>CANIUD010000225.1:152500-583218 GCA_947470075.1 Closterium sp. Yama58-4 | reverse complement strand
TACTGGAGCTGCCGGGGACTGGCTGTTCTGGGAGCACTGCGACTGGAGCTGCTGGAGCTGGGGACTCTGGCGCTGGCGGTGCTAGCGGAGTTGGGAGCTGCCGACTCTGGGGGTGGTGGCGCTGCTGCTGGTGCTGAGGAGTCGGACGGTGGAGCTGCTGCTGGAGCTGGGGACCCGGCCGGTGGAGCTGCTGCTGGTGCTGTGGACCCGGACGCTGGAGCTCCTACTGGTGCTGAGGACCCGGCCGCTGGAGTCCCTTCTGCTTCTGGAGACGCTGCGCGGCCGCGACCGTACTTCGTACCGCTCCTTCAGCAGGTTCTTGGGCAGGCTCCTCCTCCTTGTCCTCCTCCCTCCGTAGAGTGTCCTCCGCCTGTCCAGCCGCAGTCACAGTTACCGCCTGCCTCGCCTCTCCCTGCTCCCTCTCCTTATACTGGTCCCACAGGAGGTCTTACAGAGCGTCGTGAGCCTGAGTCTCGTCCTGCGTCGCCTGTTCGTCCTGCTCGCACTGGTAGTCGTGTCCGTCGTGAGCGTCCTCCTCCTGTCCCAGGCACTCACTACATGACTCTGCGTCCCTCTACTGCTCCTCGGCGTGTCCCTCTACCGTCTCCTCCTGCGTCCTCTTTGCCTGCCGTTCCGGACCCTGAGTCTGACCGGTATCGCGCTGAGCACCCTACAGTCACGCGTCTCCTCGCTACAGTTGTCACTGACCCTACCTTTGAGTCCTCGGCTGCGTCTGCTCTGGTCGCTGAGTTGGTTGACTTTGCTGCTGCCTGTCGTCTAGACTACGCTGCTAGCCTTGTTGCTGAGTCAGAGTCTGCGTCTGTCTGTCCTCCGTCCGTCGGGGGTGAGTGTGCTCTTGGCACGGACGTCCTTGAGGGAGGAGGCAGGAGGACTTTGACTCTCTTGCGGCTGCTGTACCTCATCTCGTGGCCTGGTTGCTTGCCCCTGAGGGAGACCCGGATGCACTAGACATCCCCACTCCGCGCACTTACGCAGAGGCGATCTCGGGTCCCTACTCCTCTCAGTGGCAGACAGCCATGGACGCAGAGATGGCATCCTGGAAGTCCACAGGCACCTACGTCGACGAGGTTTCCCCTCCTGGGGCGAACATCGTCGATGGCATGTGGATTTTCAGGGTGAAGCGGCCGCCAGGTTCTCCGCCTGTCTTCAAGGCTCGTTACGTTGCTAGAGGCTTCAGTCAGCGTCAGGGGGTCGACTTCTTCCAGACCTTCTCCCCCACCCCGAAGATGACCACTCTTCGGGTTCTGCTGCACGTTGCTGCTCAGCGTGACTACGAGCTTCACTCTCTTGACTTCAGCACAGCGTTCCTGCAGGGCAGCCTGCACGAGGAGATCTGGCTGCGCCGCCCACCTGGCTTTACTGGGTCGTTTCCCCCTGGTACCCAGTGGAGTCTCCGCCAGCCAGTCTACGGTCTCCGCCAGGCGCCACGTGAGTGGCACGACACACTGAGGACTACACTTGCGGCTCTTGGGTTCGCGCCGTCTACTGCTGACCCGTCGCTGTTTCTGCGCACAGACACGTCGCTGCCGCCGTTCTACATTCTCGTGTACGTCGACGACTTGGTCTTTGCTACTGCTGACACTGAGGCACTCGCTCGTGTGAAGTCGGAGCTGCAGAAGAGACACACCTGCACTGACCTGGGTGAACTGCGTAGCTACCTTGGCTTGCAGATCACCCGGGACAGAGCTCGCCGCACCATCACCCTGACTCAGTCACACATGGTGCAGCAGGTCCTTCAGCGCTTCGGCTTCCAGTTCTCCTCACCACAGGCCACACCTCTGGCTACCAGCCACTCGCTCTCAGCTCCACCTTCGGACGAGTCCGTAGAGCCGAGTGGCCCGTACCCAGAGCTTGTAGGCTGCCTCATGTACCTGATGACTTGCACGCGACCTGACCTCGCGTACCCTCTTAGCATCCTTGCTCGTTACGTTGCGCCTGGGAGACACAGGCGAGAGCACTGGGAGGCTGCTAAGAGGGTGCTGCGTTACCTGTGCAGTACATTAGGCATGGGGCTGGTGCTTGGAGGACGCGACAGAGTTGTCCTCACTGGTCACTCGGACGCCTCTTGGGTGGACGACCTGGCTACGCAGCGGTCGTCACAGGGTTACACCTTCAGCCTTGGCTCAGGTTCTGTCTCGTGGCGGTCCACCCGCTCTTCCTCTGTTCTCGGCTCTAGTTGTGAGGCTGAGATCTACGCCACAGCCATGGCTGCACAGGAGTTACGCTGGCTCACCTACCTGCTGACTGACTTGGGAGAGCGGCCTAGTTCTCCTCCAGTTCTGTACGGTGACAACAAGGCGGCTCTTGCCTTGTGTCAGGAGCACAGACTGGAGCACAGGACGAAGCACATTGCTCTTCGCTACTTTCTTGCTCGAGAGCTTCAGCAGCGCGGTCAGCTTCGGCTTGTGTACGTGGACTCGAAGGCCAACACTGCTGATATCTTCACCAAGGCGCTCCCGCCTAGTGATCATCAGCGGCACTGTACTTCTTTAGGCCTTGTGTCCACGTTTCCTCACTTGCTCACTGCTTGACATTCTTTGTATTGTACTTTATATATATCTTGTTGCTTGCTTGCTAGGTTTTGATCACTGTGTTGCTTGTCTTGTACTATATCTAGCACTGCATGTGAACTGGCCTTGTGGCCTTTACTTGTGCTCGGAGTGTGGTGACGTTGTGATCCACCCTGGGCTTTGTTTTGCTTTGCTGGACTGGTCTTGTGACCCTTTGTTCTCCCCCACTTTGCCTATGGGGGTGTGTTAAACTGTATTATGCTTGTAGGCTGTAGTGGGGTAGCCAATATGGGGTACAACCCCAACTAGGGTTTCATATTTGTACCCAAACTTCTGTTAGTTCATTCATTCTTGCCTAGTTATTCTGAGACACGTGTCTCCCGGCCAGGGGCTTCACCGACTCGTTGGACCGGGTCCCCTGGTGATGCGTCGCGTTTTCGTGTCTAGGGTTGCTTGGCGCGTGTCTGCGACACCTCCGCAGACAAGATCTCGCCTCGCGTCATTTCCTGTGTCTTCCTTGGTTTCCCTGAGGACTCCTCTGACTTCACCTTTTACCACCCTCCACCTTACCGGTTCTTTGACTCCCGTAACGTCAGTTTTGACGAGTCAGTCTCCTACTACACGTGATACTCTTGTCGCGGTCTCTCGGTTCCTACTCCCCCTCTCTTCCTGTCTCCCACTCCCCCTTAGGCTCCTCAGGTAAAGCCTCCCCCCCTGGTCTAGCCCCGTCAGGTGTGTCACACGCTACCCCCCCCTTCCCCTCGGAAGCCCCTCCGGTCTCGCCCCCTTCCCCGCAGTCCTCCTCCCAGCATCCGCAGCAACCGTCAGCACTTCCCCCCCAGGCTACTACAGACTCCGAGGGCACTGGTGTTGGTCGCATGGACCTTGGCGGTGCTGCCCCTGGGGGTGCTGGAGTTAGTGTTGAGAGTGTGCGTGCACGGGGGCCCGGTGCTGGGGGTGCTGGAGTTGGAGCTGAGCCCGTGCCTGCAGAGGTTTCTAGTTTTTCGGGAGCTGGTGCTGGTGGTGCTGGCTCTGGGAGTGGTGCGACAGGTGCTTTGGAGAGCGGTCCTGGGGCTACCACCGCCCCGGACACTACTCCACCCCCCACCCCTACCCGACCCGGCACCAGGCCCGTGTTCGCCGTGTCTGTGAGGAGCAGCTGGAGTTGGAGCGAGAGGAGAGAGAGTTGGAGTGGCAGCAGTTGGAGCTACAGCGGCTGGAGCAGCAGCAGCAGCAGCAGCAAGAGCAGCAGTAGCAGTCGCAGCTGGAGGAGCAGCCGCAGCAGGAGCAGCCGCAGCAGTAGGAGCAGCAGTAGCAGCCGCAGCTGGAGGAGCAACGGTCGCAGCCGCAGCAGGAGCAGCAGCAGCTACCACCTCCTCCTGTCTCTGGTCTTCGGACCCTCGGTCTCCCCTCTCCCTCTCCTCCCTCCTCCCCCTCTCCTCCCATCTCTGGTCCTCCGCTTCCTCCTCCTGACCCCTCCCCAGCTGTTTTCCCTCGTTCTCAGCCTCCGTTGTCCCCTCCTCTTTCTCACACTTGGGCCTCTCGTCGCTCTCCTCGTGCTCGTCCCTCGTCCCCTGTCCCTGTCACTGACCTTCGTACTGTCCTGTTTCGTCCTAGTCTGCCTCGTTCGTCACCATCTGTGCTTCCTTCTCCTCCTGAGTCTGCCCTCACCACTTCCCTCTCTACTCCTGTCACTGACTACTACCGCACGTACCGTCCTGTTCTCTCTCGTGTTCTCGCCTCTCTTGTTACGGACCCTCGTGCCTCTCTGTCTTCTATGTCTGCTCTTACTGCCGCAGTCACTGAGTTTGCCTCTACTCGCCGCCTTGACTATGCCACCAGTCTTGTGGCTGCTCCTCCTACCAGCCCTCTGGCCGTCCGGGGTGAGTCTTCCCTTGGCTGTG
Source organism: Closterium sp. Yama58-4 (assembly GCA_947470075.1). Taxonomy (NCBI): domain Eukaryota; kingdom Viridiplantae; phylum Streptophyta; class Zygnematophyceae; order Desmidiales; family Closteriaceae; genus Closterium; species Closterium sp. Yama58-4. Next base: position 578,783 of record CANIUD010000225.1, on the reverse strand, counting down.
ACGCCCTAGAGGACAGGCAGTTTGAGCTAGAGTTCCTGGCAGCCGCTTCCCCTCATCTCTGTGCCATGCTGCTCGCCCCTAAGGGAGACCCCGACGCCCTTGACATACCGACCATCGCACTTACGCTGAGGCAGTATCAGGGCCTTGGGCCTCTAAGTGGTGAGCTGCCATGGACTCAGAAATGGCCTCCTAGAGATCCACTGGCACCTATGTCGACGAGGTTCCCCCCTTGGGCGAACGTAGTCGATGGCATGTGGATCTTCAGGGTGAAGCGGCCACCGGGATCTCCTCCAGTCTTCAAGGCGCGCTATGTGGCTAGAGGTTTCAGTCAGCGCGAGGGAGTTGACTTCTTTCAGACCTTCGCGCCTACCCCGAAGATGACCACTCTTCGGGTATTACTACACATACCAACACTGAGAGACTACGAGCTACACTCTCTCGACTTCTCCACTGCTTTCCTTCAGAGTAGCCTGCAAGAGGAGGTCTGGTTGCGTCGTCCCTCTGCCTTCACTGGCACTTTCCCTCCTGGGACCTAGTGGAGGCTGAGGCGACCAGTCTACGGTCTCCGTCAGGCTCCTCGTGAGTGGCACGACACCCTTCGTTCTACCCTGTCTGACCTCGGTTTCCAGCCTTCTTCTGCCGACCCGTCGCTGTTTGTTCGTCGTGGCTCCACACCGTTCTTTGTACTGGTCTACGTCGATGACCTAGTTTCCGCCACTGCTGATAGGGTTGCTTTGGCTGACGTGAAGCGCGAACTACAGAAGAGACACACGTGCACTGACCTTGGTGAGCTGCGCCACTACCTTGGCCTGCAGATCACCAGGGACAGAGCCGCTCGCACCATTACACTTTCACAATCACACACATGGTGCAGCAGGTCCTTCAGCGGTTCGAGCTTCAGCACTCCACAATACAGCGCACACCTCTTGCTGTTGACCACAGACTCACTGGTCCCTTTCCTGACGAGCCGTTTGAGCCTAGTGGTCCCTACGCAGAGCTTGTGGGCTGCCTCATGTACCTGATGAGTTGTACTCGCCCGGACCTCGCGTACCCTCTTAGCATCCTTGCTCGCTTTGTTACGTCAGGGAGTACCGTCCTGTTCACTGGACTGCTGCTGTGGGTGGCGAAGTACCTAGCGGCGCCATCAGGCATGGGGTTGGTACTTGGAGGGACACAGCCGGTCGTACTTACTGGTCATTGTGACTCTTCTTACGCTGACGACGCCGAGACCCACAGGTCTACTCAGGGTTACTGTTTCAGCCTGGGCTCTGGAGCTGTTTCGTAGAGGTCAACGCGCTCCCCCTTGGTCTCGACCTCTACCGCTGAGGCTGAGATCTACGCTGGAGCCATGGCTGCACAGGAGCTGCGTTGGTTGACCTTCTTGCTCACAGACCTTGGTGAGCGGCCGAGCTCTGCACCGACCTTGTTCACTGACAACAAGGTGGCAATTCTTCTCTGTCGGGAGCCTCGACTGGAGAGAAGAGTTAAGCACGACACCGTCAGGTACTTTCTTCTACGAGAGTTGCAGAGGCGTGAACAGACTCGCTTGGACTTTGTGGAGTCCGAGGCCAACACTGCAGACATCTTCACCAAGGCGCTTCCGCCTTGTCACCACCACAGGCGCGCGGCAGACGGGCGTACGAAAGGGCGCTATTGCAGCACTACGAGACGGGACGGGACGGGTGAGGCGTGTAAGGCTCGGGAGGCTCGGGCTCGAGGAACGGGATCCTACAGGAGCCTAACCTATCTGGTACTATGTCAAAAATTGAATTGTGTGTTCATTGATGTGGGTTGGGGTACATATAGCAAACCCTAATATTTGTACCGTCTAAGAAAAGTCTCACTACAGGCTACAACATTTAACACTGATATTCTCGTAATGAACAAAGACTGTATCTCGCAACATGCGGCCACCACATCCATGTGTTTGGTTGTTCTGAACCAAGCACCAAGAAGTCAGGGTGTTCTTACATGATTAGCCATTTTTCATAGTGATTATTTTTGGTCGCCCTGCTGAAGTTGACTATTTGGACCGTACCACCATGACTCGGCTTGAAATGAATAAAAACTCTTGAACTGCAGTGAGGGACAGACTTCCCCCTTGCTGAATCTAGGTCCAAGTCATTTTTACCCTGCATAAACTCCAGTAAGAGTCCAGCTTTCTTGTCCTCGAAATCTGGAAATGTCCTAAATACGCTGTGATTCAGGATGAGACATTGAGAGTATGAAAATTCGTCTAGGTCACTGAAACACACTTGAAACTCAAAAGTCACCGTAATACACTGGATTTTTTTAAGTTATTTTTTATAGTATTTGATAGGTGTATACCTCAAGTGTACAAGCATATACTACTACCAAAGTCGGTCGTAACTGTGCGTGAGAAACAATAGGTTGACTACTGTGTAAACTTGTTGCCTAGGGCGGGGTGATGCTCGCCCCCCAGTTGGACCAGTGCAGCAAAAGCACTTGTCACGTCCAACTTCTGCCATCCGGTTTCCGCATCATTTGCTGCTCCTCTGCAAATGTATCTCAGGACGCGTCACAAGTAGAACATCGATCCTGCCTAGAATCGGTGTTTAGGAGGTTATACATTTTCGTTTATTTTCGTTAACGTACAGTTTTCCCTTCTAAGTCAGGCGATCGATGTGCCCCTGTCACACATCGATCGTGCAATTTCGTCCACATCGTGTTTTTACGATCGTGTCACTTGAAACTTCAAAGCAGTCGTGACACACCGATATGGCGATCGGTTTGACAGGTTCGGTGAACAACCCTGATCCTTCCTCGATATTTTACTTGTGACGCGTCCTCATGTTGCTTCTGGCGTGTTGCTGCAATTTTAGGGAAATTTGTTGAAGTCACTGAAGCATTCAAAGTTTCTCGGGTCTTCACAAGCATCCCCCCCGCCCCCCTCCTCCCCCTTCGACCGGTGATGCTTCGGTCGCACAAACTGTGAGGCACTAGTGTCGGTTGGCACCCCGGGGGAATTCATGAGCAACACGAAAGCTACCACAGGGATGCTTCCTGGGGGATGCCTTCCCAGGAAAGCGATGCGACATGAGCAAAGGTGGCGAAACAGGGAATTTTGTGTTGTACAGGCCCTGTTTCTAAAAAACCGGCACCGTTGAATGTCCTGAAATTATCTATGAGCGAGTCTTATCTGGAGTAATACGATGTCCTATTCTATCGTTAGGGTAAACTCACAAGATGTCTGGGCCCGCAAACCGTATCCCTAAAGTTACGTCGGGGTAATCTCACGAATACCTTCCTGAAGGTGTACTGGTAGGATCCATGTGGTGAAGGTGCCTTAGTAGTTGAGACGCTACCTCGATGGCGCGTCCAGCGGCGCAGTCATGTCGTCATGGCGCGACTTGCGCAGCGTGTAATCAACCGCCTCGTCACTGGCGCGCAGTATTAAGTTCTGGGCCAGTCTGAGGCCTTTGCCAGTGTTAAAACGTTGCGCGTGCCACCTTTCGAGTGTTTCAATGATGTCCCGATATCCGAAGCCTCGTCACGTGCACATTCTGGGGTTAGCGTGAGCACAACCACGGGCGCCTCCTCTCTCCCCCTCCTTCCCACCCGGCGCGCGGCGCGACTACTACTATTACTACTACAAGCACTTTCTTCCCATCCTCCCGGATCTTGGCGGGTGCGCGGCGGCAGGCCCACTCAAAAGGCCGCGCCGCGCTCATCCACCCGCGGCGTCAGATCTGTCACCACCTGAGAGCCATTATATGCGAGTGAGGGCAGGAGGCGTTGAAAGTGGCGGAAGGAGTTGGGGAAGGGAAAGGGAGGTGAGGGGCGATGGGGAGAACTTCTCCCCATGGCGCGGGGGTGGTAGGGCGACTGGCGGTGATGGGCGTGGTGGCGGTGATGGCGATGGTGGGGAGCGACGAGGGCCTCACAAAGGGCGGTTGGGCGCAGCGCTGCTTCTGGCGCAGCAGCGGCTGCAGCCGTGGCTTCTTTCTCATGGCGCACGCGCAAACCCCTCTTGACCCCAGCCAGTGTGAGCGTGTGGTCGCGGGAGTGTGGGGGGTAGAGCGTGGGAGTGCGCGCGCGCGCGCGTGTGTGTGTGTGTGTGTGTGTGAGTGTGTGTGTGTGTGTGTGTGTGTGTGTGTGTGTGTGTGTGTGTGCGTGTGCTAGTGTGCGTGCGTGCGTGGGAGTGGGTGTGTGTGTGTGTGTGTGTGTGTGCGCGCGCACGCCCGTGCGCGCCCGTGTGAGTGTGGGTGCGTGCGTGTGTGCTTGGCCTCCATTGCCGCGCTGCGCCTCACGTGGTGCTGTCTGTGCTTCCCTGTGCACCCCATGGCTGCGCTGCACAGGGCCGGCGTTCCGAGACATGAAGGCGCAATTCAGCAGTGCAAGACCAGACATCACCGACACCTGGGTGGAGAACGGCAACTGCTTGAGTTTCGCTGGTGTCGTCTGCGACGGCCTTGGCTTCCCGACAGTATTGTGAGTGTGGGCCAGGCTGGCATGAGGCGCTTGCGGCATGAGGTGTAACGCCCGCATTCGGGCTTACACAAGCGTTGAAAGGCATCAGGCGGGAGCTGGGATTCTGAAAACGGACCGTTTTGACCCGGTCCAGCGGAATCAGAGCCTAGGGAGCCCAGGCAGCGGACTTGCATCCCGGCTGGTTCACATTCTCCGCTCGGTATCTATCAATTGAATGTGGTAACCCAGTTTCGAACGCAGCGACCGATTCGCCGCTGGCCTGACAAATCAGCGAAGTCGCTGTCTCCTTCAGCGAAATCGGGTTCCCTGCAGGGGCCAGACCCACTGAAATTCCTGAACCAGCGAGGATAGTCGTTCGTTGCTATGCTGCTGGGCTGTTTCAGCAATTCAACACCATGTAGTCTGCTGCAGACCCACGCTCTGTCTTTGCCCTATGTGTGGATGCATTATAGCTGTCATTATTGAGAACTCCCCAGCCAGCCAGAGTGTCACCAATCCATTGCAGCCTCACACTTTGACTTTCGGCTCTTTGTGGATGCATGGCACTGTGTGGATGCATGGCACTGTGTGGATCAGAGACTTATCATCCAAACGACTAACAGGCTCCCTTCCCGAGACCTTTGGCGCCCTCGTCAATCTTCAATACGTGTGCGTACTCGTTCACTGCTTTTTATGGTCCCTCCTTCTCCACACTCTGATGTGGGCACGAGATGGTTTTGAGTAAAATCACGCCGAGTCGATCTAGAGTCGGCAAAAGTGTAGAGTCAAGGCTCTTGTCTTTTGTACACAGCCATCCACGCCCACTCCAACCAGTTCAGCGGGTCCCGGCCTGATGGTATGGTATCGGCGGTATGACATGACTGCCCTGGAACAAATGTAAGGCCCTCGCGTGCCTTCCAATTGCCTCCCTTTACCTCCCCCTCTGCAGTATTCTCGTCACTTAAACTCGCTCTATCATTTGTATCTCTCAGCCTCTTCTTTCGTACCCACGTGTTCTTGATGATGCTCTTCCGCGGTGACACTCTTCCGCGGAGCTGCTAGCCCACATGCTCTGTTTGATGATGCTCGAAAGCATACTCACATCACATCCTACAGCAGGATTCGTCAAGCATTCAAGTGCAGGTTGTTACAGCACCTGCACCCCCTCCCCCCCCCCCCCCCCTTCAACCAAACCGCACCTCCCGCAGTCCACTTGTAACGTCCCCCCCCTCATCTGAAAACATCTCGTTTCCATCGCACATGGTTTGCTCGACAGGTATCTTAGCGACAACCAATTGGAAGGGCCGATCCCAAAATCAATCTCCCAAATGACTTCACTATCCTTACTGTAAGGCAGCCTCAACAAGCAACGCCGCATTGCATGCTTGCTGTCTCCAGACAAGGGCAACCGGACTGCTGTGATGATGATGTTCGCCTTCCCACTTACCTGGACCTTAATTGACCTTCCCCTCTAGTAACAGGCCGAGCCTAGTCAAACCCGTCCAACAGTCTATGTGATTTTTATTTTAATTCGAAGGTTTGTAAGAAGCTCGCTGTTGTTTTGACTGGTGACAAGGACTTGCGTGGCGGACTTATGGCGCAGCAAATAGAGCTGAGCAGATGGATGTCCTTAGTTGGCGTTGCGCATGTCTGTCCATGCGTTGCTTGCTCCCATGGCTTTCTTTCCCACCACGAGACTCATGCAAGGCTGGTCCTGTTTGAAACAACCTGCTTCCGTTCTGGAACCCCCATCGCCCCCCTGTCACTCCCTCCATCAGCGCGATTCAAAACAACCGGTTTACGGGGCCTCTACCAGACGAGCTTGGGAGTGTCTCCACACTACGCTTTTTGTGAGTTCCTCTTCTCATGGCCCCACTCTATGCCTCCTCCCTTTCTCTGATTTCCCCCTCCTCCACTAGTCATGAGTCGTGCCCTCTCGGTGGCCTTGCTTGTTGTGATCGCCTTCTGGCCCGTCGTCAGTGGGAGACATATGGCTGTCACTCATCCTGTTTGTATCTCCTGCGTCACACCCCATCCAGAATCAGCCATGCATCCAGACTATAAGAAATGCATCCCCATTCTTCTCTCGCCATGTGATTTTCCTTTCAAACTCCACCGTTGCCTCCTGCCTTGCTGCTGCATCACATCACATCACATCACATCACATCACATCACATCACATCACATCACATCACATCACATCACATCACATCACATCACATCACATCACATCACATCACATCACATCACCCCAGGCGTGCCGGCAACAACCTCATATCGGGTTCCCTGCCTTCCACTTTTACAAAGACGACTCACCTCGGTTACATGTGAGCCTCTTGCATTGCATGGCCCCATGTCACCCAGCAACTTGGTAAAGTCAAGCCGTGGACATGGCATGTGCGTGGGCCCTGGGGGCACTGGTGCCATGGGTCCAACTGGGATGTCTCGTTGCGCGGACAGGGTCAGGCGCGTTGCAGTTCAGCTGAGTCACGCGCATCGCTTTCAGGCCAATATTTTGCTGAAACTTGGTAATCCGAATCTTTATTGTCTTGATAGCATTTCTTGCTCTCCCTCTGTCCTTGGCCATGCCCTCCTAATGATATTTCCCCACACCCCCTGGCCGTGTCCAACCAGGTAGATTAAAATTACCAACTAGTTTCCTGGCTGTGATTAACAGCCTTAATTGGGAGCAAACACGGCCATCAATTTGGTCCCATAACACGGCCTCCCTTTTTATTCCAAACAAGAAACACCTCAGGGAACCGTTTTAAGACGTTTGAAACGACTGCTAGTTACGGTAACTTTTCATACGAATGGCCGTTTTTTAACCCTTCAATCGATTTTCTGCCGCCTGGCGTTCCTTCTCAATCGAACCTGATCCTCCTTCCCATGTGACCCTTCCATCCCTCCATCTCCCGTCCCACCCTTCCCTTCCTCCCATCCTGGCCTTCTGCACCTGTCCCTCCTCCCCCCTGCCCCTGCACGCTCTTGCCTTGCACGGCAGTGAGCTGGAGAACAACAACCTGAGTGGGACAATCCCTACCAACCTGGCCACTCTTTCCGTACTATTCGAGCTGTGAGACATGGGCAGATAAATACAGCATGGGCGGGAACTCATGGCATGTACCGTGCGTATTAGGCATGTGGATCTGGTATGGGTTTGGTCGGTGGGTAAGGCTTTTGGGGTAGATCATAGATGAGATGGGACATGGTGCATGGGCATAAGTGCATGGTAGTTAGCTGCGCTGCCTTCCTTTTTAGAAGTGTTGCCGGTTGAAGGCCAAGGCCCAATTTGTTAGAACCAATGAAACCGCGTACTGTGCTTACGTGACTGACCTGTGTGTAGCTCAGATTGGCCAAGAGATCAGAGGTTTGATGGAATGCATTCTGCAGATTCACGTGCCACTCCTAGACCAATCAGTTTTACTCGTTCGGCGCTTGAAGCCCATCACTAGGCTCGCTTCTTCTCATGTAGGTTTGCCTCTCGGATGGCCTCTCACTCACGCCCTGCCATAGCTGCACCGGGATGCACATTGTTCAGATCTCTTGTGTATTCACATTTCCCTCCGTTTTGATACATTTTCCCTTCGCGCTCACTCCTCTCTTCCCTGCTCTAACTGCACATTTCCCCCCAGTGTTTTGGCAAACAACGAGATTACTGGCCCCCTTCCAACCACGTGGACGACGACTAATCTTAATAAGATGTTTGTTTTTTTATCTTTGCTCTACTTTCATTCTTTTTCTTGAAGTATGCATGGGTGCTTTCATGTGACAATCGCTACTGGGTTATGACTGATATGTCAGTGCACATGTTGCACTGCACACCACACCCCTGGGCATGCCGCACCACATCACGAGCTGCACGAGACAGAATCGTACCTCTTGCGGCCATTTTTTCTTGTGCAGTTTTTTTTTTTTTTTTTTTTTTTTTTTTTTTTTTTTTTTTGTGTGTGTGCAGTTTTTTTTTTCATTATTTATTAATTTATTAATTTATTTTCCTCCATGCATGGTCTTGTCAAATCATTGAATGTAGCCTTTCTCCACAGACCCCTCCCACCCCTGTACCACATTCACCCATGTTTAGTGTTTCCCTTTGTAGGAAACAGAAATTTGTGCCGGTACTGGTGTATGAAAAGCATTGAGGACTGGTATCGGCCATGGGTTAGAGCCTGAGAAAGAGCCAAACCACAACCAATTTGGTTCATACCAAGTCGAACCAGAACTGGTTCGAACCGAACCAGTACTGGCTTGGCTTGGCCTGTAAGGAGCCTTACCCCATTTCTACGAGCACAGACGGGCAGCAGAGCTGTGTTCGGTGCGGCTCTGTTACATCGCACTACACCATGCCACACATCACATGTCTGTCAGCACAGGGCAACCTCGGGCTCTAGATGGCCTTACTGCATCCCCATGCCTCACTGCATCCCCATGCCTCACTGCATCCCCATTCCATGTCTACATGCAACGACCGTCTAGAATGTTTTGGCTCCCTGCTACTGCCCGAGCCCATGTGCACATCGCCCTAAACCAAGGAATGCATCCCATGTGCATTCCTCTCTGCATCTCATTTGCCACTTTCTTCTCCACCTCCCCCACCCCCGTCCAAGCTAATCCATCACGTCTATCTCATCTCCCTCTGCTGCCTCCTTGCCTGCATTCCATTGCGGTTGGTCAGATGTTCAACTGCCCCTGTCTTTGTGTGCCACTTATCTCTTCTCTTTCCCCAGCGACTTGAGCAACAACCAGCTGTCTGGCACGATACCGGACGACATTACCGGCTTGGTCTACCTCACAGTGCTGTGAGCCTCTGCTTCTTTGTGACTAGTTTTTCCCCCCTTCCTCCTGCACCCCACCCTGGCTTACCCCTCCAAAGCACGTTGAGTCTGTGTCTCGTTGTTGCGCAGTTCATTTTGTCCGTGTGTTGTGTGTCCCCATCAGCACATACTTGCCTCCTCTGTGGAGATTCTTGTGCTGATGGCTTTGTTTCTCTCCTTTTACTTATTGCCTAAAATTGTCTTCACTCCTTTCTTGACATCTCTGCACCACTGACATTGCCACTGCAATTTCTCTCTGTCTTGCATGCCCAGTTAAAGTCTCGGCCTTTTACTCTCTCGATTAACTGCTCTTGAGCGTGCGTTGCACACTCTTGCCTGTTTGGCCAAGTGAGCGGGCTCGGCTTGGGGGAAGGGGAGAGTTGAGAGTGGGGGAGGGGAGGGCTCACTTTGAGCCAACCCCACGGCTCACTTCGAGCAGCCCCGCTTGTTCCGGCCTTTCACCCCTCAGGTTGACTTCAGTGCCCCGAGAGGCCTCATTGTGACAAACTATGATTAGAAAGACGCAGCTAGGACGCTGCGTCCTGCGTCCGGACGCTAGACGCGAATGTCGAAATCGCGAAATTTCCCCACCCCAAGCCCAATTCGCCATTCAAAACCAGCCCCCCTAACATTCCCTAACAACTCAACCACTTAGCATCTACGAATCCCAACCTTTGTGGCCCACCACCATCAAGCACATTTATCATGGCAACCTTTTGTGGCTTCTCATTTTCCCCTCCCAACCAATTTTCTTTCGTAAACCCATAGAGGTTTTAGGTTTTAGCTTAGCTTACTATCTAAACTCCGCTGTGGCTTCCTCGAGCTATGGTAGGTCCCCATCCCCCCCTCTCCCAAGCCCTGTACTACTTTTTTTTGCCTGCCCAGGGGTTTTTTTTTGCCCTGCCCGGGCTTGCTTCTTTTGGTGCGTCTTACATGTTCAGGTTCAGCGTCCTGCGTCTGGACGCATGCGTCCAGGACGCAGGATGCTTCTTTCGGATCATAGGTGACAAACTCCCCGGCATGGATCGCTTTTTGACGAGCAGGCACGATCTCAAGAAGAGGCTCAGCTCACCATGTTACCTAGCTGAGCAGGCTGAGCTCATGTCTAATAGCTTAGAACCAATAGCTTAGAGCTCATGTCTTCGTAAAGCATACCACTCCTGCTTTCGTACTTTCGTTTCCTCAGTCTTCACCTCCCTCCCTTTTTGTTACATCCAGGGACCTGAGCTCCAACCGCCTCACTGGCACCATACCGCAAGGTCTTGCTAGTCTTGGCAATCTATACACGCTGTAACTCCCCCAAACGCTCCCAAATCAGTTATCCTGTCATGCTTCCAACGATATATTTGCTTTCTTCTATCCGTTCTGCTCCCAGGCTCCCCGGATATGAGCTTCTGCTCCTCCATCATTTTCTCTCCCTCGTTAGGTTCCCCATCCCTCCATCCCAGATCCATCCGTCCCCAATCCCTCCATCCCCCATCCCCACATTCCCCATCTTTCAATCTCCCACCCCTCCATTCCAAATCCTTGCACTCCCCATCCCTCCATCCCCATCCTTCCATCCCCCATCCTTCCACCTCTATCGGCAGCAATCTGAGGAACAATCTGCTGACAGGGAAGGTACTCGAGCCCGTGCCAGCATCAATAAGCAATTACAAGCTGGACAACAACTACTTGAGCGAGGGTTTCTCGTCCCCCCCACCATGCGGGCAAGGCTACATCACATACCGCGCCAACTGTGCGGCCACGCCAGCAGCGGGCTTTGCATGTGGTGCGGACGAGGCGCAAAAGACTGACCCTGTCTGCACTGCCTTCTGCGGCGTCAACGGCACCGCCACCCCTCCTGTCCCCGCCTGCAATGGCCATGGCGTGTGCTTCTTGGACGGCCCCAGCAACACGCCCACATGCCTCTGTGACGATAACTACGTGATTGGGGAGTTCCCTGGCAGCTGCGTGCCTGTGGCAGGTCAGCTACTCACATCCTGCGTGTTGAGCATCCATGCAGCATCCCATGCCATGCCATGTGCCTTGTTTCCACTCTACTTGTACTGCTGCCAAGCAAGCAACCTTTTTTGTGATTGCTTTTCTTGATTGAGCTAATACCTGCTGCATGCCTCCTTTAAGAAAGCGTGTTCACCACTCTGACCATCACTATGCCTCCGTCCCACTTCCAGGTGGTAAGACGGAGCAGGATTTGACACCCACAGGAGCCATGCTAACCGCCACGGGAGACGCATCAGTGAATGCAGCCACGCTCACTCTCACGCCTTCCCAGTCGTCCAAGGCTGGCAGTGTGTTCCTGGCAGCGCGCGTGCCGCTCTTCTCCTACCAGCTCATTGGGGACTCCTGCGGCCGCCAGCTCGCCTTCTCCTCCTCCTTCTCCTTCACTCTCACCCGCCCTGCTGCCTCCGGCTCCGAAGGCTTTGCCTTTGTGGTGGCCTTTGATGCCACCCCGCCCACAACACCGGTGGCGGGCGGCATGGGGTATGCGGGGATGGGAGCGCGCAGCGTGGCAGTGGAGTTTGACACGTCGATGGATGCGGGCAACAGCGACCCTGACAGCAACCACGTGGGCATCAACACCGGCGGCAGTGTCGTGTCAGTGGTCACAGCCAAGCCAAGCTTCCCCCTTAATGACGGCACAGCCAAGTACGCGTGGATCGAGTACGACCCTTCCTCCAGTGGCTCCCTGCGTGTCTTCCTCTCCTCCAAGGCGTCACCTCGCCCCACCACCCCCCTCCTGTCGGCACGCATCTCCCTGTGTGAGGAGCTCGCCCCCTCCCCATCGGAGTACACCTTTGCCACCGGCTTCACTGCTGCCTCCGCCACCCAGCCTCAAAGCCATGTCGTCTCCTCCTGGACCCTCTCCACACGTGAGTGCAGCCCAGGCCACAGGCGAGTGCAGCCGTGCATCCATCCTGTCACCTGTGGTCCCTGCTTTTCTGTTCGATTGGCCATGGGTTAAGAGAGAAAGTTGATGAGCAATTACTACAGCCTGTCCTAACTCAGCTCTTTGTTTGTTTGTTTGTTTGTTTGTTTGTTTGTTTGTTTGTTTGTTTGTTTGTTTGTTTGTTTGTTTGTTTTGTTTTTTGTTCTTTCTTTTCAGATTTTCCTATCCAGCCAACGCCAGGTATGACAAATTTGATTGTTTTTTTCTTCCTTATGGGCAAGCAATGGAGTTGCATTTCGAACCAGCTTCAGATGCTCAGAAGTCCTTGCTCATGAATACCATATACCCTATTCTGGATCGCAGATGCAGCGCTGGGCTTTACCTTCAGCGAGGCGGCACTCTCTTTATCGGGGATGAATCTTTTCTTCCGCTATGCCAGCTCGGGCAGTGTTGCTGCTGTGGGTGGCAACGACGTGTATGGCGTGCGCCCCGCAGCTTCATGGTTCCGTCCAAACTTCACATGGCCTGTCAAGACACAAACCACTTGCGGTAAGCACTGCTGGACCCCCACTCTTACTCCATAGTAGGTACGCACGAGCACCAATTGAAGTCGCGCCTGTCTGCCTCGAACCATCTTGGTACAATTACAATGATAAAACGTTGTAGAGTCCATAGTACAACGAAGGCGAATGAGGGGACTAAAGAGGAAGCTTGCCCTATTGGCTAACACATTTTCCAATGAAAGGGCCTTTTTGTAATCTAGACAACCGTATTTGAGTAGGTTGGTTGTAAACTTGACTCAAGCTTCAACGCTCAACCAAGATTGTAACAAAGAATTAAAGTCAGGTAGAAGATGATGAATAGGACAAGAACGAAGGTCCCTAGAGGGCATCTAATCAGTGAAACCCCATAAGCATATTAAGGTCCTCCCTATAGAAATCTAAATTCCACTCTCTTGTATTTCTCCGAACCCATGTAATCCGCTTCACATAAATTGGCTACACTTGCCAACCTGGTTTGATTTCTCACAACCACTTGGGAGCAACAATAGTAGAGTGATAAAAACATTCAACCCACCAATAAACTCATTTACTATGACAACCCTACCTCCAACGCCATATAGAAGCACCTCCATAATCGTTTTATGAAGAAAACGATGATCGGGATGGTTATCCATATCCCGAGCATGTTCAAGATTTTCTCGAGGATTCCCCAAGTGTGGTCGACTACATCGTAAGATTTCAAGCCGTCATTGTCTTCTTGAACAAGCCTTGAGCGGCCACTCTTCTTGCGGGCCTCGTTCCGACATACGAGGTCATCAAGTAAATGCTCCTCGCCCTCTCTGCGGAAGACCTCACACTCCTCGTATTTTTCTTCAGCACTCCCCTTTGCGAGAAAGACACCACAGTTCAAGCCAAGGCCTACGTGCTCTGTGCTCCCATGCCCCAAGCAATACCTTGGCGCCCTTCCAGCACAACCGCTTCTCTCCATGCACCTACGTCATCAATCATGCAACCGCAAGGGGCAAGTGTGTGGTGGCGCTAATCACCCCTCTGTTATTCACTTCAAGAAGAAAGAAACGAATGGATGTCTGCAATGGAATTGACTCGAAGCCGCCGAACTGGATGCGCCCTCGTAAGGTCAACCAAGCAGAGGCAAAGAAACCTCCTCATGCTAGTGCTAGTGCCCTTGCTGATGTGCATCTCGACATGATGTTCCCTGAGACTGCCATTATTAATGAAACGACTTCGCAATACCTCAACTCATCACAAGCACCGGATTCAAAAGAATTCAAACTTGACAGTGGGACCATTCACAGTACTCAAGAATGAACGCCTCCAGCCCAGTGATGAAGCTCGAGCTTCACCACTCATGCTGAGCCTCAGGTTGTCACAGTACTGTGCCCCGCCTTCCCATCCGCCACAGTCACTGGTATATGTGTGCCTTCACTACACCACAATCTAGTGCCCCAGCAAGAACTTCAGAGGGCAACAACAGTGCCCCAAACAACACAGTGTTCAAACCCTTCCTTGACCATTTCCTATGTACTTTAGAGCCGTGAGCTCATTACCCAATGTACTTTTTTCAGCCTCAACTTCTTACAAGCGATAGCATGCTATATTGTGACAATAGTGTCCCAACACAAACCATGTGTTTCCTCTATGCAACACACAGAACCCCTCTGTAACCCTCCTGCAATTCATTTCCTGGCAGGCGACTGCTGGGCGTACGCAGTGGTGGGCAGCATAGAGGCAGCATACAGCATTCTCGCCAACACCTCAGCCGTGCAGCCGCTGTCAGTGGAGCAGCTGAAGGCCGCCATGAAGGTCGGCTGCTCTGGCAGCACGCCCTCTCAGGCCTTCCAGCTGCTGCTCAAGCTGGCACAAAAAGGAGGCGGGCTCGTGTTGGAGAGCCAGGCGTCGACTGGAAATTCCAAGAAGGCCGTCGTGAAGGCAGGCAGCAGCAATCCTCTTTGCTCTCCGCTGCTGAAGCCACTGGCAAAGCTGCTCGGTGTGTCGTGCGGCAACGGCTCTGCTAACCCACGTGTGAGTGAAATAGAGGGAATTGTGGCCAGGTAGAGTCAACTTCACTCGAGCAGTTGATTTCTGTGTTACTCAAGTTTCTTTCACTCTTGTGTGCTCAGATACCTACATGTTGTTCCATGCTATAGCTCTGTGTGCTCTGGTCCTCGCTCGTCCATACCCATGCGTCCATCATCGTTCACACCACGTCCGTCCCATCCCCTTGCAGCTCCCCACTACATTCCCCATCAAGGGCTTTGAGTCGACGTCCTTCTACGGCTGGTTTGGGCTGCTGCTGGCCGTGCAGCGGCAGCCAGTGGTGGTGCACATTGAGGCTTCCGCCGACTCGTTCAAGAACTACGATGGGGTGAGACGGGGAGTGTGCATGTAAATAGGAGGTTGGCTGATGCGTTTGATTCAATAGGAGCATTGGTTTTCATCAACGGGGGAGTTGTGTGACTGTCCTGTCAGAAACGATTTGCGGATTTGATCATCAAATGGTCGTGGTGACCAGTCCTCCCTTTCCATACGCATGAATAACCCCCTTACACAAGCACATGGTGTCTAATCACTTGTTGCCTTGTCAATTCATGCCTTCCCCAGCTGTCCAAGTACCAGGACCCAGCGTGCTTCACGTACAACCTGAACCACGTGGTGCTGCTGGTGGGGTACCGCCTGGTGGGCAAGGACTCGCGCTTCCCCCACATGGCGCCGCCCTTCTGGATCATCCGCAACTCATGGGGGCCTGACTGGGGCGATGGGGGCCACATGCGCATGGACATCCAGGGGGGGGATGGCGTGTGCGGCATCAACTCGCTGCCAGGCCTCTACCCCGTGGTCAGAGGTGAGTGGGTGCACGGCCAAGGGTGAGTGAGAAAAAGGTCAAAAGAGAGTATAAGATGGAAGATGAGTGCATAATCAAGACTGAGTTGACTACATAACTGAGTTGTCTGCATGGGCTGAGTTGACTACATGGGCTGAGTTCAACTCATAACGTCATCTTTTGATTCAAAACCCGCTTTTGCTGAGTTCAGAACCCACCGTTTTGCTTCTGAGCCCTCCCTTCCCGCCCTCTCTCTACCTGCAGCCAACAAAGACCCTTGCAACAAGGCCGCCCGCAATGATAGCACTGGTTCGCTCTTCAATCCTTGCGGGAAGTTCACTTGCACGGTGAAGGGCAAGACAAACGAGTGTGACTGCAACGACCCGCGCTTCATCCAAGCAACCAACGCCGATGGCTCTCGCACATGCGCCTACAGTAAGCCTCTGCTGCTGCTGCCGCTACTGTTGCTGCCTGATTTTGTTTGACACTGTTTGCTGACGTTCTTACAAGTTGAAAGCCTCTCAGTGCTTGCCTCCTCTCACCGTTCTCACAGCCACCACCTCCTCTCATTCATCCCCTTCCCACTTGCTCTCCTCCTCTCCCCTTCCATCCCACCCATCGCCACCCTTGCTTCCCTCCTTTCCCCTCGTTGACCTTCTCCTCTCCTTCCTCCCGTCCCCTTCCGTTTCTCCATCAGAGGATGCATGCAAGGCAGCCCAGCGCAATCCGTGTGTGGTGGGGCAGTGCGTGGATGACGGGGCGGGGTCGTACTCGTGTGTGTGTCCACCGGGCTTCAGGCAGGGCACCACCATCGATGGCACCTTCTCCTGTGCTCCAGGTACCTTCTCCTGTGCTCCAGGTACCTTCTCCTGTGCTCCAGGTACCTTCTCCTGTGCTCCAGGTACCTTCTCCTGTGCTCCAGGTACCTTCTCCTGTGCTCCAGGTACCTTCTCCTGTGCTCCAGGTACCTTCTCCTGTGCTCCAGGTACCTTCTCCTGTGCTCCAGGTACCTTCTCCTGTGCTCCAGGTACCTTCTCCTGTGCTCCAGGTACCTTCTCCTGTGCTCCAGGTACCTTCTCCTGTGCTCCAGGTACCTTCTCCTGTGCTCCAGGTACCTTCTCCTGTGCTCCAGGTACCTTCTCCTGTGCTCCAGGTACCTTCTGACTGGGACATGCAACGTAAGCCTTGGGTTCGATTCTTTGCAGAATATCATACAAACAACCGAACGCGTAGGCTGCTTCAGCTATTGGAAATCGAGTTTTGGTAGATTCTTGACTAAACTTGCAACACCTGCCCCACGGCAGATACACCGCAGCCGTAAACCATAGGTTTCTTCTGGAGGTGCGGAAAAAGGCATACACGTAAACATAAGTACCGAGTTTAGGTTCCAACATCCTTGTATGCGACAATGCTGTACTCTGTATGCCTGCCGCTTGCTCAATTCTGCTGAAAATTTCTGTTGTTCTTTGTTGCACGCGTGTGTTGCTTGCTGTGCTGCATGCAGGTGACACCAGCAACACCTACACCGTGCTCTCTCCCAACGTCCGCTGCTCAGATGTCTTTCCGGTCTACGGCCTCACTCTCACCGATTTCCAAACCCAGAACGTGCGTTTCCTCCACTGAGAATTTTAAATAATGATACAAGCAAACTCATCGGACCAGAACGTACATCACATGCCATCTCCTGCCTCTTCATACCTGCCTGGGTGTGTGCCGTGTTTCTCTTGCCTCTTCCATGGTCTGTGCAGCCATCGGTGTCGTGTGCAGCACCCATCCCACCCTCCACGGTTCTCAAAGTGGCCAGCCCAGCCTCTCTTGTCGCCTGCTCCGTCTTCTACACCACTCAGCAGGTCCCCACCTCACACCCTTCCTGCCAATACGCCAATTTCTGGCCTTCATTTATCTGCCTCTCCACCCGTGTCTTTCTGTGCTACTATCTGTCCCTCCCTCCGTCTTCCCTCAACTGCCATTTCCTAACCTCAGAATTAACCTTGCTTTCACCTCACTTCCCAATATTGAGTGGAGCCCTCACACTCTCGCACTCCTGCTTCCCCGTGCCTCCCACCTCCTCCTCCCTGCCCATCTGCTTCTCAGGGCGACACCTGCACGGCCCTAGCTGAGTATTTCAAAGTGCACTGGTCCTGCCCATCTGACAGCTGTCTGCCAGCCTTTCAGGCGCTCAACCCCAGCTTGGACTGCACTGCCAACGGCGGGCTGCTGCAGCCCGAGCAGGCGGTGTGTATGGAGCGCATAAAGAGAAAAGTGGGGCTCATCCCGGTGTGCTCGCAGTACTACCTGGTGCAGAGCGCAGAGACGTGCGAGTCCATCCGCAATGTGCCCTACCCCCCTCTGAGCCCCGTTGACTTCTTCCGCCTCAACCCCGGCATCAAGTGCAACCGCCTCCTTCCCAAAACTGATGTTGACGGCTTCACTGGCTTTGAGGTGCGTGTGTGGCACCGGCTCTGCTCATGCCTCTCTGCCATTCCTTGTGGATCAGCTTTCCTTCCTCTCTTTCAGTTTATTGGCTTGCCGCCTCCCTCATGCTTACTGCCTAGCTGGTTCTCTCGTGACTGCTCTCTTTTACTCTCTTTCCCTTTTCTTCTTGACTCCACCCCTTCCCTCCCCTATTCACCCCCACAGGCATGCATTGCGAGCTCCACTTCCCTGTTCTTCATTCCACCACCCCACGCACCACCCCTCCCCCCCCCCCCCCCCAGGCATGCATTGGGAGCTCCACGTCGTACAAGCAGGGCACGTGCCCGCGTGCGAATGCGTATGTGGTGGGGACAGGCGACAGGTGCACGGCCATTCAGGTGAAGTACTTCCGGGGCATTAAGGGCTGCTACAAGCACATCAACGGATACGACTGCATCGACAAGCTCATCAAAGCAACCCGCGTGTGCCTGCCTGACAAAGTCAAGCTTCAGCAAGGAGTCTGTGACAACTGACCTCCTGCAGGCTGCCATTGCATCTGCCGTGCTGGCCCCGTTTGGCTGGATACCAACGGTCTGTGGCAGATGATTTCTCTATGTTTCAAATGTCCAGTGGGAGTGTACCATCATTTTCCCGATTGACGCATTGGGGGGCTTATAACACCATCGCCTGAATAGAAGCTTGTGCTGAATTGACAACATACATGTTTTTATCATGGGTGTTTTCTTGTAGACAAAACTTATTATTGTAAGATACATGCGTGTGCGACATGAGACGCCTACCCTGGGTATCCTACCGGTATAAACACGATTACCGTACAACGTTTCTAAAGCTTAAAACTACCTAATACTGTGTGAATCTATGTCTTATGAAGAGCATTGCTCTGAACAACTTCACTTGTAACTTTAGGGCTACAATCAGGGCAAACATCCAAGCTCAGGGAAAAGTCGATGAGTAACCATGTCAGAAACATTCTCAAACAAGCCAATGTCA
Source organism: Closterium sp. Yama58-4 (assembly GCA_947470075.1). Lineage (NCBI taxonomy): Eukaryota > Viridiplantae > Streptophyta > Zygnematophyceae > Desmidiales > Closteriaceae > Closterium > Closterium sp. Yama58-4. Next base: position 559,877 of record CANIUD010000225.1, on the reverse strand, counting down.
GGGAACACGAACAGCACGAGGGAACAACTGAGGGAGGCAAAGAAAGGGGTGGAATAACAAGCAACAATAGTGCCTTAACACTCCTTCGCGGACTCGACCTGAGTACCGTCATCGCCCGGATATAAGACATATATGTCTTATCTCGTACACGGGAAAAAATGCTTGAGTTATCTTGTAAACGGGATGCTTTAGGGTGTCTTATAAATCTTATAAATGGAAACTTTTTAAACTACTTATAAATATTTTCCGTACTCCTTGAAAAAGAGTTCCTCATAATGAGTGTGGATGTTGCGAAGGTGCCACTTCGGCAACCACTGCCCGGGACGCCACGTCATGGAGAACACCTGCAGAGGCAAATTTGGTAGGTCCTGGGTCAGCGCGTGGAGAAATTCGCGCTTCGCAAGGGTAAAAATGTACGCGTTATTTCAACTTTCGCTATAATATATTGAAGTTTCGATTATAAGACATATATGTCTTATCTCGTACACACAAATAGGTGTCTTATAATGAGGCTAGCCTGTTTATAAGAGACACCCGTATAGTAGACAACCCCTGTCTACTATTCAACACTGTCTTATATCCGGGCGTTTACGGTAAAGTGGGCAAATTCATCCTTTAAGAGAAGGTCCATTAGCGTGAGGCAGGCAGCGGCGTCGTATCGTACCGTCATGCCCCGGATATACCCCCATATGGGGGTGTAATAAAACTTGGAAAAATGGTGGGTGGGCTTATAATGTGGTAAACTGTATAACCCCATGGCGGAAATAAATGACACTTAGAGAATTATGATTTCAAAACATAGAAATGTAGATCTCAGCCTTGCGGTTTCAATCGAGACTACCACAAAACAGTTTGCTTTAAAATTTACCGGGAATCAGCCACCCTGGCGAAAATCCCTGCCATGACGTGCTGAAATGTTGCTAACACGTGCGCGCCTGTGGCAATTTCGCCAGGTGGGCCAGGGAAGACTTCGCCAGGCACGTCAGCGACGATTGCTCCTGACGCGTTAGTGGCGAATTCACTAGAAAAACACAGATTTGAGTATAATTTCATAGGGTGCGCTTATACGAAGATAAACCAAATTTAGGGTGGGGTTATAATCGGCACCCGGCTATAAGCCCACTGGTACGATTATAACCGCATGGGTGTAACATAGGCCTGGGGGTATATCCGGGGCATGACGGAAGGTCGCTTCGGGTTCCTTAGTAGTATTAGATAATCCGATGTATGCCCTCGCTATAACCACTTCTGTCATTTGATATTCACTAGGACAAATGTATTTTATTCTTATTGCTGCTGCAAACTACCTACGATGAACCCTATTTTATCAACATTCTTCGGACCAATTGATTATGCACTATACATGATCCGAGACAGAAAGAGGAAAAGGGAAAGAGAGAGAAGGAAAAAGGAAATAAATGGAGGAGAATGGAGGTGGAGAATAAAAACTAAAAGGAAAGGAAAACTACCCAAAAAACCCAAACGCAACACCCATAAAAAGCCCCATCAAAATACCCCATCAAAACACCCAGCCAGGATCCCCCGTGTCACAGGATCGAATTTCCACTCGAGAATGTTGCACTAAAGGTGAGTACAAGGCGTATTTATACTCAGAAATACATAGAAACAAGCGATAATCCGAACCTTCGGGAACGCGCTCTTCTAGGATAGATAATCACTAGTGCGCATAAGCACGCAAGCCCATTGGCACATTGGATTATGGCGAGATTACGCCTTGTACACCACCGTCGGTGCTGTCGGTGCCGTAAAATGTAATTGTCGGTGCCGACAACACAAAATAAGTGAAATAGTTGAAAAGCTCTAGAAAATAGAATAGTAGTCCGATTGAGGTGAAATAAAGTGCAAATGAAAGAGGAAAATAAGGAGAATAAGATAAAGTTAAAACATGGAAATGAGAAATATGTCGAACGTCGACGTACTCTTACACTTCCCCCCCTCAAAGCTGGGTGGTAGATGTAACACCCTGCTTGACAAGGTAGTCTCGGAGAGAACGTCGGGCGTTAGTCATATCTTCCTCAGAGACCCAGCTATCCTCAGAAGGATCATAGCCCTTCCAGCGTATGAGAAACTCCAGGGCGCCATGCCGACGACGACGATGTGCAAGCACAGATTCGACCTCGTACTCAGGTTCATCATTCACGAGGACTGGAGGCGGCGGCGGAGGTTGGCGTCCCGTGTACAGCTTATTTGGATCCCGATAGGGTTTAAGAAGCTGCACGTGGAAGGCATTATGAATCTTCCAAGTAGCTGGTAGGCGCAAGCGGAATGTGACTGGAGTGACCTGCTCTTCTACGAGGAAAGGTCCGCAGAAGCGAGGTCGCAACTTGGATGGAAGGTGACCGAGGTTGAGGTTGCATGTGTCGAGAAGCACATGGTCACCAACCGCAATGGTATGATCACGGCGATGGCGATCGGCTGAGCGTTTTTGTGAAGACTGGATGTCTTGCAGGCGCTTGTGTGTCCGATCCCAAAGCTGCTGCATTGTAGTAACGAAGTCGTGCGCGGGCTGGACGCTTGCAGGTACTGTTGGCTGCTGTGGAGTTAGCGGATGTCGACCGTAACAGAGGAAGAATGGAGTCTCTCCTGTTGCGGCATGCTTCGCATTGTTGTAGGCGAACTCCAACACCGGCAAGTGCAAGTCCCACTTGCTAATGTCATCCTTGCATGTTGCGCGCAAGAGTTGTTCCACAATCTGGTTCAAGCGCTCTGTCTGCCCATCGGTCTGGGGATGATATGCGGATGACATCGCTAGGCGTGTCCCCATGAGCGACATGAGCTCTTTCCAAAACTTGCTAGTAAACTTGGGGTCCCTGTCGGAGATAAGGGTTGTCGGGATCCCGTGCTGTGAGATGATGTGCTTGACGAACAGCTGTGCCGTTTCCTCCGTGCGTGCGGTTGTATGTGTCGGAATGAAGTGTCCCATCTTTGAGAATTTGTCGATAACGACCAGGATGGCGTCATGTCCCGCTTTGGTAGGTGGTAACCCAGTGATGAAGTCCAAGCTGACCACTTGCCAAGGCTGTTCCGGGACGGGCAGAGGCTGAAGAAGTCCTGCTTTCTTCTGCTTACTGCTCTTCATCCGTTGGCACGTGTCGCACGAAGTGACAAACTTCTGTACGTCGTCTGCCATGTGAAGCCAATAGTAGACTTTCTCAATCCCTGCAAGAGTTTTGTTACTCCCGAAGTGTCCAGCGTAAAGCACATCGTGGAACTCCTCAAGAAGCAACTGCCGAAGAGGTGGGTAGTTGGGTACCCATATCTTTGTTGATCCTTTGCGTAGTGCGATGTCGTGGTCCCACTGCAGCATTTTTTTCTTCTCTGCCAAGGGAATCTCGGGGTCGATAGTGTACCCGTGCGTAAAGAGTCCCTTAAGTAGCGGATTCATCCCCTCAACCTGTATGGCGGCAACGTGTCCCGGCCAGCTCAGTGCATCTGCCTTATTCTTGTGTCCCGGCTTGTACACGATGTCGTAGTCGAAGTGCGTCTCGAGGAAGTCGATCCACCTGACCTGTCGCCTGGAGAGGGTCGGCTGCGTTTTTAGGTACTTCAGGCTGCAATGGTCAGTGTAGACCGTGGTCTTTCTTCCTTCGAGGTAGCATCGTCATGTCTTGAACGCGGTGATGATCGCTAAGGCCTCTTTGTCGTGAATCGGGTAGTTGAGTTCTGCCCCATGCAATTTCTTGCTCAGGTAAGCGATTGGTTGTAGCCGTTTCCCTTGGTCTTGCATCAAAATTGCCCCAACTGCTTGGTCGCTAGCGTCAGCTTCGATGACGTAGTCTTTTTCTGGATCTGGCAGGATCAGGACGGGTGCGGACGTGAGTGCGGTTTTCAACTGCTCCATGGCCCGCTGGTGTACATCCTCCCACCTAAATGGTGTATTCTTCTTCAGCAGGTTGGTGAGAGGTGTTGCAATCTTCGCATATTGTGCTAGGCACGAACCGATTGTAATAGTTCGCGAAGCCAAGGAATTGCTGAAGTTCCTTCACGTTTTCAGGCGTCTTCCACGTACGTACGGCTTCGATCTTCTTTGGGTCCACATGTACTCCTTGAGCACTCACCATGTGTCCAAGGAACTGAACTTTCTTCAAGGCAAACTCGCTCTTGGATAGCTTGACGTAGAACTTCTCCCGTCGAAGTATCTCGAAGACACGTCGTAGGTGTTCGATGTGCTGCTTCATGTCCCTCGAGTAGATCAGGATGTCGTCCAGGTACACCACCACGCATTCGTCGAGTAGAGGCCTAAGAATATGGTTCATTTCGGCCTGGAATGTAGCGGGTGCGTTGGTGAGACCGAACGGCATGACGAGGTACTCGTAGGATCCGTATCGTGTCCGAAACGCCGTCTTATGGATGGAGTTATCCGCCATCCGGATCTGCCAATATCCCGATCTCAAATCGAGTTTTGAGAATATCGTGGCTCCCCGAAGCTGGTCAAGCAGGTCATCGATCCGAGGAATGGGATACTTATTTTTTATCGTCTGCTTGTTGAGAGCTCGGTAGTCGATGCACATGCGTAAGCTTCCGTCAGGTTTTGGCGTGAAAAGCACTGGTGCACCATATGGTGATGTCGATGGTCGAATGAGTCCCTTGTCCAGGAGGTACTCGATCTGCTTCTTCATGTCAGCCAATTCGGTAGGACTGAGTCGATATGGTGCTCGGAAGGTCGGTTTCGAACCAGGTTCTTCGACGATCTCGTGCTGGTGGGTTCTGTATGGCGGCAACTGGTCTGGGAGGTCGTCAGGAAGAATGTCCTTGAACTCCTCCAGAAGTTTCTCGATAGCAGGTGGAAGCTCATATGCCTTCTTCTCTGCTTCATCCTCGTCTGTAACCAGTGCGACGAACCCTGCCATGGTTCTTTTCACGTCCTTCTCAAAGCGTGCGAGAGTCTCCTCCGGAATATCTCCCGTGTTGCTCCAACTCGGAAGTGGAACTCTTCTGTCTTGATTGTAGATGCTCGCCGTGCGGGTGACCCAGTTGATCTCGGGGTTGAACTTCTTGAGAAAGTCTCTCCCAAGAATCAAGTCTAGCCCTTTGATGTTGGTGACAGGTAGGGTCGGTTTCCAGCGAAGAGGACCCATCTGTAGGCGTAACGCTACTTCGCCGTAGACTTGTAACTTGCTTCCGTCAACCATCGTAGCTGTAAAGTTTGGAGGCGTGCACTCCTCATTAATGCGTTCGAGGGTTGCTTTGTCGCATACTGAATGGGATGCTCCGCTGTCCACGAGTGCTTGGAGGCGACGTCCATTGCAGATCACCTCAAGTGGAAGTGGTTGGCGTTGCTCGCTGTACCCGTTGATCGTTTCGTTGATTGGATCGTACGGCACATCCCATAGCTCTGTGGTATCTCCTTGGGTGGCGGATGGCCGGTCTTGCCTTTCCCTGTTGTCATGATTTTTTGTTTCCGTCGAGGACTTGGTTCTCGAGCTCGTAGTAGAATTCCTTCGTATGCTAGATGTTGCAGATGTTTCAGTGAAATGTTTCAGATGCATCTGTAGAGGAGGTTTGAGGTCGTCGCAGCTTCATGTTGACCTCCAGCTCCCTCTTGAGCTGCTTCAGCGCCACCGACTTCTTCCGTGGGGACCGGTTGGTCGACGTGGGCTGGTTGTTCTGAGAGAGGACGATGTCGTCGTTGGAAGGTCGATCTTCCACGCTCCGTTGTTGGTTCCCCATGCGCAGCTGCTGCAGTTGTCGTACCGGTACATTATTTTTCTTCTGGAGCCTCTCTCCATATTTCACCGAGGCTGCAGACCAAGGGGAGGTTTTCCCAAGTAGAGCATCCTTGTATGATAATTTTAAGGAGTGCTTACTTTTTACAGGGCCTTTTTGGAGTTGTCCGGGTCCAGCAGGGTCTTGTTTCGCGGAGATTTTATTTTTCTCGGCGTTTTTCCCTGGTAGAGTCCGTTCGTGGGTTGAAGAATTTGCTCCACGATCCTCCAATTTTTCCATTAAATATGCTCCACTGCTGCGGTCCCGAAGCGCGGCACGTGCGGTTTTCATTTTGTTACAATCGATGAGTCGATGTCCCGGCTTGCCGCAGAAAGAACACTTAGATTTGTTCTTCTTTGGTCTTGCCTTCGCGTCGATTCGATCGAGTTCCATCGGGTCGGCGTACGTGGGGGTAGCCAAGCGTCCTCCATGTCGTCTAGCTCGTCCATGAAGTCGTCGTGTTCCGATCGTGATTACGTCGAAACGTTCTGCTGCCGAGACAACGTCGTTGTAGCTGCTCCAATTTGCGGCCGCAACGTGTTGTCGTGTTTCGTTTTTCAGCCCCGCGATGAATGCTCTAATTTTTTCGCCTTCCGTGACGTCGGGGATGCGGTTGAACAACTCCTCCATTTGTTGCGTGTAGTTCGCGACGCTCCCGATTTGTCGATGACGATGTATTTTGTCGCGGGCGATAAACGCTGCATTTATCGGCTCGAAACGTTGTAGTAATCCCTCTCGGAATTGCTACCACGTCGCTTCGCCTTGGTTTAATAATCCGCTTCCGCTTATCCAATCAATTACTGGTCCGCGCAGAAGTGTTGCTGCAAATTTAATTCGCGAACCGTCGTATGTCGGGGATGTCCAACCGACGGCTACGAAATATATTTTGATTTCCGCCAACCACCTCCGCACGTCGATTTCCCCGTCGAAGGTGTTGGGGGCTCGAATTTTTTGGGCCTTGGGAAATTTTCGCGACTGCTGCGAAGTCACGATCGATTCTGATGCTGTCGCAATTTTCGCCATGACGCGCGCTTTCACCCGAAGTCGTTAGATCCGTCGCGCGTCGGTCTTGCTGTTTCTGCACCGCTCGATATAGGTCCTGACAATTCGCGATTGTCGTCGCTATATCGCCAAGTCGTCGCCAGAAAACTGAACTTTCGGACCTGTTCAAAAAACACGCGAGGGGGGTTTTTCAAAAAACGTGGATTCTGGTGCTTACCAGCATCGGCGCCGAACTCGTCGCCCCCGGCGGTTTTTCGAAGCAGGGAATTTGCTGTCGCGCGCTTAGCTGAAACTCCGCGAGTGAAAACGGCTCTGATACCAAGTGTCACAGGATCGAATTTCCACTCGAGAATGTTGCACTAAAGGTGAGTACAAGGCGTATTTATACTCAGAAATACATAGAAACAAGCGATAATCCGAACCTTCGGGAACGCGCTCTTCTAGGATAGATAATCACTAGTGCGCATAAGCACGCAAGCCCATTGGCACATTGGATTATGGCGAGATTACGCCTTGTACACCACCGTCGGTGCTGTTGGTGCCGTAAAATGTAATTGTCGGTGCCGACAACACAAAATAAGTGAAATAGTTGAAAAGCTCTAGAAAATAGAATAGTAGTCCGATTGAGGTGAAATAAAGTGCAAATGAAAGAGGAAAATAAGGAGAATAAGATAAAGTTAAAATATGGAAATGAGAAATATGTCGAACGTCGACGTACTCTTACACTTCCCCCCCTCAAAGCTGGGTGGTAGATGTAACACCCTGCTTGACAAGGTAGTCTCGGAGAGAACGTCGGGCGTTAGTCATATCTTCCTCTGAGACCCAGCTATCCTCAGAAGGATCATAGCCCTTCCAGCGTATGAGAAACTCCAGGGCGCCATGCCGACGACGATGTGCAAGCACAGATTCGACCTCGTACTCAGGTTCATCATTCACGAGGACTGGAGGCGGCGGCGGAGGTTGGCGTCCCGTGTACAGCTTATTTGGATCCCGATAGGGTTTAAGAAGCTGCACGTGGAAGGCATTATGAATCTTCCAAGTAGCTGGTAGGCGCAAGCGGAATGTGACTGGAGTGACCTGCTCTTCTACGAGGAAAGGTCCGCAGAAGCGAGGTCGCAACTTGGATGGAAGGTGACCGAGGTTGAGGTTGCATGTGTCGAGAAGCACATGGTCACCAACCGCAATGGTATGATCACGGCGATGGCGATCGGCCGAGCGTTTTTGTGAAGACTGGATGTCTTGCAGGCGCTTGTGTGTCCGATCCCAAAGCTGCTGCATTGTAGTAACGAAGTCGTGCGCGGGCTGGACGCTTGCAGGTACTGTTGGCTGCTGTGGAGTTAGCGGATGTCGACCGTAACAGAGGAAGAATGGAGTCTCTCCTGTTGCGGCATGCTTCGCATTGTTGTAGGCAAACTCCAACACCGGCAAGTGCAAGTCCCACTTGCTAATGTCGTCCTTGCATGTTGCGCGCAAGAGTTGTTCCACAATCTGGTTCAAGCGCTCTGTCTGCCCATCGGTCTGGGGATGATATGCGGATGACATCGCTAGGCGTGTCCCCATGAGCGACATGAGCTTTTTCCAAATCTTGCTAGTAAACTTGGGTTCCCTGTCGGAGATAAGGGTTGTCGGGATCCCGTGCTGTGAGATGATGTGCTTGACGAACAGCTGTGCCGTTTCCTCCGTGCGTGCGGTTGTATGTGTCGGAATGAAGTGTCCCATCTTTGAGAATTTGTCGATAACGACCAGGATGGCGTCATGTCCCGCTTTGGTAGGTGGTAACCCAGTGATGAAGTCCAAGCTGACCACTTGCCAAGGCTGTTCCGGGACGGGCAGAGGCTGAAGAAGTCCTGCTTTCTTCTGCTTACTGCTCTTCATCCGTTGGCACTGTCAAATTATATGTCGATTAGGTAAGGGGAGGGGGTACAAGACAATCGAGAGAGTTTGTATTGTTGTACCCTCTAAGGAATCACCCCTACACAACCTAGAGAGAAATAATCAGAAGCATATAATTTGACACACCCCCATAGGTGAAGTAGGGGGGATAGCCAAACCTAATAGTGGTCACCAGACCAGTCAAGCAGGAGAACAAATAAAACAAATCCCAGGGTGGATCTCAAGGATACCACACAAATTCTGAGCACAAGCAAGTGGTCACAAGACTAGTTCACATGCAGTTTGATAATATAACAAGAGATACAGTGATCACAACCTAGCAAGTGTAAACATGCAGGTAAACATACAGAGATCACAGTACAAACAGAGTCAAGAAGTAAGCAAGTGAGGTCCAGCAGGCACAAGGCCTAAAAGAGTACAGAAGCGCTAATGGTCACAAGGCTGAAGCGCCTTGGTGAACACATCAGCAGTGTTGGCCTCAGTGGCCACGTAACGCAGACGAAGCTGACCACGCTGCTGCAGCTCTCGAGCAAGGAAGTACCGCAGGGCGATGTGCTTCGTTCTGTGCTCCAGTCTGTGCTCCTCACACAAGGCGATGGCAGCCTTGTTGTCGACGTACAGCACTGGAGGAGAACGAGGCCGCTCTCCCAAGTCGGTCAGCAGGTAGGTCAGCCAGCGTAGCTCCTGGGCAGCCATGGCTGTGGCGTAGATCTCAGCCTCACAACTAGAGCTGAGAACAGAAGAAGAGCATGTAGAACGCCAAGAAACTGAGCCAGAGCCAAGACTGAAGGTGTAACCCTGAGACGACCGCTGAGTAGCCTGGTCGTCTGCCCAAGAAGCGTCAGAGTGTCCAGTAAGTACAACTCGGTCTCGCCCTCCAAGCACTAGCCCCATGCCCGACGTACTGCACAAGTAGTGCAACACCCTCTTAGCGGCATCCATGTGCTCCTTCCTGTGACGGCCAGGAGCGACATAGCGTGCAAGGATGCTAAGAGGGTATGCAAGGTCAGGTCGAGTGCAGGTCATCATGTACATGAGGCAGCCCACAAGCTCTGGATACGGGCCACTCGGCTCTACGGACTCATCCGAAGGCAGAGCTGAGAGCGAGTGACCGGTAGGCAGAGGAGTGGACTGAGGCGAGGAGTACGTGAAGCGGAAGCGCTGAAGAATCTGCTGCACCATGTGTGACTGAGTCAAGGTGATGGTGCGCCGTGCTCTGTCCCGGGTGATCCGCAAGCCAAGATAGCTTGTCAGTTCACCCAGGTCTGTGCACGTGTGTCTCTTCTGCAGCTCCGACTTCACGTGGGCGAGTGCCGCAGTGTCAGCAGTGGCAAAGACCAAGTTGTCGACGTACACGAGGATGTAGAACGGCGGCAGCGAGGTGTCGGTGCGTAGAAACAGCGACGGGTCAGCAGTAGAGGGAGCGAACCCAAGAGCCGCAAGTGTCGTCCTCAGTGTGTCGTGCCACTCACGTGGCGCCTGGCGGAGACCGTAGACCGGCCGCTGGAGCCTCCACTGGGTACCAGGAGGAAACGACCCAGTGAAGCCAGGAGGGCGGCACAGCCAGATCTCCTCGTGCAGGCTGCCCTGCAAGAAAGCAGTGCTGAAGTCAAGTGAGTGAAGCTCGTAGTCGCGCTGAGCGGCTATGTGCAGCAGCACCCGAAGAGTAGTCATCTTCGGGGTGGGGGAGAAGGTCTGGAAGAAGTCTACTCCCTCTCGCTGACTGAAGCCTCGAGCAACGTAGCGCGCCTTGAAGACAGGAGGAGAACCCGGCGGCCGCTTCACCCTGAAAATCCACATGCCACTGACGATGTTCGCCCCAGGTGGGGGAACCTCGTCGACGTAGGTGCGTGTGGACTTCCAGGAAGCCATCTCTGCGTCCATGGCTGTCTGCCACTAAGAGGAGTAGGGACCCGCCATCGCCTCAGCGTAAGAGCGCGGGGTCGGGATGTCTGGTGCATCCGGGTCTCCCTCAGGGGCAACTAGCATGGACACGAGATGGGGCAAAGCAGCAGCAAAGCACTGGAACTCCTTCTGTCTGTCCTCAAGGACGTCCGTGCCAAGAGCACACTCACCCCCGACGGACGGAGGACAGACAGACTCAGACTCAGCAACAAGGCTAGCGGCGTAGTCTAGACGACACCGGGCAGCAAAGTCAACCAACTCAGCGACCAGAGCAGACGCAGCAGAGGACTCAAAGGTAGGGTCAGTGACAACAGTGGCGAGGAGACGCGTGACAGTGGGACTGGCAGCACGACGGGAGTCAGACTCCGGGTCAGGAAGAGTAGGTAGAGAGGACGCAGGAGGAGACGGCAGAGGGACACGCTGAGGAGCAGTGGAGGGACGCAGAGTCATGTAGTGAGTGCCAGGGACAGGAGGAGGACGCTCACGTGGGACACGACGACCAGTGCGAGCAGTACGAACAGGCGACGCAGGACGAGACTCAGGCTCACGACGCTCCGTAAGACCTCCTGTGGGACCAGTGTAAGGAGAGGGACCAGGGAGAGGCGAGGCAGGCGGTAACTATGACTGCGACAGGACAGACGGAGGACACTCTACGGAGGGAGGAGGACAAGGAGGAGGAGCCTGACCAAGAACCTGCTGAAGGAGCGGTACGAAGTACGGTCGTGGCCGCGCAGCGTCTCCAGACACCAGTGCCAGGTTCCTCAGCACCAGCAGCAGCTCCACCGCCCGGGTCCTCAGCACCAGCAGCAGCTCCACCGCTCGGGTCCTCAGCACCAGCAGCAGCTCCAACGCCCAGGTCCTCAGCACCAGCAGCAGCTCCAACGCCCGGGTCCTCAGCACCAGCAGTGGCTCCAGCTCCAGGGTCCGTAGCACCAGCAGCAGCTCCACCGCCCGGGTCCTCAGCACCAGCAGCAGCTCCAACGCCCGGGTCCTCAGCACTAGCAGCAGCTCCACCGCCCGGGTCCTCAGCACCAGCAGCAGCTCCAACTCCAGGGTCCGCAGCACCAGGAGCGCCACTCCGAAGACTGCAGCGCCGCGTGTACCACTCTCGGATCTGCTGAAGGGAGGGGAGCTCCTGGGTAGGAGGGGAAGCACTGGTACCAGCTCCAGCAGCACCTCTCCGGAGGCTGCAGTACTGTAGGTACCTCTCCTGCAGCTGCTGTGAGGAGAGGGCTCCTCCAGGTGTAGCACTCTCAGGCTCAGCACCCCCAGACTCAGCACCTCCAGGCTCAGTACCCCCAGGCTCCGCACCTCCAGGCTCAGCACCCCCAGGCTCCGCACCCCCAGGCTCAGGACCCCCAGGCTCAGCACCGCCAGGCTCCTCACACGCAGGCTCAGCTCCCCTAGCAGGACGAGACTCGACAGCTACCTCGACAGGCTCAACCGGGTCTACCTGGGACACACCTGAGGGAGCGGCACCCTGAGGGGGGAGGGGGTCTACCACAGCAGCACCTGGCGCGAGGAAGAGAGGCGGAGGGGGGAGCGGGGCAGTGCGGTAGGGGAAGAGGCGGTAGTAGGGGACGGACTCGTCAAAAGTGACGTCCTGAGAAGGCAGAACCCGGCGCGAGGTGACGTGGTAAAACTGCCAACCAGGCGCGTCCGGGACAAAGCCAAGGAAGACACAGGGGACAGCGCGACGGGAGAGCTTGTCCGCGGACGTGTCGCGAACAAAAGCTCGGGATCCCCAGACCCGAAAACGCGACGCATCGCCAACCTCTCCCGTCCAACGCAGTGTCGGGGAAGTCTCCGGCAAGGAGGCACGGGGCCAGAGGTTGAGCTGATGCGCAGCGTATCGGACCGCAAACGGCCACAGAAAGTGGGGAGCAGCCGCATGGATCAGGGAGGTACGAGCGACCTCCATGACCAAGCCAATGCGGCGCTCAGCAACCCCATTCTGCTGTGGAGAGGCCGGAAGCGTGAACGACTGCTCAATGCCGTGCTCGGCACAGTAGGCTGCCAGAAGGTTGGAGGAGAACTCACCACCTCTGTCAGAGTGCAAACGTAGGACAGGAAAGTCCGAGCGAAAACGCTCGCTGAGCTGGAGACGAGCTCTGCTGATCCAAGGGATCAAGACAGCAGGGACCTCACCCTTGGTGCGCAAGGGGAAGACCGTGGTGTAGCGAGAGTAGTCGTCAACAACAATCAGGAAGTACCTCTCCTGACCCTGTCCACAGACGCGGGCTGGGCCCCACACGTCCAGGTGGAGCGTCTGCAAGGGAGCAGTCGTCGGGGGAAAGGAGGAGGAGTGAGGAGCGGCGCGCTGCCGCCCCTCGACACAGGGAAGACAGGGAGGAGCAGGCGAGGGTGGGAGGGGAGGGAGAACCCAGGGAAGACCAGAGACAAGGCACCGTTTGTGCATGGCCCGAAGGCGCTGCACAGACGGGTGACCAAGTCGGTGGTGCCAGAGGACGGTCTCGTGCGCCAGAGAGCGACACGAGCAGGGGGCTGACAGCTGACCTGACGCAGACGCAGACGCAGACGCAGCTACCTGAGGGGACTCAGTGGTCAGTGTGTACAGGTCCGACCCGGGCTGCCGAGTGAAGGTAGCCAGGTGACGGCCCGTCCGAGCACACGTGCAGTGTGTCACGCGCTCGTAGGCAGGGGTGAACTGGTGAACACCCGCGTCCTGGAGCGCACAACCCGCCACCAAGTTCGTAGAGAACGAGGGGAGGTGGAGACCTGACAGTGTGCCCGACGGGACCGCAGGACAAGGAAGGACAGTGGAGGAGGTCGCAATGACCGGACCCCCAGAGGGGTCAGCGAGGGAGACAGCAACTGGCCGAGCGAGCGGCTCAAGGACAGTGCGGTCACGAAAGAAACAACGAGAAGCACCTGAGTCCAGTGTGAAGTATGCAGTGCCTCAGTCGACTCAGGACCGGGGGGCACAGACTCACGAGCACCTAGAGCAGCAGCCTCACCAGCACCTGGGGTAGCAGACACGCGAGTACCTGGAGTGGCAGTCTCACTAGCACCTAGAGCGGCAGCCTCACTGGTCCGAATGCCCGGGTCGGGCGGAACACACAGGTACTGAGCACTCTCTCCACTAATAGACATCACATACATGGCAGTGAGAATAGCATCAAAGTCTAGAGCATAGATATCAACTCCATTCTTCAGCAGATCAAACCAGCGGGGCAGCTCAGAGGCATCAGGGTACTGATCACGCCAGGCGTCATCGAGGCGAGAGAAGCAGCGCTGCGTGGGGTGCGGCCTCCCACACGTCTGACCAGTGCGGTCACCAGTGCGGATAACGTACGTGCAGCTAAGCCCACCCCCCCCCGTGCTGAGAGTACCACTCACGGGCCTCCTGGAGGGACGGACTGGGCTGCTGGCTCTGGCCGCTGCTAGCGCCTCCACGACCACCACCGCCGCCGCCACCTCCTCGACCACCTCCTCCCCTGCCGCTGCCACGACCACCTCCGCCCCCGCTGCCGCCCCCGCCCCTGCCACCGCCCCAGCCGCTGCCGGCACCGCCCCCACTGCCGCCACTAGCCTCTCCAGCCCCACCTCCACTCCCACCTCCCCCACCCCCGCCTCCCCCGCCGCCACCTCTACCCCTGCCCCCTCTGTTCCTGCGGCGCCCGCTCGGAGTGCGTCTTTAGGTACTTCAGGCTGCAATGGTCAGTGTAGACCGTGGTCTTTCTTCCTTCGAGGTAGCATCGTCATGTCTTGAACGCGGTGATGATCGCTAAGGCCTCTTTGTCGTGAATCGGGTAGTTGAGTTCTGCCCCATGCAATTTCTTGCTCAGGTAAGCGATTGGTTGTAGCCGTTTCCCTTGGTCTTGCATCAAAACTGCCCCAACTGCTTGGTCGCTAGCGTCAGCTTCGATGACGTAGTCTTTTTCTGGATCTGGCAGGATCAGGACGGGTGCGGACGTGAGTGCAGTTTTCAACTGCTCCATGGCCCACTGGTGTACATCCTCCCACCTAAATGGTGTATTCTTCTTCAGCAGGTTGGTGAGAGGTGTTGCAATCTTCGCATACTGTGGCACGAACCGATTGTAATAGTTCGCGAAGCCAAGGAATTGCTGAAGTTCCTTCACGTTCTCAGGCGTCTTCCACGTACGTACGGCTTCGATCTTCTTTGGGTCCACATGTACTCCTTGAGCATTCACCATGTGTCCAAGGAACTGAACTTTCTTCAAGGCAAACTCGCTCTTGGATAGCTTGACGTAGAACTTCTCCCGTCGAAGTATCTCGAAGACACGTCGTAGGTGTTCGATGTGCTGCTTCACGTCGTAGGTGTTCGATGTGCTCGAGTAGATCAAGATGTCGTCCAGGTACACCACCAAGAATTCGTCGAGTAGAGGCCTAAGAATATGGTTCATTTCGGCCTGGAATGTAGCGGGTGCGTTGGTGAGACCGAACGGCATGACGAGGTACTCGTAGGATCCGTATCGTGTCCGAAACGCCGTCTTATGGATGGAGTTATCCGCCATCCGGATCTGCCAATATCCCGATCTCAAATCGAGTATTGAGAATATCGTGGCTCCCCGAAGCTGGTCAAGCAGGTCATCGATCCGAGGAATGGGATACTTATTTTTTATCGTCTGCTTGTTGAGAGCTCGGTAGTCGATGCACATGCGTAAGCTTCCGTCAGGTTTTGGCGTGAAAAGCACTGGTGCACCATATGGTGATGTCGATGGTCGAATGAGTCCCTTGTCCAGGAGGTACTCGATCTGCTTCTTCATGTCAGCCAATTCGGTAGGACTGAGTCGATATGGTGCTCGGAAGGTCGGTTTCGAACCAGGTTCTTTGACGATCTCGTGCTGGTAGATTCTGTATGGCGGCAACTGGTCTGGGAGGTCGTCAGGAAGAATGTCATTGAACTCCTCCAGAAGTTTCTCGATAGCAGGTGGAAGCTCAGGTGCCTTCTTCTCTGCTTCATCCTCGTCTGTAACCAGTGCGACGAACCCTGCCATGGTTCTTTTCACGTCCTTCTCAAAGCGTGCGAGAGTCTCCTCCGGAATATCTCCCGTGTTGCTCCAACTCGGAAGTGGAACTCTTCTGTCTTGATTGTAGATGCTCGCCGTGCGGGTGACCCAGTTGATCTCGGGGTTGAACTTCTTGAGAAAGTCTCTCCCAAGAATCAAGTCTAGCCCTTTGATGTTGGTGACAGGTAGGGTCGGTTTCCAGCGAAGAGGACCCATCTGCAGGCGTAACGCTACTTCGCCGTAGACTTGTAACTTGCTTCCGTCAACCATCGTAGCTGTAAAGTTTGGAGGCGTGCACTCCTCATTAATGCGTTCGAGGGTCGCTTTGTCTCATACAGAATGGGATGCTCCGCTGTCCACGAGTGCTTGGAGGCGTCGTCCATTGCAGATCACCTCGAGCAGAAGTGGTTGGCGTTGCTCGCTGTACCCGTTGATCGTTTCGTTGATTGGATCGTACGGCACATCCCATAGCTCTGTGGTATCTCCTTGGGTGGCGGATGGCCGGTCTTGCCTTTCCCTGTTGTCATGATTTTTTGTTTCCGTCGATGACGTGGTTCTCGAGCTCGTAGTAGAATTCCTTCGTATGCTAGATGTTGCAGATGTTTCAGTGAAATGTTTCAGATGCATCTGTAGAGGAGGTTTGAGGTCGTCGCAGCTTCATGTTGACCTCCAGCTCCCTCTTGAGCTGCTTCAGCGCCACCGACTTCTTCCGTGGGGACCGGTTGGTCGACGTGGGCTGGTTGTTCTGAGAGAGGACGATGTCGTCGTTGGAAGGTCGATCTTCCACGCTCCGTTGTTGGTTCCCCATGCGCAGCTGCTGCAGTTGTCGTACCGGTACATTATTTTTCTTCTGGAGCCTCTCTCCATATTTCACCGAGGCCGCAGACCCAGGGGAGGTTTTCCCAAGTAGAGCATCCTTGTATGATAATTTTAAGGAGTGCTTACTTTTTACAGGGCCTTTTTGGAGTTGTCCGGGTCCAGCAGGGTCTTGTTTCGCGGAGATTTTATTTTTCTCGGCGTTTTTCCCTGGTAGAGTCCGTTCGTGGGTTGAAGAATTTGCTCCACGATCCTCCAATTTTTCCATTAAATCTGCTCCACTGCTGCGGTCCCAAAGCGCGGCACGTGCGGTTTTCATTTTGTTACAATCGATGAGTCGATGTCCCGGCTTGCCGCAGAAAGAACACTTAGATTTGTTCTTCTTTGGTCTTGCCTTCGCGTCGATTCGATCGAGTTCCATCGGGTCGGCGTACGTGGGGGTAGCCAAGCGTCCTCCATGTCGTCTAGCTCGTCCATGAAGTCGTCGTGTTCCGATCGTGATTACGTCGAAACGTTCTGCTGCCGAGACAACGTCGTTGTAGCTGCTCCAATTTGCGGCCGCAACGTGTTGTCGTGTTTCGTTTTTCAGCCCCGCGATGAATGCTCTAATTTTTTCGCCTTCCGTGACGTCGGGGATGCGGTTGAACAACTCCTCCATTTGTTGCGTGTAGTTCGCGACGCTCCCGATTTGTCGATGACGATGTATTTTGTCGCGGGCGATAAACGCTGCATTTATCGGCTCGAAACGTTGTAGTAATCCTTCTCGGAACTGCTGCCACGTCGCTTCGCCTTGGTTTAATAATCCGCTTCCGCTTATCCAATCAATTACTGGTCCGCGCAGAAGTGTTGCTGCAAATTTAATTCGCGAACCGTCGTATGTCGGGGATGTCCAACCGACGGCTTCGAAATATATTTCGATTTCTGCCAACCACCTCCGCACGTCGATTTCTCCTTCGAAGGTGTTGGGGGCTCGAATTTTTTGGGCCTTGGGAAATTTTCGCGACTGCTGCGAAGTCACGATCGATTCTGATACTGTCGCAATTTTCGCCATGACGCGCGCTTTCACCCGAAGTCGTTAGATCCGTCGCGCGTCGGTCTTGCTGTTTCTGCACCGCTCGATATAGGTCCTGACAATTCGCGATTGTCGTCGCTATATCGCCAAGTCGTCGCCAGAAAACTGAACTTTCGGACCTGTTCAAAAAACGCGCGAGGGGGGTTTTTCAAAAAACGCGGATTCTGGTGCTTACCAGCGTCGGCGCCGAACTCGTCGCCCCCGACGGTTTTTTGAAGCAGGAAATTTGCTGTCGCGCGCTTAGCTGAAACTCCGCGAGTGAAAACGGCTCTGATACCAAGTGTCACAGGATCGAATTTCCACTCGAGAATGTTGCACTAAAGGTGAGTACAAGGCGTATTTATACTCAGAAATACATAGAAACAAGCGATAATCCGAACCTTCGGGAACGCGCTCTTCTAGGATAGATAATCACTAGTGCGCATAAGCACGCAATCCGATTGGCACATTGGATTATGGCGAGATTACGCCTTGTACACCACCGACGGTGCTGTCGGTGCCGTAAAATGTAATTGTCGGTGCCGACAACACAAAATAAGTGAAATAGTTGAAAAGCTCTAGAAAATAGAATAGTAGTCCGATTGAGGTGAAATAAAGTGCAAATGAAAGAGGAAAACAAGGAGAATAAGATAAAGTTAAAATATGGAAATGAGAAATATGTCGAACGTCGACGTACTCTTACACCCCGCCAGACGCCCCATCCCGCACCCCTAGTCACATCTGCACATCCACCATGTAGGGGGCCTCCACCCAAAGAGGCCCGCCCTCCACCTCGACATCGTCCCTCTCCCGATCCACCAAGTCCACATTCAACCCCCCTTTGGAAGACGCCGCCCGAAGCAGGATGACACGAGCTTGCGCCCGTTGTAACGCCACTCCGATGAGCGCCTTCAGAGACCCCAAAAGGTAAGCCGAGAACGAAGTGTCATCCTCCCGACAAGCCCCCCGTGACACAGCTTGTCAAACATATGCTGCATATTGTCTAGGCTGTAGTGGGGTAGCCCATATGGGGTACAACCCAAATTAGGGTTTACTACTTGTACTCCTGCATGCTGCTAGTTCAACCATTCCTGCTGCTAGATTCTAACATGGTTTCAGAGCACTAAGGTCCGTAGGACCGTTTTTTTTTTCGGGCCCACCTACCGCTGCGGTTACCACGCTACCCCACGTACCTGCCTGCCTTGCCTTGCCTTGTGATGTGCTGCACTACGCGCGCCTTCCAACAGCCCCAGCGCTGCCTCCTGCTGCCCTAGGCCAGCGCGCTGCCCCTAGAGGCCCGTAAGGCCCGCGCGCCGCCCCTACACGCCCTTCAGGCCCGCGAACAGCCCCTGCAGGCCCGTCAGGCCCCCTACTGCCGCGCTGCCCGCACCGAGCCGCGCGCAGCCCGCTGCTGCCGCGCGCTGCCCGCACCGAGCCCGCGCAGCCCGCGCCGAGCCGCGCGCTGCCCGCACCGAGCCCGCGCAGCCCGCGCCGAGCCCACGCAGCCCACGCCGAACCGCGCGCGGCCTGCTACTGCCTCGCGCTGCCCGCGCGCGGCCTGCAGCAGCCCAGCGCGCTGTCAGCACAGCCCGCGCCGAGCCGCGCGCGGCCCTCTGCCTCGGCCCCGACCTGCCGCTGATGCGGCCCCGCCCTGCAGCTGCCACGGCCCCGACCTGCCGCTGACGCGGCCCCACCCTGCAACTGCCGCTGAAGCGGCCCCGCCCTGCAGCTGCTTCGGCCCTACTCTGCAGCCGGTGTTGCGGCCCCGACGTCGCCGCTGTCGTGCGCCTACTCGGCCGCCGCCCGTCGAGCGCCGGCCCTGCTCGCCCGGCGAGCGCCTGCTCTTCCAGCCTTTGGTGAGCGCCTGCCTGCCTGCCTGCCTGCCTGCCGGCCTGCCTGTCTGTCTGCCTGCCTGCCTGCCTGCCTGCCTGCCTGCCTGTCTGCCTGCCGGCCTGCCTGCCTGTCGGCCTGCCTGCCTGCCTGCTTGCCTGCCTGCCTGCCGCGCCTGCCCTGCCCGCGCTACTGCTGCTGCTACTGCTACTGGCAGGTGGCCAGATGCAGCTCCAGCGACGTTCACGCGAGCCTCTCACGCCCCAGCAGCTTAGTGAGTGGTATACTAGCTGGGGTTGTCGCGGTAGCCGTCGTAGCTGTCGCCCTGGAGCTGGTCAGTTGGGAGCATCTGCCAGTGGCCAGCTGCAGCTACAGCGGCGTCCACGCGAGACACTTACGTCCCAGCAGCTCCATGAGTGGTACGCTCAGTGTAGCAGGTCTACGCGTACAGTTCGCTGCCCGTACGTCATTCGCACAGGTGATCGGACTGGTCAGCCTTGCGGGACGCTTGGTCACACACAGTCCCGCTGCTTTGCCCGTCTGAGCGACGCCTGGCGTACCGAGTTTGGCGACGAGGCTGAGCTCCCCACCTGGCTGGAGCTGCTTAGCCAGAGGGTAGATATCTTTGCTCTTGACTATGATGCTATTCTCACTGCCATGTATGCATTGCCTACTAGTGCTGACCGTGCCTGTTACCTGTGCGTACCGCCTGACCCTGGTATAGAGCCTGCTGCTCTCGGTACTGGTGAGGCTGCTGCTCTAGGTGCTCGTGCGTCTCCTGCTCTAGGTGCTGGTGAGGCTGCTGCTCTAGGTGCTAGTGCGTCCCCTGCTCTAGGTGCTGGTGAGGCTGTTGCTCTAGGTGCTGGTGAGTCTGCTCTCTCGGGTACTGCGCCTGCTGCGGTCTCGCACACCTTCACCCTTGACTCAGGAGCTTCCCGCTCCTTCTTTCGCGACTGCACCACACTCACGCCGCTTAGTCGGCCAGTTCCAGTCTCCCTGGCGGACCCCTCCGGGGGTCCAGTCCTTGCTCACTACTCCACGGTTCTGCCGTGTCCGGCCGCCCCGTCTGGCTCGCTGTCAGGTCTTTACCTCCCCTCGTTCTCTACGAACTTGGTGAGTGGAGCTGACCTCCAGGATCGGGGGGTTGACCAGTTCACTCCTGCGAGTCAGCGAGTGACTCACTGTACGTGTGCTAGGACGGGCCGACACTTGGCCACGTTCACCCGTGCACCTAGCTCGAGTCTGTACACACTGACCACTGAGTCCCCTCAGGTAGCTGCGTCTGCGTCTACGTCTGGTCAGCTGGCGGCCCCCTGCGAGTGTCGCGCTTTGTCGCATGACACTCTCCTGTGGCACCACCGCCTTGGTCACCCCTCCTTGCCTCGCCTTCGTCGCATGCACTCTCGCTCCCTGGTCTCTGGTCTTCCTAGGTCTCTGCCTGCCCTCCCTCCCTCGCCTGCGCCGCCCTGCATTCCTTGCGTCGAGGGGCGGCAGCGCGCCGCTCCTCACTCCTCCTCGTTCCCTCCCACAGAGGCTCCCCTGCAGACTCTCCACCTGGACGTGTGGGGCCCAGCCCGCGTCCGTGGACAGGGCCACGAGCGGTACTTCCTGCTGGTCGTCGACGACTACACGCGTTACACCACGGTCTTCCCCTTGCGCAGCAAGGGGGACGTCCCTGATGTTTTGATCCCTTGGATCCGCGCTGTTCGTCTCCAGCTCCGCGAGCGGTTCCAGCGGGACTTTTCTGTCCTGCGTCTGCACTCTGACAGAGGTGGTGAGTTCACCTCAGACCTCTTGGCAGCCTACTGTGCGGAGCACGGCATCACCCAGTCGTTCACGCTTCCGGCCTCTCTGCAGCAGAATGGGGTTGCTAAGCGCCGCATTGGCTTAGTCATGGAGGTCGCTCGTACCTCCATGATCCATGCAGCTGCCCCCCATTTTCTGTGGCCATTTGCGGTCCGGTACGCCGCGCATCAGCTCAACCTCTGGCCCCGTGTCTCCTTGCCGGAGACCTCGCCCACACTGCTGTGGACGGGGAAGGTTGGCGATGCGTCGCGTTTCCGGGTCTGGGGTGCTCGTGCCTTTGTCCGCGATACCACCGCGGACAAGCTCTCCGCCCGCGCTGTTCCCTGTGTCTTCCTTGGCTTTGTCCCTGACGCGCCTGGTTGGCAGTTTTACCACCCCACCTCGCGCCGTGTCTTTGCGTCTCAGGACGTCACGTTCGACGAGTCGGTCCCCTTTTACCGTCTCTTCCCCTACCGCACTGCCCCGCTCCCCCCCCCGCCGCTCTTCCTCGCTCCAGGTGCTCCCCAGGTAGACCCCCTCCCCGCTCCAGGTCCTGCTCCTTCAGGTGTGTCTCAGGTAGACCCTCCTCCCTTGACTGCGCCGGTTGAGGTCACTGGTGACTCAGGTCCTACTGAGGGTGGTCCTGCTCGGGGTGCTACTTCTGGGGGTGCTGAGCCTGGGGGTGCGGAGCCTGGGGGTGCTGAGCCTGGGGGTGCGGAGCCTGGGGGTGCGGAGCTTGAGGGTGTGGAGCCTGGAGGTGCTGAGCCTGAGTGTGAGGGGTTTGGGGTTGCTGAGCTTGGCAGTACTGAGTCTGGGGGTGCTGCACCTGGGGTTGCTGAGGCGTCTGGTGAGCAGTCTCCCTGGAGTGGCCGTCTCCGTAGTCGCTCCGCTGGTGCCTCGCCGCTGCCCTCTCGTCGTCGACTCCCCCTCTCCTCCCTGCAGCTGGTTGAGTGGTACCTTGGCCGTCAGGGTCGCGCTGCTGGAGCTGGTGACTCTGCTCCTGGAGTTGTCTCCGCTGGAGGTTCTGGAGCTGCTGAGGGTACTGACGCTGGAGGTTCTGGAGCTGCTGAGGGTACTGCCGCTCGGGGTTCTGGAGCTGCTGGAGGTGCTGGCGCTGGAGGTTCTGGAGCTGCTGGAGGTGCTGGTGCTGAGGGTACTGACACCGGAGGTTCTGGAGCAGTTGGGGGTGCTGGCGCTGAGGGTTCTGAGTCTGCTGTTGTGCGGTCTCCTTGGAGTAGCCGCCTTCGTCCACGTGTGCCTCTCACCTCACAGCAGCTGCACGACTGGTACGGTCGCCGTCAGGGTCGCGCTGCTGGAGCTCGGGGCTCTGCTGCTGGAGGTACTTCTGCTGACGTCCCTGGAGCTAGGAGTGGTGCTGGTACTTTGTCTACTGGAGGTGCTGGGGTCGCTGGTCCCGGAGGTGCTGCGTCTGGAGGTGCTGCTGCTGGAGACACTGAGGCTGGAGACCCTGGGACTGGAGGTGCTGGTTCTGGGGGTGCTGCTGCTGGAGACACTGAGGTTGGAGACCCTGGGACTGGAGGTGTCGGTTCTGGGGCTGGAGCTTCTGGAGCTGCTGGAGGTGTTGGAGCTGCTGGAGGTACTGGAGCTGCTGGAGCTGCCGGTACTGGTGCAGCTGCGCCGACACGCCTGTTCTTCGCTCCGCCGTCTCCGTCGTCTCTGCCGCCGCCTGACTCTGTTCTTCGTCAGGTTCTTACTCTCCCGTCGTCTACTGGTCTTCCGTTACAGCCTGGCTCTCCGCTGCCTGCTCCTTCTCCTTACACTGAGCCGACAGGTAGTCTTACTGAGCGTCGTGAGCCTGCGTCGCGTCCTGTCTCGCCTGTTCGTCCTGGTCGTACCAGTCGTCGTGTTCCTCGTTCGCGTCAGCCGGCTGTCCCCAGCGCACACCTCGTAGTCCGTCGTCCTTCCTCTACTCCGCAGCCTGTTCCTCTGTCGTCTCCTCCTGCGTCCTCTCTGCCTGACATTCCGGACCCTGAGTCTTACCGGTTTCGTGCTGAGTCTACTGCTGCGTCTGCCTTGGTTGCTGAGCTTGTTGACTTTGCTACTGCCTGTCGTCTAGACTACGCCGCTAGTCTTGTTGCTGAGTCTGAGTCTGTCTGTCCTCCGTCCGTCGGGGGTGAGTGTGCTCTTAGCACGGACGTCCTTGAGGACAGGCACGAGGACCTTGAGTGTCTTGCAGCCGCTGCGCCTCATCTCGTGGCCATGCTGCTTGCCCCTGAGGGAGACCCGGATGCACCAGACATCCCGACCCGCGCTCTTACGCTGAGGCGATCGCGGGTGAGTACTCCTCTCAGTGGCAGACAGCCATGGACACAGAGATGGCATCCTGGAAGTCCACTGGCACTTACGTCGACGAGGTTCCCCCTCCTGGGGTGAACATCGTCAGCGGCATGTGGATTTTCAGGGTGAAGCGGCCGCCAGGTTCTCCGCCTGTCTTCAAGGCTCGTTACGTTGCTCGAGGCTTCAGTCAGCGAGAGGGAGTAGACTTCTTCCAGACCTTCTCCCCCACCCCGAAGATGACCACTCTTCGGGTGCTGCTGCACGTTGCTGCTCACCGTGACTACGAGCTTCACTCTCTTGACTTCAGCACAGCTTTCTTGCAGGACAGCCTGCACGAGGAGATCTGGCTGCGCCGCCCCCCGGGCTTCACTGGGTCGTTCCTTCCTGGTACCCAGTGGAGCCTCCGGCGGCCGGTCTACGGTCTCCGCCAGGCGCCACGTGAGTGGCACGACACATTGAGGACTACGCTTGCGGCTCTTGGGTTCGCGCCTTCTACTGCTGACCCATCGCTGTTTCTGCGCACCGACACTTCGCTGCCGCCGTTCTACATCCTCGTGTACGTCGACGACTTGGTTTTTGCCACTGCTGACACTGAGGCTCTCGCCCACGTGAAGTCGGAGCTGCAGAAGAGACACACGTGCACAGACTTGGGTGAGCTGCGCAGCTACCTTGGCTTGCAGATCACCCGGGACAGAGCACGCCGCACCATCACCCTGACTCAGTCACACATGGTGCAGCAGGTCCTTCAGCGCTTCGGCTTCACCTGGTCTTCAGCACAGGCCACTCCTCTGGCTACAGGTCACTCGCTCTCAGCTCCACCTTCGGACGAGTCCGTAGAGCCGAGTGGTCCTTACCCAGAGCTAGTCGGCTGCCTCATGTACCTGATGACTTGCACTCGACCTGACCTCGCGTACCCTCTTGGTCTTCTGGCTCGCTACGTGGCTCCTGGTCGGCACCGACCTGAGCACATGGCTGCTGCTAAGAGGGTACTGCGCTACTTGTGCAGCACATCAGGCATGGGGCTAGTGCTTGGAGGGACGAGCCCAGTTGTCCTCACTGGGCACTCAGACGCTTCTTGGGTTGACGACCAGGCTACTCAGCGGTCGTCACAGGGTTACACCTTCAGCCTTGGCTCTGGTTCAGTTTCGTGGCGTTCTACACGCTCGTCTTCAGTTCTCAGCTCCAGTTGTGAGGCTGAGATCTACGCCACAGCCATGGCTGCACAGGAGTTACGCTGGCTCACCTACTTGCTGACTGACTTGGGAGAGCAGCCTCCCTCCTCGCCCGCCACCCCCAAATGTGCAATATCCCGTGCGGCCTGCGCCCACCCACAAACATAGGAGAGCGGACTCAAAGAGGCCGCCGCCCGGATCCCAAACCCTCCGAGGCGCACAGGGAGATGCAGCTGCATGCGTGCGCGCCTAGACCTGCCGGGGTCCTGCTCCCAAGTGCCAGGGGGGAAAAGCTGCTCAAAGCAATCCTCCAGACAGCTGACCCACTCTCTAGTCCGGCCTCCACCACATCCGGACGCGGCGGCATAGTCCGGGCCAGGTACATTGGTCGTGCTGAAACTGCAATAGCGAGGAGATGCGAAACCATCTGGGGATGATCGAGCAGGGGGAGCCACGGCAATGGCGCCTGCAACTCGCGAAGCCGCTTCCGTAATCGGGCCCCCTCCCAATCCTCCTCCCCAATAGGCACGCCCACCACAGTGAGACCCTCCTCCTCCCGCAGCATCCCCAATGGCAATGCCCGCCCCATATCCCCGCCTCCACGCTCCCAAAACCTGCACTTGTGCGCCTGCACCTCCAGCCCCACCCACTCCAACCGCTCCCGCAGCACCCCAAAAGCTTCCAGAACTCTGCCGCTGGTCCCAGGATGTAGTTATCGTCTGCATAACTCAAGAAAAGTAGGTCGCGGAACCTTCTAGTCACCGTCTCCATCACCTGCTGCTGCGTGAACGCGAAAAGAAAAGGGCCGTGTGGGTCCCCCTGTCGCGATCCTCGTGCCGACTCAAGACTCTGTACGAAAGGGCCCGCTCGGAGGTACAGGTCGCTAGGTGTATCAAAGAAAACACACAAGAATGGGATCATTCCTGAGAAAGGCGACTCCCGCAGCCCCTCGAACATCGGGTGACGGTGAAAGGAATTGAAGGCGTTCGCGACATATATCTTCTGCAGCGCACACCAGTCGGGGTGAGTGGCCAGCGCTGACCGGAAAGAATGAGTAAGAATCTCCACCCCGGCCCTGGTGCCCACTCCCAGCTGGTTACACGGCAGAAAATAAGAAGCCATCACAGGGCGAAGCGAGATGCAGAGAGCTCGAGCGAGGATACGCGGAAGCACCTCCCCAATCGCCACCGGCCGGACGTCGCCGTTAGGTTTGGAAAGCCCAACTAGGTTGAATGCTTCGAGCCAGGGCCGAGCTCGCTCGGGGACCTGTCCCGCCACCCATTGGTTGAACACTTCCAGCAGGTGGGGAAGGCAGGAAGGTTCCGTGAGGAAAGTGTCGCGCAGATGCTCTGTGACCCACCCCGATGGGCCCTGCAGCTGAGGCGCGAGCAGCTGTGTGGATAGCTCTAGCCAGGATGTCGGTCGTGAGTGGAGGCCGCTGAGGAGCGTCAACGGTAAAATCACGGACCCAGTGTGGTACCTCGCCACTGCTAGCTGGGTGCTTCCCTCGCAGCGACTGCACCATAGCCTCAGACGGTCGAGCCAACTCTCCTGCAGTGAGGCAGGCCAATCCACGGCTCCACTCTCCCACTTTACACCGAGATCGGCACCGTGACAGGCGGATGAACCGAGAGCCAGAACCTAGCTAATCCATTCTTTGGGATTGTAACAACATTTGTACTCGCTTCAGAGTTACATTCATGTCCAATTTTGACAGTTGATACCAATAATTCGGCTATCAAGGTGCTTAGCTTAGTAAGTGGGCAAATAGGTAGAACTTATTCGTAGTACGAAGTGTATCAACCGTACCTGCTTTTTGACTTCTGTAGAGTACCTGAATGTCGAGAGTTACCTGGCGTTGGTTTGGGTTTTGGCGTTTTCTGGTTTGACGACTGGATGTAGGGGGGTGCCGTGTGCGTCAACAGTGCTAGCCCACAGTTGTATTCCCAAAATCTCGTGCAAGCCAGTCCACCACAATGGTGGGCCGAAGTTCCGGAAGCTACGTCAGGAGGCGGATTTGCTGTAGGGAGTTTCGGCGATGGTCGTGTGGCAAAAATATTTGCCCGTAGACACGAAACGTGATGGTACTTGGAGGCTTTACAATACTGCTGTGCTGTACAGATTGCAGATTTACTATATTCGTGGATGTTTTATGTGCATGGTTACAGTACACTTCAAACTTTGGACACATCTGAACAGTGCCTACCAATGGTACATGTTGACTATGTTGTCGTTTAAATAGCTGAAGTGTACCTAGAGGTTTGGGTTAATTATACCGGCAGCCACAAAACATTGGCAACTATCAAGCCACGTCCCTGACCTGTCACGGATCAAGCCACGTCATTAGTCGCACGATTTTTGCAGTTAATCACCAGCTTAGCAGAATTAATAACGAAACTGGTTCCCTAAAGTTTTTATACGGTCAGGGATGACGTCTCGGTCAAGTATCGTGAAATGATTCGCACGTCTGGCACACGGGTTTCCAGGTACAGTAAAGGTGGAGGAGGGGGCGAAGCCCCTTTGGGCGCACAAGTTTCCGAATCCATGTCGGTGCATGGCACACAAGTTTCCAGATTCATGTCGGTGCATGTAAAGGCCTGACTGATGTGTCTACCGCTTACATGGTGTCCAATCTATTTTGGTGGGCGAACGATGCGACCTGCGCACAGGTGGCACAACGGAGGATTTCGTGTTGTGTTCGGGACTCTGCAAAGGCCCTGCCAGTGGTAGGCGTTAATCTCTTATATCGGTACCGTGGAGTCTTCTCAGAAATCGGTAAGGGAGTCCATACCACCACGGATCGTTAGGTTAACGATGGCTGGGCCCGCAAACCGTAACCCTAAAGTTACGTCGGGTAACACGACACGTTCCTGAAGGTGTGGGATACTCCTTGGGTGATCACATTCGAGGTGTTTGTGGCTGACTCAGAGTACGGTTTGCGAGCAAGGCTTCGAAGGCGCACTGCGGTTCAGTCATGTCGTGGTGACGCAACCTGCGCAGCGTGTAATCAATCGTCGTCATTGGCTCACTACTAAATTTTCTGGTAGCCCAGTCTTCTAGTAGTGACTTTTGCCAATGTTCAAACGTCGCGCGGGTGTTTCAAACGTCTCGAGCTCTTGGAGCTTCGTCACGTGCACAAACTGAGCACAATCACGGGATGCTCCTCGTCACTTCCCCTCCCTCCCCCCCCCCCCCCCACCCCCCCCTGCCGCAGGGCAGTAATGCCGCGCGGCGCGACTACTACTACTACTAGTACTTCCCATCGTCCGGCTCCCGCAGCAGTGCTGAGTTTGCGGGTGCGCGGCGGCAGGCCCAGTCAAGGCCGCGCCGCGCTCATTCACCCGCGGCGTCAGAGCTGTCACCAGAGACCGAGCGCTGGTGGTGCGCCTTATATGCGAGTGAGGAGGCGTTGAGTGGCGGGCGGAGTTGGGGAACGGAAAGGGAGGCGAGGGGCGATGGGGAGGAGCGACGGCGCGGGGGTGGCTGGGCGGGTGGCGGTGATGTGCGTGGTGGCGGTGATGGCGATGGTGGGGAGCGACGAGGGCCTCACGAAGGGCGGTTGGGCGCAGCGCTGCTTCTGGCGCAGCAGCGGCTGCAGCCGTGGCTTCCCCCCCATCATGATGGCGCACGCTGCTCCCCTTGACCCCACCCAGTGTGAGCGTGTGGTTGCGGGAGTGTGCGGAGTGCGAGTGTGCGTGTGTTTGTGCGCGCGCTCGTGCATGTGTGTGTGTGTGTGTGTGTGTGTGCGCGCGCGCGCGCGTGCGCGCGCGTGTCCGTGTGTGTTCGTGTGTGTAACTGTGTGTGCTGCAGTGCACCCAAGGCACCACCAGTCCTTGCCATCGCATGCACATGCCGTTCACATCATCATCATCTCATCGCCGACATCCTCTTTCCCCTCCTATGGAATCGCAGCACAAGCGTCCCTCGCCTCTTGCGTCTCACCTTCCCTCCCTTGCCCGCTCACATCTCTGCGCTGGTCCCATTACTGTGCTGAACCCATTGCACAGGGCCAGGGCTGCGAGACATGAAGGCGCAGTGGGGCAGTATAATACCGGCCATCACCGACACCTGGGCGGTGAACGCTGACTGCAACGGATTCGGAAGTGTCACGTGCAACGGTGCTGGCCTCGTGACAACTATGTGAGTGTGGGTCATTCCTGGAATGGATCTCTTTTGGCATGAGGCGCGTACAACGTGAGGTGTAACGCCTGTAGGCTTACACGAGAGTTGAAAGGCATCCGCGGCACCTTTGGAAAAGAACCCCCCTGTTTTGACGCAGTGTTGTGGCGGGCGTTATATGTGATTGACTCGCTGTTGTAGGCTCTTTGGGTGTGGTGTGACATAAGGGGCTCTTAGCATGCGGCGCTTACTCCAGATTGTGTAGAATGGATCCGTGCACTGTCATTACTTGGCTAGTCGTTGTTGTGCTGGCCTGTTTCAGTTATTCGACTCTGATCTGCAGCCTCACACTCTTACCTTCGCCTCTTTGTGGATGCATGGCACTGTGTGGATGCATGGCACTGTGTGGATAATGGCATTGTGTGGATTCATTGCACTGTGTGGATCAGAGACTTGAAAAAAAACGATCTTACAGGCTCCCTTCCTGCGACCATTAGCGTCTTCAACAGCCTTGAATACCTGTACGTACTCTTTCGCTATTCTTTATGTCCCAACTTCCCCTGTGCCTCTCTCTCCCTCACGTGGGCACGGGGTGTTTCGAGGGAAACCAGGTTGGGTTGGTCTCGACTCTCGAGCCCGCAAAAGTGTGGAGTTGAGGCGATTTTCATAGGGTTTTCTCAACCAGCACTTAAACGAGCTTATTAGTAGAGTTCACTAAGCAAATTATTGCGGGGGTCATAATCGGGAGAAAACGGCCCGACCTGGGCAGGGCCTCGAGGCGGGCGGGCCAGAAGCGGGCCGCCGACGACCCGGCGGGCCAGAATGTCTGGCCCGCCCCGGGCCGACAACCCAACTTAGAGGTTCGGCCCGCGGCAGTTTCAGGCCTCCCCGACCTGGGCCGGGCCCAGCCCACCCCCATGCTCAACCGTATGATCTATCCACCCGGACCAACCAATTTGTCAATTTTTGTCGAGTTGATTTTGGGTAGAGTTCTGCACGCGAACTTTGTTTGGGTGCACAATTAAAATTACCATAGTTGGTGGTGTTCAGATTCCAGTTTTCCGCTAATAACCCCAAGGTCATCGAGCGGTATTGCTGCGCTTTCTCCAAACCGAATCCGGTCCAATGCCGGGATGGCAAGTGTAACGCAAATGTCTCCTCTGTTCGACTTGGCGATTCGAGTCAAGACACTTGATTGCCCATATCCTCTTTGCCTTGGTGCAGATTGAATCGTCATATGGTCGCCGCATCACCCCCCTATCACTTTCATCCTCCAGTGTTCACATCACACACATAAACATCTTAGCAACCTCCCGTGCCTTGCCTCTCTTTCTCACTCTCTCCCTCTTCACCACTGCTCTCCCCTCCCTCCCCATGCCTCCTCCGTTCTTCCCACTCAGCTATATGGGCGAGAACCTTCTAACGGGCTCACTCCCATCGACCTTCACCAAGCTCGTTTCTCTCAAGTTATTGTGAGATGCCCTTCCGTCAGCCTACTGCCAGTTAGTTGGTCGTGTTGCTGCAACACGCACGCATGCATCCCCCTGTTGCGTCGGCAAAAACAATGTCTCTGGCTATCGTCACATCACACGTTTCTGTGAGCCTACGCCAGGTGATGTAATGGTTATGTGTCGACTGCGAATCTTCTTGCCTTCCTCTTGCATGCGTTTCACCCCCTTTCATGCCTTGCCCCACCCACCACACAGTGACGCCAATCACAATCAGATCAGTGGGCCCCTGCCTGATGGTATCGGTGCTCTCACTAACATGTATCAACTGTAAGGCCCTCCACTCCACTCCTCGCACCCCTTCCGGCTGCCTCTCTTCCTTTCCTCCCTTCCCCCCTCCCCTTCCCCCCTCCCCTTCCCCCCTCCCCTTCCCCCCTCCCTTTCCCCCCTCCCCTTCCCCCCTCCCCTTTCCCCCTGACTATGTTTTCTCCCATCAAACTCTCTCATGGTGACTATTGAGTCGACTCAAAAGTCTCCCCCTGACTTAGTTTTCTCCCATCAAACTCGCTCTCTCATGTCATCTCATCACCTTGTATCTCTCGCCCTCTCCCTTCCTATCGATGTGTTTTTGTAGCACTCTTCAACGCAGCTGCTAGCCCACACTTTCCAATTGACGATTCTTGAAAGCATACTCATATCACAAAATCTAGAGTCGTCAGGCATTCACGTGCAGAATGTCACAGAAAACTCCTCTCAAACTCATCCCACTATATCTCCTTTCCATCGCACATTGTTTCTCCAAAACAGGCAGCTGTATGACAACCAATTGGATGGGCCACTCCCAGCATCCTTCACCCAGCTGACCGAGCTAAGAATATGGTAAGGCCTGCCGCAACAACCACAGTGCATCTCATGCTTGTGCCAGACAAGGGCACCCAGCCTCCCATCCATCCATCCATCCATCCATCCATCCATCCATCCATCCATCCATCCATCCATCCATCCATCCATCCATCCATCCATCCATCCATCCATCCATCCATCCATCCATCCATCCATCCATCCATCCATCCATCCATCCATCCATCCATCCATCCATCCATCCATCCATCCATCCATCCATCCATCCATCCATCCATCCATCCATCCATCCATCCATCCATCCATCCATCCATCCATCCATCCATCCATCCATCCATCCATCCATCCATCCATCCATCCATCCATCCATCCATCAATGCACGATCACATGGGCTTAAAGCAGTTGGCATCAGGCATTCAGTACTTGGAGAGCGGTACGAGTGTGTGACACTTGCATTGCATGGCTCGTTGTGGGCGTGTTCAACCTTGGCCCTGAGCGCTGCTGACCACACTCATGCAAGGCTGGTCTCGTTGGAAACAACCTGCTTCATTTCTGATCTTCTGTCGGCCCTCCATCAGCGAGATTTTCAACAACCAGATTTCGGGATCTCTACCAGAGACGCTTGGGAGTCTCTCCCAACTGATATCGTTGTGAGTTCTCCCTCTCATGGCCTCCCTCTGTGCCTCCTCCTCCTCTCTAGTTTGCTCCTCCTCCTCCACGCCACACGAGAGTCATGACCCGCTATGTGGCCTTGCTTGTTGTAATCGTATGCTTGCCCTGGTTGTCTCCAGGAAGACATGCGCCACAATGCCTGTCACTCACCCCGTTTGTTCCTCCTTCTATGCACCCGATCTGGATCCAGCCATGCATCCAGACTAATGCATCACCATTCTTCTCTCGCCATGTGTTCCTTCTTTCAGACCACAGCTTCGCTTTCTGCCTTGCTGCTGCGTCACATCGCATCGCATCGCACCACACCACTCCACATCACATCACATCACATCACATCACATCACATCACATCACATCACATCACATCACATCACATCACATCACATCACATCACATCACATCACATCACATCACATCACATCACATCACATCACATCACATCACATCACATCACATCACATCACATCACATCACATCACATCGCATCACATCGCATCACGTCACCCCAGCCGTGCCCAGAACAACCTCTTTTCGGGTTCCGTGCCTTCGACTTTAACCACCACGACGAATCTCGGTTTCCTGTGAGCCTCCTGCATTGCATTGCATGCAACCGTCTCACTCGAGCCGACGACATGACATGAGCGTAGGGCCAGGTAAAGGTTTGCCTGGATTGGACTGGCCCAACTGGAAAGGCTCGTGGCACGGACCGGGCCTGTCGCCCTCTCATTCAGCTGAGTCACATGCATCACTTTTAAGGCCATTTTTTGCGGAAGCTTGGTAAGTCTGAATCTTTATTCTTCTGATAAAATCTCTAGCTCTCCCTCATTACTTAGCCATGTTCCCAACAATGATTCCTCAAACTCTGGCCGTGTCCCCTCTCAAGTAAGACAGAACTGCAAACTAGCCTTTTAGAACGCTACAATGACCAGCCTAAGTTGGGAACAAAGCTCCTTTTAGGGCCATGTAAGTGTTAGTAACTCAATACTGTACGTGTTAATGAATGACGAGCATCTGAGCAGTATAGTATTATGGTAATAAAGAAAGGGCGCACACCTAAGAGGTTGCAAAACTACCTCTTCAGCATGCCTTTCTGGATCATATGGGAGAAGTGTGAAATTTGCAAGGGAGGGTGGGCACTGCATTACTCCCTCCCCTGCTGCACGTGCACCCTTGCTACGGTGCACCCTTGCCACGGTGCAAACAATCCCGCCTGCCGCTCCTTCTCAACCGACCCTGTTCTTCCTCCCTGTTTGACCCTTCCATCCCTCATCTCCTCTACTGTCCCTCCTTTCTCTCCTTGTCTCCTTCTGCACCTGTCTCTCTCCCCCCCTGCCCCCTCTTGCACCTCCCCGCGCCTAGCACGGCAGTCAGTTGAACAACAATGCCCTGAGTGGAACCATCCCCACCAACCTGGTCACTATCACAACGATTGGAGATCTGTGAGTCATGGGGCGGATGGATGCAGCATGGGCGTGGACTCATGGGCACGCACTGTGCACATAATGGGTGTTTGTGCATGTGGTATGGGGTATGGGTCATGGATTACGGGTTATGGGGAGGGGTGTGGCATGGTGGATGGGATGGCGCATGGAGCATGGGGCACGGTGCATGTGGCATGGTGCATGGGGCATGGTGCATGGGGCACGGTGCATGCGGCATGGTGCATGGGGCACGGTGCATGCGGCATGGTGCATGGGGCACGGTGCATGCGGCATGGGGCACGGTGCATGCGGCGTGGGGCACGGTGCTTGCGGCATGGTGCATGGTGCATGGGGCTTTGTGCATGGGGCATGGGGCATGGTGCATGGGGCATGGTGCATGGTGCATGGGGCATAGTGCATGGGGCATGGTGCATGGTGCATGGGGCATGGTGCATGGGGCATGGGGCATGGTGCATGGGGCATGGTGCATGGGACATGGTGTATGGGGCACGGTGGATGCACATAAGTGCATGGTAGTAAGTAGCTGCCCTCCTTTCAGAAGTGTGTTGTTCTCATGGCATTCTGTAGCGCACATATTGGGAAACGGGGCTACGTCAGTGGAGCATCCTCTTCTACCTTGTCGTTGTGAACCATCCAAGTGTGTTCCACTCATCATTCAATCTTCCTTCAAGCCCGCTCAACAACCGTCGAACTGCATACTGTGCTTACGAAATCAACCCGTGTGTTGGCCAAATCGGCCAAGGGGTGTGAAGTCCGATGGAATCCTTTCTGTGGATCGTCACCCACGCGCCTCTCCTTGCTGACCAATCAGTTTGACTAGCTCGGCGCTTGCCCTTTAAGCCCGTGCGATCCTGCTTGCTGTGTGCTGAAATCCTTCCATCACTGGGTTCACTGGGATCACTACGTCTCACTCATATATGTTTGCCTCTCCGGTGGCCTCCCACCCACACCCTGCCGTAGCTGCACTGGGATGCCCATTGCTTACTCACATCTCTTGCTTCCTCAGATTTGCCTCCTTTTTATACATTTTCCCCTACGTGATTTTCCCTCTCTTCCCTCCTCTCTGGCTGCACATTCTTCCTCAGAAATTTGGCGCACAACAAAATCAGTGGGCCCCTTCCAGCAAAATGGACGACACCTGATATTTTTAAGCTGTTTGTCTTTCATTCTCCTTTTCTTTCTTTCTTTTTGTGGAATGTCGGTGAGCTTTCTTGTGAAAGCTCTACTCCTCAACCCCGGCCATGCCACATTGCATCACCAGCTGCATGAGCCAGCTGCTAGATGGCCTCACTGCATCACCATGCCTCACTGCATTGTGAGAATAAAAGTTGGAAGAGAAGTTGTTGTTGAATTGAGGAGAATGGGGGTTTACATAGGGAATGGGTTGGATCCTAGCCTAGGTGACCATTATTGGACCCCACCCATGAAGTTAGGTTGGGGAATTATTGGTGGGGTCCAATAATGTTGGCCAAGTTGGGGTTGGGCCAACATTATTGGTGTGAACCAATAATTCTACCCAACCCAACCTTTGGGGTCCAATAATTGGACCAAGGTTGGGTTTCCAACCTACAAATTGGGTAACCCCTGCTTGAACACCCAAACTAAGTTTGGGTGCTTATCTCTAGCCTATCCTATAACATCTATGCAGGTTACAAGAGAAGATAGATTCTAACACAACCCCTTAACCTGCAGAGATGTGGAAAGGCTTGAGGGAAGCAACCCCTGAATCAAGGCGCGCCTGGGGGAGCGAGGCCGATGAGGCGGAGAAGAGCAGAGTGCGCAGGGCGAAGAAGTGGTTTGGTGAAGATATCTGCCAGGTTGGCTTCAGCGGCGATCTTGCGAACGGCGATGAGATTCTGTTGGACGAGTTCACGGATGAAGAAATAGCGGAGCTCAATGTGCTTGGAGCGACCGTGAAAAACGGGGTCTTGGGTGAGATGGATGGTGCTGGCATTGTCACACCAGAGGGTGGGGCAGCGCTGGGGAACACCAAGCTCAGCTAGGAGGAAGCAGAGCCAGCGGGACTCTTGCGCGGCCATGGTGCCAGCATAGAGCTCAGCTTCACAGGAGGAGAGGGCGATGGCGGAGGAGCGAGTAGAGCGCCAGCTGATGAGGCCGCTACCGAGGGTGAAGCCATAGCCTTGGGAGGAGCGGCGGTCTGGCTGGCAGTCTGCCCAGGAGGAGTCGCTGAAGCCAGAGAGAAGGGGGGGGGAAGATCCACCCAGTGTGAGAGCGTGGTCCCTGGTGCCACGAAGATAGCGGAGGACTCGCTTGGCGGCAGTCCAGTGTTCCTCAGTGTGGCGGCCGGGGCCGACGAATCGAGCAAGGACGCTGACAGGGTAGGCGAGGTCGGGACGAGTGCACATCATTGCGTACATCAGCGACCCAACAAGCTCGGCGTAGGGCCGGGAGGAGGTGGAGGGGGAGGTGGGTGGCGCAAGCTGGTGACCGAAGGGGAGGGGTGTGGAGACTGGTTTGGCTTGTGCCATCTCGAACTTTTCCAGGACCTGGCCGATGTAGTGGGACTGGGAGAGGGTGATGGTGCGGGCGGATCGATCACGAGTGATAGCCATGCCGAGGTAGTTCTGGAGGGGACCAAGGTCCTTGCACTTGAGACGTTCCTGAAGAGACCGTTTCACTTGATCCATGTCAGTCCTGGTGTCAGCGAGCAGGATCATGTCATCGACGTAGACCGAGATGAAGAAGCGACTGGGGGAAGAGCGGATGAAGAGGCTGGCGTCGGAGTGGGAGGGGGAGAAGCCAAGGGACTGGAGAGTAGCAGACAGCTTCGCATGCCATTCTCGTGGTGCCTGCTTCAGGCCGTAGACCGGTCGCTTCAGCTGCCAGACGGTGTTGTCGGGGAACGTAGCATGGAACCCGGGAGGTCGGCGGAGAAAGATGCGTTCGTGCAGTTCACCTTGCAGGAAAGCGTTGGAGACGTCCATGGAGTCAATCTCCATGTCGTCCCGCGCACCGATATCCATAAGGGTGCGTAGGGTGGCTTGCCTGAGGGTGGGGGCAAATGTGAACCAGTAGTCCTCAGCCCAGGTCTGGGTGAACCCCTTAGCAACATAGCGGGCTTTGTAGACTGGTTCCTCTCCCGGCAGCTGTTTGACTCGAAAGATCCACTTGCCCTCGACAAGGTTGGCGTCAGGGGGAAGGGGAACGTCGATAAAGGAGTCGTTGCGGATGAACGCCTCACATTCCAGGAAGATAGCGGCTATCCACTTGTCAGCGTCAGGGCAGGTGATAGCTTCCTGGAAGGTGGTGGGGACGAAGATGGTGGGAGCGGAGATCGCGCTAAGGAGTAGAGCGCCGAGGAGGTCGGGGTAGAGGGTGGAAAGAGAGGGAGTGTGGCGCTGGACCATGGCGAACTCCTCATGGGAGTCCTCGAGCTGGCTAGGGGAGGAAGGTGGCGGAGTGCCAAGGATGGGATCAAGAGAGCGGGTGTGCATGCGAGGGAGGAGGAAAGGTGAGGAGCGGGCAGTCGCCCTCCGCCGCTGTTGCTGCTGGTGCTGCTGGAACCCCTGCTGCTGCTGCGGCTGCTGCCCCTCCTGGTTCTGCTGCCCCTGCGGCTGCTGCTGCTGCTGCTGCGGCTGCTGCTACTGCCCCGGCTGCTGCTGGTGCCGCTGCTGCTGCTGCTGCTGCTGCTGCTGCCCCTGCGGCTGCTGCTGCTGCTGCTGCTGCGGCTGCTGCTGCCGCTGCTGCTGCGGCTGCTGCTGCTGCTGCCCCTGCGGCTGCTGCTGCTGCTGCTGCTGTTGCGGCTGCTGCTGCTGCCCCTGCGGCTGCTGCTGCTGCTGCTGCTGCTGCTGCTGCCCCTGCGGCTGCTGCTGTTGCTGCTGGGATGGATGATAAGGAGAGTGGGAAGGAGAGGAGGGAGGGGGAGCTGCGGAGTGTGCAGGGGATGTTGGAGCAGTGGGATCGTAGATATCGGCAGATGAAGGTGGCGGAAGCGGGGTGGGGAGGGGTGGAAGAAGAGGTGCTGGAGGGAGGAGGGGAGGGAGGACAGTGTCGGTCCAAGCGAGAGGACGTGTAGGAGGAGGGAGGGGGTCTGGTGGTGGGGAGGAGTAGTATGGGGTGGTCTCATCGAACACAACGTCGATGCTGCGGATGAGGCGACCAGAGGGAGGGTGGAGGAAAAGGTAACCGGGCGAGTCGCGGTTGTGGCCAAGGTAGACACACTCGAGGGCACGAGGAGCGAGCTTGCCGTGGGTGCGTTCAGGTGGAGGGATGAGCACATATGCCTTGCAACCCCAGACACGGAGTCCAGCGGCGTCAGGTTTGGACCCTGACCAGAGCTCCGTGGGGGTAGTGGCAGTGTGTTGGGGATGGGAGTGAAGGTTGAGGAGGAGGGAAGCATGAAGGAGGGCATAGCCCCAGAGAGAAGGGGGTGTGGAGGCGTGAGCGAGGAGACAGCGGGCGATCTTAGTGATTTCGCGGATGCGGCTTTCTGCGATGCCGTTCTGCTGTGGGGAGTGGGGAAGAGTGTGGGTCTGTTGGATGCCATGAGTGGTGCAGTAGTGAGAGAGAGTGCGATTGAGGAATTCGCCTCCCCCATCAGAGTGGAGGCGGCCGATGGGACGTTTGAAGTGGGTGCGGCATTGTTCTGCCCAGCGAATGATCATGGTCGGCGCCTGATCTTTTGTGTGGAGGAGGAAAACGGTGGAGTAGCGGCTATGATCGTCAACAAGAACCAGCATGTAGCGATGGCCTTGGCGTGAGCGGGTGGGAGAGGGCCCCCAGAGGTCCATATGGACGAGGTCAATTGGTGCAGGAGCAAAGGCGGGGTGGCTGTGATGAGGGGATTGTTTGAGTTTGCCGTGGATGCAGGAGGGGCATGGGGGGGCCGGGGAGGAGGGAAGGGGAGGAAGGGTGGGAGGGAGGCTGTGAAGAAGTCGTGAGGTGACGGCAGTGCGGAGAGCGGCGAAATTGGGATGGCCGAGTCGGTGATGTAGGAGAACAGCGGGGTGGGAGAGATGGTCGGAGGTGGAGGGGGCTGGAACGAGTGAGGGCGGGATGAAGGAGTGGGAGGATGGTGGAGTGGGAGGGGAGGGAGGGAGATGGGGAGGGCTAGTGGAGGTACCCGCACGAGTGGTGACATGACAGGAGGATGGCCACGGAGTGCGGAGAGTGTAGAGGCGAGTGCGGGGGCAGAGGGGTATGCGGAGGAGGAAGCGGCCGGAGGCAGTATGGTAAAGGTCACAGTAGGTGGCATTACCAGGATAGACCGCAGTGATACCTGCACCTTGGATTTCACGGTGGGAGAGGAGGTTGTTTCGGAGAGTGGGGATGTGGAGACCAGTTACCTTACCAGAGGGGAAGAGTGAGCAGGGGAGAGTGGAGAGGTGTGTGCATGGGATGGTGAAGCTGCTGTCAGCACCGTGAACTTGAGTGGGAGGGGAGAGGGGTGTGAGTGTACCAGCATCTTTGAGAGCAGTTTCAGTGGCCCCACTGTCTAGGACAAAGTCCAGAGTGGGCGAGGAGGAGGAAGACACGGAGTACTGGAACGTGGTTTCATTAATGTTGGATGGGTACATGGAAAGAAGAGAGGGTGAGACAGAAATGTTGCCAAGAAAGCTTTCCTGAGTGAGAGGGGTGGCAGTGCCACTGGGGGGAGGTGGAGCACCCCAAAGGGGAGCTGGGGAAGCCTGGGCGGCCATGGCTGCTGTGCCAAAGTTTAGCTGCTGCTGCTGCCAGGGAGGAGGGCTGGGTCCCCACTGGGGCTGGGGCCCTGATCCCCATGGGTGCTGCTGCTGCGGCTGTGGGTAAAACAGCTGCTGTAACTGCTGCTGCTGCTGCTGCTGCTGCTGCTGCTGCTGCTGCTGCAGGAGGTGCTGCTGCTGGAGGTTGAGGAAGGGCGCGGGGGGAGCAAGGAGGCGGAGGTGGGCGGGGAGATAAGCGGGGTTGGTTTGGATGTCAGTGGGGGAGGGACGTGGGGAAAGTGTTGCCCACTTGGGAGGATTGCCAACGTTGCCTCGTGCGTACCATGCATCATCGAGGATCTTGAAGCAGGTGGCAGGAGGGTGGTTGGTCTGTCCGCAGGGGGTGCCAGCCCGAGGACCATAGCGGCGGACATAGGTGCAGGGCGGAAGAGTACCAGGGCGGGTCCCACTAGTTGCAGATGCTCCGCCTGTATTGGGGGTGCCATGCTCGTCTCCAGTGGTGCCGCTGCGTCTGTTCGCGTTGCTGCTGCCTTGGCCGCTACCTCCCTTGCCTCCACCACCCCCCTTGCCGTTGTTCTTGCCCTGCTTGCGGGGCTGAGTAGCGTTGAGGGAGGAGGAGGAGGGTTGGGAGGAGGCGAGGTTGACGACGGGGGTGCGAAGTTTGACTTCGGTGTCTATGATCCACTGTTCAACGGAGGCGAGATCGGCTAGGGGATTGGCCTCGGTAAAGGCGTGAAGGCGGGATTCATAGTCGGGAGTGAGGTTAAACAGGAGGCGATGGATTTGGAGAGGTTCGGAGAGGCCGGCTTGGCGGGCTTCGAGACGGTCAGCTACCTCCCGCATGCGTCCGATGTAGTCGACCGCTCCGTCACAGGTAGCAAGGGTGATTGAGAAGTATTCTTGGAACAGGATACCGACCGAGCTGATGTCGCGGCGTTCGAACATCGCATGGAGTTCTGCCCAGATGACCGAGGCCCGAAGCTCTCGAGCCTGGAAGCGGCGCATGAGGGAGTCAGGGAGAGCCCCAAGGAGAACGGTGCAGGCACGAGTGTCAGCAGTTGTCCAGGCGATAAGTTTCGGGATGTGGGTGGCCATGTCGTCTTTGTATTTGGCGACGACGGCGAGGTGAGCGTTGCGGCCAGCAACCGCCTGGTCATAGGCTTCGACTGCTGCATCGTACTCTGCTTTCTTGATAAGGTACGCACGGCGGCGTAAGATGAAGTCTGCATCAGCGGCGGCTTGGTCGCCTGTGCTTTGGAGGTCGGGTTCAAGAGGAGGATCGCCGGGAGAGGGAGGGAGAGGAGGAGTCTCGCCTGGGTGTTCAGGTTCGGTGGGGGGGAGTGCCTGGGGACGGCGGAGGAGGACATCAAGG
The DNA here is from genome assembly GCA_947470075.1 of Closterium sp. Yama58-4. Taxonomy (NCBI): domain Eukaryota; kingdom Viridiplantae; phylum Streptophyta; class Zygnematophyceae; order Desmidiales; family Closteriaceae; genus Closterium; species Closterium sp. Yama58-4. The sequence continues at coordinate 519,826 of CANIUD010000225.1, read as the reverse complement.
ACACGGTAGGGGGGAACCCATGCGTCGGAGAGAACTCGTCGGATGCTGCCGACGAAGGAGTGCCAATTGACGGCGGATTTGTCTGCGGCAAGCTGCAGCTTATCGACGGAGGATGTATCAATAGGAGGAGGGAGGGGGGCGGGGGAAGGTGCGGCGGTAGCCATGGAGGACGGCCGCAGGGAGACCCGCAGTGGTCACGGAGGAGAGGGAGGTGAGGCGGCGACGAAGCCGCAGAGGGGAGCGGCGCGGACGGCGGCGGCTGGTGGGGCCGCGGTGGCGTTGGCGCGGAGGCGGCGACGAGGCCGTGAGGGGAGCGGTGCTGGCGGTGGCGGCTGACGAGGCCGCGGCGGCGCTGGCGTGGAGGCGGCGTTGGGGCCGCGGAGAGGCGCAGGCGGCGGCGGCAGCTGGTGCAGCCGCGGCGGGACAAGCGCGGAGGCGGCGACGAGGCCGCGGGAGGGAGCGGCGCGGACGGCGGCGGCTGGCGAGGCCGCGGCAGTGCAGGCGCGGAAGCGGCGACGGGGTCGCGGGAGGGAGCGGCGCAAGCGGCGGCGGCTGGCGAGGCCGTGGCAGTGCAGGCGCGGAAGCGGCGACGGGGTCGCGGGAGGGAGCGGCGCGAGCGGCGGCGGCTGGCGAGGCCGCGGCGGTGCAGGCGCGGAAGCGGCGACAAGGCCGCGGGAGGGAGCGGCGCGAGCGGCGGCGGCTGGCGAAGCCGCGGCGGTGCAGGCGCGGAAGCGGCGACAAGGCCGCGGGAGGGAGCGGCGCGAGCGACGGCGGCTGGCGAAGCCGCGGCGGTGCAGGCGCGGAAGCGGCGACAAGGCCGCGGGAGGGAGCGGCGCGAGCGGCGGCGGCTGGCGAAGCCGCGGCAGTGCCGGCGCGGAAGCGGCGACGGGGTCGCGGGAGGGAGCGGCGCGAGCGGCGGCGGCTGGCGAAGCCGCGGGAGTGCAGGCGCGGAGGCGGCGACAAGGCCGCGGGAGGGAGCGGCGCGAGCGGCGGCGGCTGGCGAAGCCGCGGCAGTGCAGGCGCGGAGGTGGCGACGAGGCCGCGGAAGGGAGCGGCGGCGGCGACGGCGGCTGGTGGAGCCGCAGTGGCGTTGGCGCGGAGGCGGCGTCGAGGCCGCGGAGTGGGGCGGGCGGTGGCGGTCGGCGGGACCGCGACAAGGCGAGCGCGGAAGCGGCGGTGGGGCCGGGGAAGGGAGCGGCGCAGGCCGTGACGGCGTGGGAGGCCGCGGGGCTGAGAGGGAGGGAGTGCTTGAGGAGAGGGGGAGGGAGGCGAGGTAGCCGCGGAAAGATGAGAAAGGAGGCCGGGGGTTGCGGCGGCCTTAAAAAAAAAACTAGGAGCGTAGGCCTAGGATTTTTAAGAGCTCTATACCATGTGAGAATAAAAGTTGGAAGAGAAGTTGTTGTTGAATTGAGGAGAATGGGGGTTTACATAGGGAATGGGTTGGATCCTAGCCTAGGTGACCATTATTGGACCCCACCCATGAAGTTAGGTTGGGGAATTATTGGTGGGGTCCAATAATGTTGGCCAAGTTGGGGTTGGGCCAACATTATTGGTGTGAACCAATAATTCTACCCAACCCAACCTTTGGGGTCCAATAATTGGACCAAGGTTGGGTTTCCAACCTACAAATTGGGTAACCCCTGCTTGAACACCCAAACTAAGTTTGGGTGCTTATCTCTAGCCTATCCTATAACATCTATGCAGGTTACAAGAGAAGATAGATTCTAACATGCATCACCATGCCTCACTGCATCACCATGCCTCACTGCATCACCATGCCTCACTGCATCACCATGCCTCACTGCATCGACATGCCATGTCTTAACGTTGTTTGGAAAGCTGTGTCCCATGCGCACAACGCTTTGAACCAAAGAATGCATCCTCTCTGCATCTCACTCTTAAGCTAATCCGTCTCTTCCATTCCATCACATCTCCGACTGCTGCCTCCCTGCATGCATTCCATTGCGGTTAGTCAGCTCAGTTGTTCCACTGTCTCTGTGTTTTTGTGCCACTCATCTCTTTTCTTCCCCCAGCAATGTCGGCAACAACCTGTTGACTGGCACTATACCTGACGATATCACAGGCTTGATCTACCTCACACTGCTGTAAGGCTCACACTGCCGTTTCTTTGCGACTAACTGTTTCCCCACTCTCCTTCACCCCCACATTTGCCTCCCCCTCCCACCCCACCTTTGTCTCCCCCTCTCCTGCAACCCACCCTTGTCTCTCCTTCCCAAACCCCCTCCTGTTCTTCCAAGTGCGTTGAGTCTGAGTCTAGTTTTCGCACAGTTCAGTTCAATCCATGGGTGTCCTCAGCAACTCATACTTGCCTTCTCCATGAAGATGTGTGCGCTGATGGGCCTTGTTTGTTTCTCTCCTTCACTTCCCTTCCCTGCTGTTACATCCAGGGACCTGAGCTCCAACCGCCTCACTGGCACCATACCACAAGGTCTTTCTGGTCTTACCGAGCTGGAAACCCTGTGAGTCCGCCATTTGGCCTCAACTCAGCTGTCCTCTCGTGCTTCCAACAGTAGAAGTGGGCTCCCAGGCTCAAGTCATGCAGATAGGAATGTTCACTCTATGAGTCCCCCATATGGCCCCAGCTCAGTTATCCTCTCATGCTTCTTTCAGTAGAACTGGGCTCCCAGGCTTCAGCCATGCGAATAAGAGTATTCACTCTTGTCTCATATATTCTTCCCCGTTGGGTTGCATTCCTCATATTTTTATCCACCGTCCTTCCATTCGCTATCCGTCTATCCCCCATCCATCCACCTCCACCCACAGCAATTTGAGAAACAATCAGCTCACGGGGAAGGTCCTTGAGCCCGTGCCACCAGCGATTACGACGTACAAGCTGGACAACAACTACTTGAGTCAGGGGTTCTCCTCCCCCCCACCGTGTGAACAAGGCTACTTCACGTTTGGCGGCAACTGTGCGGACGCGCCAGCACAAGGCCTTGTGTGTGGAGACAGTCCTCAGAAGACTGACGCCGTGTGCGCTGCCTTCTGCGGTGTCTCTCCCACTTCACCCGCCTGCAACGGCCATGGCGTGTGCTTCTTGGACGGCCCCAGCAACACGCCCACATGCCTCTGTGATGATAACTTCGTGGTTGGGGAATATCTCGGCAGCTGCGTGCCTGTGGCAGGTGAGCCACTCGCAGCCTGACCGTCTGAGCATTACGTGTCCGTGCCATGCCATGCCTTGTTTCTACAGCACCTCTTTTTTTTTTTCATGCGCAAGCATTGTTCCCACTCTACTTGTACTGCTGCCAAAAATGCGATGTTCTTCGTGATTTCTTCCCTTGACTGAGCTAATATCTGCTGGTGGTGACAGGCTGCTTCTTAAAATAATACAAAAGAAAAAGGACCGGTGGTAATTTGGTTGCTTTTGAAATCTAATTCTGCACTCGCCTCTTTCGCATCTCTATGCCTCCCTCCCACTTCCAGGTGGTAAGATTGAGCAGGATTTGACGCCCACAGGAGCCATGTACACAGCCACTGGAGACGCCTCAGTTGACGCAGCCACACTCACTCTCACGCCCGCCCAGCCGTCCAAGGCTGGCAGTGTGTTCCTGGCAGCGCGCGTGCCGCTCTTCTCCTACCAGCTCATCGGGGACTCCTGCGGCCGCCAGCTCGCCTTCTCCTCCTCCTTCTCCTTCACTCTCACCCGCCCTGCTGCCTCCGGCTCCGAAGGCTTTGCCTTTGTGGTGGCCTTTGATGCCACCCCGCCCACAACACCGGTGGCGGGCGGCATGGGGTATGCGGGGATGGGAGCGCGCAGCGTGGCAGTGGAGTTTGACACGTCGATGGATGCGGGCAACAGCGACCCTGACAGCAACCACGTGGGCATCAACACCGGCGGCAGTGTCGTGTCAGTGGTCACAGCCAAGCCAAGCTTCTCTGTCAATGACGGCAAGCTCAAGTACGCCTGGATCGAGTACGACCCTTCTTCCGATGGCTCCCTGCGCGTCTTCCTCTCCTCCCAGGCGTCCCCTCGCCCCACCAAGCCCCTCCTGTCGGCACGCATCTCCCTGTGTGAGGAGCTCGCGCCAACCACAACGCAGTACACCTTTGCCATCGGCTTCACTGCTGCCTCGGGCACGCAGGCTCAAAGCCATGTCGTCTCCGCCTGGCACCTTTCCACGCGTGAGTGCATCCCTGCTCACATCCTGTCACTCGCTTGTTTCCTTTTCTTGCTGTTTGTCCCATCAGTAATGAATGAAAGTTGTTGAACATTGGCTACAGCCCTATCTGACCCTTCTTTATCTTTTCTTTTCTCTCTCCTTGCAGGTTTTCCTATCCCGCCAACTCCAGGTATGACGTGATATGGTTGCTGTTTTGTCCAAGCAAGATCATTGCATTTTGAACCAGTTTTGAATGCTTACATCCAGTAATTGTTCCATCCGCAATCCTCCTCGTGTCCACTCTGTATTCTTTCCTCGATTGCAGATGCATCGCTAGGTTTTACATTCAGTGAGGCGGCACTCTCTATATCGGGGATGAATCCCTTTTTCCGCTACGCCAGCTCGGGCAGTGTTGCTGCTCAGAATGGCAATGACGTGTATGGTGTGCAACCTGCAGCTTCATGGGTTCGCCCTGACTTCACATGGCCTGTCAGGACTCAAACCCTGACTTGCGGTGAGTACCCCTGGACCCCAACTAATGCTCCATGCCATGCCGTACAGTGTTTGCATTCGTTTGGGATGCCTCATGCCCTATCCAGTGTTGGTATTTGGTCCGGCTCGCGTCGAGCCATCTAGGCTCGGGTCGAGTGAGAGTTGAGGCCAACTGGGCTGGGCTTGCGTCGAGTCTGTACCTAAGTCATTGTTCCTTGTAAGAACGGACGAACTAAGCCACTACGGGTCGAACCAACTCTGACCGGGCTCTAGTCGAATAGGTTTGAGTTGAACTGATTAGCCTACTTTTCTGGTTCTAGGTTCGGCCTTCATGTGATTGAAGTGCCGGCAATTCGGTGGGTCGAAGCGGTTTGGTTCTGAAATACCGGATCCTTCATCAAAATCTCGTTTATTTTCAGTGTCGCTCTCTCGCTCTCACGAGTACACATCGCTGGTGCAAAAATGTACAGTAGCCCAGAAGAAAAACAGAGGGGTGGGACTCGCTCACTGGATGACGAGGTTAAGTCAAATGTAATGCATGCTCAAAACAGTTAATCTCAACGGTGGGTAAGGCTTGTGCGGCTCAATATTCCCTCAAGACCTCTCCACGTCTGCAAGTTGCTCCAAACCTGAGCAGTGGGGGCAAGGGGCTATTGACACTGCTGCCATGCTACATGGCAGTAATACTGTTCCTATGCCTGATGCGTTTCCTCTATGCAACCGACTCATGCATTTCCTGGCAGGCGACTGCTGGGCGTACGCAGTGGTGGGCAGTATCGAGGCGGCATACGGCATAATGACCAACACTGCAGCGGTGCAGGCACTCTCAGTGAAGCAGCTGAAGGCCGCCATGAAGGTCGGCTGCTCTGGCAGCACGCCCTCTCAGGCCTTCCAGCTGCTGCTCAAGCTGGCGCAAAAAGGAGGCGGGCTCGTGTTGGAGAGCCAGGGGTCGGCTGGGAATTCCAAGAAGGCTGTCGTGAAGGCAGGCAGCAGCAGTCCTCTTTGCTATCCGTTTCTGAAGCCACTGGCGAAGCTGTTCGGAGTGTCATGTGGCACTGCTAGCCCACGTGTGAGTAGTGAACCTCGTGTTAGCTTAGTACAGCGTGGCCATGAAGACTCAACTTGAAAGTCACTCAAGGAAAGCTGCTTGCCGTTCGAGCAGTCGATTTCTGTGTTGCTCAAGCTTCTCTCACACTCAGTGCCTAGATACCACATGCATCCAACCTCCTTTAGATCTCATACCTCATGCATCCTACCTCCTCCATACCTGTTCTTCACTTTCCCAAGCAGCCCCTCGCTACGTTCCCCATCAGCGGCTTTGAGTCGACGTCCTTCTACGGCTGGTTTGGGCTGCTGCTGGCCGTGCAGCGGCAGCCAGTGGTGGTGCACATTGAGGCTTCCGCTGACACGTTTAAGGATTACAATGGGGTGAGACGGTGTGAATGAATAGGAGGGTGCGAGTGGAGGAATTGTATGGAGTTCAAACCCATGGGGGGGAGTGTGTAATTGTTGGGTCCTTGTTTGTGTCCTCCCATGAATAGTGTGCGGATTCGAGTATTGTCTCATCGTGGTGTTTTCAATCCTCCCAGTCCGTACACCTGACACCCTAAAACTTGTTAGCCCTCAATCTCACACTTTGTATTTTGTACTTTCTATATCCTGGCTTAGTGTAGTTTGCACTTTGTGTTACACCTACATCCCAACCAAACCCAAATGTGATCTCCAAGCAATCTCCAACGCACCAATTGGAAATTTCTTTGGGATAACCCCCAATCCCCAGAGATTGCCCCGATTCCCTTCCCCATCCATTCCTTGCCCATCCAAAGAGCTTCAAGCTCATTGCTAATGTATCGGTTCTTAGCTCAAGTTCTGACACCTAACACAGGCAGGTGGCAGCTAATCACTTCTTGCCTTCCCAATACATCCCTTTCCCAGCTGTACAAGTACCAGGATCCCGATTGCTTCACATACAAGCTGAACCACGTGGTGCTGCTGGTGGGGTACCGCCTGGTGGGCAAGGACTCGCGCTTCCCCCACATGGCGCCGCCCTTCTGGATCATCCGCAACTCATGGGGGCCTGACTGGGGCGATGGGGGCCACATGCGCATGGACATCCAGGGGGGCGATGGCGTGTGCGGCATCAACTCGCTGCCAGGCCTCTACCCCGTTGTCAGAGGTGAGTGTTGTATCAACCGATGGTGAGTGCTGTATCAACCAATGGTGAGTGCTGTATCAACCAATGGTGAGTGTTGTATCAACCAATGGTGAGTGTTGTATCAACCAATGATGACTGTTGTATCAACCAATGATAACTGTTGTATCAACCAATGATGACTGTTGTATCAACCAATGGTGAGAGAGTAAATGATCAAAGAAGAGTGTATGATGAAAGATGAGTGCACGTGCAAGAGGGATTGCATACATGGGCTGCTTTTTGTACACCAGTTCAGGTATTAACGTTATTTCAGATTTCATTTCAGGTTTCAAATCCCTCTTGTGCTGGCTTCACAACCCGCTTGTCTTGCTTCTGTGCCCTCCTTGCCGGGCCTACTACCTACAGCAAAAGAACTGTGCAACAAAGCGGCCCGCGGTGATGGAAATGGTGGTTCTCTCTTCAATCCTTGCGGCAAGTTCACATGCACTGTGAAGGGCAAGACAAACGAGTGTGACTGCAACGACCTGCGCTTCATCCAAGCAACCAACGCCGATGGCTCTCGCACATGCGCCTACAGTAAGCCTCTGCTGCTGCTGCCGCTACTGTTGCTGCCTGATTTTGTTTGACACTGTTTGCTGACGTTCTTACAAGTTGAAAGCCTCTCAGTGCTTGCCTCCTCTCACCGTTCTCACAGCCACCACCTCCTCTCATTCATCCCCTTCCCACTTGCTCTCCTCCTCTCCCCTTCCATCCCACCATCTCCCTCCTCGCTTGCCCTCCCTCCCCTCCCCTCCCCTCCCCTCCCCTCCCCTCCCCCCTCCCCTCCCCCCTCTCCACCGTGTCCCTCATCAGAGGATGCATGCAAGGCAGCCCAGCGCAATCCGTGTGCGGTGGGGCAATGTGTGAATGACGGGGCGGGGTCGTACTCGTGTGTGTGTCCACCGGGCTTCAGGCAGGGCACCACTTCCGAGGGCACTTACTCCTGTGCTCCAGGTACCTTCTCCTGTGCTCCAGGTACCTTCTCCTGTGCTCCAGGTACCTTCTCCTGTGCTCGAGGTAGCTTCTCCTGTGCTTATGGCTTGGATTTTTTTAAATTACATTGTTTTGAGTTATGAGATGGGTCTTTGATAAAGGAGATGGACTGGCTCGGTCGAGGGACCGGGCCAGCATGCGACACCCATGAGTAGTTGTGAGATTCGCGAACAACTGTAGTTCAGCATGAAAATTGAGCCCACGATAGAAACTTGTGAAGATTCGTAACACCTAGATTCGCTGTGCCCCGCCACAGCTGTAATGCAGCACAACAAAGGAATGAGAGCGTCGTATTTAAAACTGTAAGAAAAAGAGCATGGTCAAGTTTAAAACGTTTTGTCTGACCGTACTCGAGGTTTTTATTCCATGCTGTGCTGCATGCAGGTGACACCAGCAACACCTACACCGTGCTCTCTCCCAACGTCCGCTGCTCCGACGTCTTCCCGGTCTACGGCCTCACGCTCGCTGAATTCCAAACCCAGAACGTGCGTTACCCACACCCTTTGAGAAATCTCAAAATTGTTACAAGTAGATTTATAGATCCATGCATTTCCTGCTCTCACACCTCACCAGCAGTTGTCTCCGTGTCTTTTGCCCTGCAACTCACACACAAGCTCTCCTTCCTATGCGTGCATGGGCTGTATCATATCTCTTCATCCCCCCACCCTCGGTGTGTGCAGCCATCGGTGTCGTGTGCAGCACCCATCCCACCCTCCACGGTTCTCAAAGTGGCCAGCCCAGCCTCTCTCATCCCCTGCTCCGTCTACTACACCACTCAGCAGGTTTCCATCTCGCACCCTTCCTGCCAATACACCACCTTTATTCTTCCTGGATCTTCACCTTCACACATGTCCTCTGCCATTCCCCATCCCTTCCTTATCCATCTCACCTCAACCTCCATTTCTAACCTCACATAAACCGCTCATTTTGCCTCACATTTCTTCACTGATTGGAGCCCTTACACTCACTCGCTCACTGCTCCCTCTTCCTCTTACCTCCTCCTCCCTGTATCTTGTTCTCAGGGCGACACCTGTGCAGATCTAGCATTGTATTTCACACTACTCTCGTCAGACTGCCCATCTGACGCCTGTACAGCCGAATTCCAGGCGCTCAACCCCAGCTTGGACTGCACTGCCAACGGCGGGCTGCTGCAGCCCGAGCAGGCGGTGTGTGTGGAGCGCATAAGGGATCAAGTGGGGCTCATCCCGGTGTGCTCGCAGTACTACCTGGTGCAGAGCGCAGAGACGTGCGAGTCCATCCGCAACGTGCCCTTCCCCGCTCTGAGTCCTGTTGACTTCTTCCGCCTCAACCGCGGCATCAAGTGCAGCCGCCTCATTCCAAAGACCAATGTTGACGGTTTCACCGGCTTTGAGGTGCGTGTGTTGCACTGGCTCTTCTCATACCTCTCTTTCCTTCTTTGTGGATCAATCTTCATTCTTCTCTCTCATCTACTGTCTTGTCTTCTCCTTCATGCTTACTGCCTAGCTGGTTCTCTCATGACAGCTAAGCTGCTGGTTCTTTCGTGTCTGCACTCTTTTTACTCTTCTCTTTTTCTTCTTCGTTCCACCCTCCCCTCCCCTTTCCACAGGCATGCATTGCAAGCTCCACGTCGTATACTCAGGGTAAGTGCCCGCGTGCGAATGCGTATGTGGTGGGGACAGGCGACAGGTGCACAGCCCTTCAGGTGAAGTACTTCCGGGGCATCAAGGGCTGCTACAAGCACATTAACGGATACGACTGCATCGACAAGCTCGTCAAAGCAACCCGCGTGTGCCTGCCCGACAAAGTCAAGCTTGCGAAAGGAGTCTGTGACAACTGACCTCCCGCAGGCTGTCTCTGTACCGTAAGGCCCCGGAAATAAGCGCAGACCTATGATAAGAGCATGCGCTTCTATCTGGAGCACTGCTCTTATGGCCGGTCCTCGATTGTGCGCACCTTTTGTGAAACCCTGATTTATTATACGCCCATGTATTATTTCATTTTTTAATCATCTTTAAGAGGGTAACAAGTTTTAAATCTGCAGCGAGTCTACATCCGTTTTCGCTTCGTTCGACTCTCAAGGGCCTCACTGGTTGCGATGCGAGTCCTGACAGAATAAGCTGGCGCGCCTGCAAAGTGACATGAATTTACCACCCCTGTGCGGCGGTAGAGGATCGCAGGCGCGTGATCCTGATTTGTGACGGCCCCTAACGGTTGCACATTGGACAGGATTTAGGTGAACATGATGTTTCGTCCTTCACTGATGGACTGTGACAGGTCTAATTGTGACACGACTTTCAGAGGAGTGTGCAGTGCAGTCATCATAGCATTTCAAATCTCAAAAATACAGCACACTCAATATCAATAGGCACAGTATTATGTTGAAACAAAACCTAGGTGGGAAATGGGGAGTGGAGGGTGGGAGCAAGAGAGTTGAAAATTGCAAATGAGACTAGGTGGCAGGTCTCCAAGACCTGCCGAAAGATGAAAGAGCTTGTCTCCTGTACAGCACACCCTTCTTCAAATTGAATCACAATCTGTAATGTTTTTTATTACGGTATAAAAAATTTCTTATACCGGTATTGTGACACGACTTTCAGAGGAGCGGCACGGTTCCCGCCGATCGGGAACACCAACATCAACTGCCACGGTTGCGGCCGACTTACGGAACGAGTGGGTGCCAAGATACTCTAGGTTAGGACTGACACGAGAAAAGTCATCGCGGCACCAGCCCCGAATGGTAGCGTACGAGGGGGAATGGTCGGAAGGAGATGCCCGGGCCGCAGGCCGGAATACCCGTATAAGTGGCCCAACAGTATCTCTGGAGTAACCAGTGATGAAAAGAAACTGTTGGACTCGCGAGACCGGACAATGGCGAGCAGAGGAGGCCGCCACCGACACCCTCACGCCCCTGCGGGCTTGGTCGGTCTTCGAACGAGGGATGAACAACCACATGCAGTCCATGTTGAACTCGATGTAGTGCCACTGGAGAGAAATCAAAGCTGAATAGCGCAGGAATGCTGTGAACATCAAAAGGGGAACTAGTCCTCGCTGGAATGTAGCAGGGTCTGAGGACGCAAAGTAAATGTCACATATGCCGTATATCTTGGAGGGTGGTATTGGCTCTTTGACCCGAGATGGCCGTATGCAGTGACGCTGTGCGTACTCCTTCACTTGGGACGAGAGTGGTCTGCGAAGGGGGGGACAATTCGCCGATCAGCCAATGGGCGCATGAAATCGCGAAACATGCAGATCGTATAGCTGAGATCGGGGCGTCATTACGAACGGTGTGTAGCAAGAACAAAGCGACAGTTAGGTCACTCCCAGGAAGGAACGGAAGTGAGTGTTGAATACAAAATTCACAATATTGTCTCCAGTATGGCTCATATGTGCGAATAGTAGACAGAGCGCGAAGACTAACAGTGAGCGTTAAAAGGTCCAAGAGTAAATGGCCAAGCCCAGAACCTGCGTACAAGGAATATTATGCATTAGCGAATATATAGGGAAGGGCATACATAGGAGAGTTTCGAAAACCAGCGCCGCTGAAGGCGAGATGATCGCTACTGACGCACAAACAATCAGAACCGACGGCAAGACGCAGTGTGGCAACGACTTCGTCCGCCCAACCATTGGGGTGCACCAGTGGCCACCAAAAAGCACTAGGCCATCGTGGGACCACTAGCGAGGTGTTCGAGCGGCGAGCATGGGCAAGAACCGCTGGAATGAAGGGGGGGTGGGGGGAATGCGTAGCAGTTTTCCCCTTCCCAGCTGAAGGAAAATGCGTTTTGCTCGAAGGCAGAGCTACAGTGCTCGAGGGAGCAGAAGCGAGGGAGCTGAGCATTAGCAGCTGAGGCAAACAGGTCGATTGAGTGTGGCCCCCAGCGCCGCTCAAGTAGGAGGAACCATGGCCGAGCGAGGAAGTAGTCGTCTTGGAGCTCGATCTTCGACAACTCATCTGCCTCGGTATTAAGCCTGCGCGGGATCCACTGGGCAGTCAGGCGAATCTTGTGGTGCACACAGAGTTGAATAATGGCCCGATAGATGAGTGTTAGCTCGAGGCGGCGAGATCCTCCTTTCTTGAGGATGTAATAAGCGGCTTGATTATCGCTGCGAAGTAGGATATGACATCGCCGGATCTCAGCCGCAAATGATGAAAGAGCCCATAGAATTCCAACGAGCTCACGAAGTGTGCTAGATGAAGCCGTGAGAGCCTGGGGTAATGGGGATGAAGAAGAGCCCACACGGCCATCCGGTGTAGAGAAGCACGCACCCCACGCATGATCGCTGGCATCCACGTACATGACCACGTCGAATAGGTGTTGGTTGTGAAAACACGACCCGTTAAATCCATCGAACTACGAGAGCCAGAACCGCAACTCATCCACGGACTTCGTGCTCAATCGGATCGTTGCGCCCCAAGAAGGGAAGTCCGCGATTTGTGAGAGCAGGTGATGGGAGAAGGCGCGTGCCATGGCACCCAGCGCCAGAGTCATCGAGGCTAGCATGCCGGTTATGCGTGCGACACGACGGACTGGGATACGATGTCCCTCCTCGCCGATGGCACAAGTTTGCCGAAGTTCTGCGAGCAACCGTTCCCGGCGATCGGCGTCGACAGAAAACGAAGTTGTGCGAGTATCTAACATGAGGCCCAAAAATTTGAGGCATTGCCTCGGTTTGAGTTGCGACTTCTTCGTATTTATAACGAACCCAGCGCATCCCAGATCATCCAGAATGACCGCGCGGTTGCGAAGGGCCTCAGTCCGAGTGGTGCTGATAACGAGAATATCGTCGACATATGGGAAAAATCGGATGCCGCGGCTACGCCAGCGTTTTGCAAGTTGTTTAATCAATTGGGTGAAAACGAATGGCGCGGTGGCCAACCCAAATGGAAGAGATAGAAATTGGTAGCAACGTCCTTGGAGAGTGAAACCGAGGAACCGCCAAAACGACATATGAATATCCACGTGATGGTATCCCGACTTCAAATCAATTGTGAATAACCAATCGTTTTTCTGCACCAAATCGGGTACCCGATTAAGCCCCTCGTAGCGAAATCTAGGGACTGAAAGGAATGAGTTGACGTGACGGAGGTCCAAGATGAGTCTCTTCTTGGAGGGTTGGACGACCACGTTCAATGGGCTAATGCATGTTAGCGACAATGATGAGGGTACTACCCGGGCCGCGCCCGTCGCCAACAGCTCAGCCACCGCCTCGGCCGCGAAAGTGATAAAGTGCATCGCGCCGGCGTGATTGGCTGCATGATGCAGGGTCGGTTCTGATGAGGCCCATGGAAGGCGGTAGCCTGAAGTAATTACCGACGTGATAAAACGGCTCTCGCACTGTTAAGTTGTAATGTGTTATTTATATGTAGGTAGGCTGTAGTGGGGTAGCCAATACAGGGTACAAACCCAACTAGGGTTAGCTACTTGTACCCAACTGTTTCTTTCAATGCACCCATTCTTGCCTAGTTCTGTTAACATGGTATTCAGAGCAGGAGGTCCCTAGGACCTACCGACCGTTTTTTTTAAGGGCCCACCACCGCTCGCATGCGGTTACCACGCTACCCCGTGCCCTAGCCTCGTAGCGCCCTCGTGCGCCCTCGTTAGCGCCCTCGTGCGCCCTCGTTAGCGCCCTCGCGCGCCCTCGTTAGCGCCCTCGCGCGCCCTCGTTAGCGCCCTCGCGCGCCTCTCGTTAGCGCCCTCGCGCGCCCTCGCTAGCGCCCTCGCGCCCCCTTGTTAGCGCCCTCGTGCGCCTCTCGTTAGCGCCCTCGCGCGCCCCTCGCAGCGTCGCCCGCCCGCCGAGCCGCCCGCTCGCAGCGTCGCCCGCCTACCGCGCTGCCCGTTTCGCAGCCCGCCCGCCGCGCTGCCCGCTCGCAGCGTCGCCCGCCCGCCCGCTGCCCGCTTGCAGCGTCGCCCGCCCGCCCGCTGCCCGCTTCGCAGCGTCGCCCGCCCGCCGCGCTGCCCGCTCGCAGCGTCGCCCGCCCGCCTCGCTGCCCGCTTGCAGCGTCGCCCGCCCGCCCGCTGCCCGCTTCGCAGCCCGCCCGCCGCGCTGCCCGCTCGCAGCGTCGCCCGCCCGCCTCGCTGCCCGCTTGCAGCGTCGCCCGCCCGCCCGCTGCCCGCTTGCAGCGTCGCCCGCCCGCCCGCTGCCCGCTTCGCAGCCCGCCCGCCGCGCTGCCCGCTCGCCGCGTCGCCCGCCCGCCCCGCTGCCCGCTTCGCAGCCCGCCCGCCGCACTTCCCGCCTGCAGCACCGCGCTGCCCGCTTCGCAGCCCGCCCCCCGCACTGCCCGCTCGCCGCGTCGCCCGCCCGCCGCGCTTCCCGCCGAGCTACCTACCTGCAGCGCTGCGGCAGCTTCCTTTGCTCAGTCGCACTGTCGCTATGGCTTCCATCCGCGTGCTGTCGTTCGATGCTGAGGGCCGCCCTGTGAAGTTCGCCACTTGGCTGGATGACCTGCAGCTGTTCCTTCTGAGCGATAGCAAGGAGCATGTGTCGCTCTATGATTACGCGTCTGGTGCTGCACCTGCCCCTCCTGCCACAGCTGAGCTTAGTGTTCGTTCCCACTGGCAGACTCGTGACGCAGCTGCTCGCCTAGCCATTCGCAGTCACCTGCCGCTAGCTGAGCTCGAGCATTTTGGCGACTGCAAATCCGCTAAGGCCCTGTACGATGCTGTCGTTGCTCGCTACTCCTCGCCTGCCACAGCCGAGCTTAGCCGCCTCATGCTGCCGTACCTGTTCCCTGAGCTGTCCACCTTTGCTACAGTCGCCGATCTTATCACTCACCTTCGCACTAGTGATGCTCGCCTGCGTGCCGCCCTTCCCACCGAGTTCTGCGCTAAGAATCCCCCTCCACTGTACTGGACACTCCACTTCATAGTCACCCGTCTCCCTGACACCCTCAGCTCAGTTCGAGACCACTTCCTTGCTCGCTGTCCCACTGAGCTCACAGTCGCCCTCCTAGAGGAGCACCTGCTAGCGGCCGAAAAGAGCATTGTAGCTGTCGGTGCTGCTCGTGGCGCTCCTCGCACCCCCATCTTTGAGGGGTGTTCTCCCTCTCCCCTCGCTCCCTCCTACGCTACTGCTGCTGCTGTTGACTTCCTTGGTGCTGAGTCTGCTGGCGCTGCTTCTGCTCCTGGTGGGAGGCGCCGCACCGGCAAGGGCAAGGGGGGCAAGGGTGGCGGGGGTGGCGCTGGGGGGGGAGGAGGTGGGGGAGGTGGGGGGGGAGGCGGTGCTGGAGGGAGCGGTGGCGGGAGCGCTGGTGGGAGTGGGGTCGGCGGTGGAGGCGGGGGCGGCGGAGGAAGCAGTGGCAGTAGTGGCGGCGGCGGCGGTGGCGGCGGTGGCGGTGGTGGCGGTGGTGGCGGTGGCGGTCGGAGCGGTGGTAGTGGTGGCGGCGGAGGTCGGAGTGGAGGCACTGGCTCGGGCCAGAGCTCCCAGCAGCAGCAGCGTCCCCAGACGACCCAACAGCTTCGTGAGTGGCTTGCTCAGCGTGGGACGTCGGGGGGCAGTGGCCGCTGTTCCTATGTCATTCGCACAGGTGACCGCAAGGGACAGACGTGTGGGAGGTTCCACACCCCGTACCGCTGCTTCTCCCGCCTTGACGACGCTTGGCGTGAGGAGATGGGCGAGGATGTTGAGCGCCCCCGCTGGGCTGAGCTCATGAGGGCTGGTGTTGATATCTTTGCTCTTGACTATGATGCTATTATTGCTGCCATGTATGCATTGACTGTTAGTGCCGAGGGAGACTGTTACTTGTGTGTGCCGCCTGACCCAGGTATAGAGCCCGCTGCCCTGGCCACTAGTGAGTCTGCTCTCTCTGGTATGGTGCCCCCTGTACTTGCTCCCTCCAGTGCTGTCCCGGCTGTTTGCGAGTCTGCTCTCTCAGGTACAGCACCCACAGAGACTGCTCTCTCAGGTACCGCACCGGCTGAGGCCTGTCACACCTTCACCCTTGACTCAGGTGCTTCCCGTTGTTTCTTTCGTGACAGTACTGAGCTCACACCGCTTCCTGCACCGGTCCCAGTCTCCTTGGCTGACCCCTCTGGGGGCCCAGTCCTTGCCCAGTCCACCACTGTGCTCCCTTGTCCGGCGGTTCCGTCTGGCTCGTTGTCGGGTTTCCACCTCCCCTCGTTCTCGACGAACCTGGTGAGCAACGCTGTCATCCAGGATCAGTGGGTTGACACCTTTACCCCTGGAGAACAGCGTGTGGCGATCTGCACGTGCTCCAGGACCGGCCGTCACCTGGCTACGTTTACCCGTCGGCCGGGGTCGAGTCTCTACACACTGACCACTGCGTCTCCTCAGGTTGCTGCTGTCGGTCAGGTGTCCGCGTCAGGTCTGGTGGCCCACGCCTGTGAGTGTCGTTCCCTGTCGCACCAGACTCTTCTCTGGCACCACCGCCTGGGTCACCCCTCCTTGCCACGCCTCCGTGGCATGCACCGTCGCTGCCTTGTGTCTGGTCTTCCCAGGTCCCTCCCTCCCCTCCCTGCCTCGCCTGCGCCGCCTTGCCTTCCTTGCGTCGAGGGGCGGCAGCGCGCCGCTCCTCACTCCTCCTCGTTCCCCCCGACAGAGGCTCCTCTGCAGACCCTCCACCTGGACGTGTGGGGCCCAGCCCGCGTTCGTGGCCAGGGCGGTGAGCGGTACTTTTTGCTGGTTGTCGACGACTACTCGCGTTACACCACGGTCTTCCCCTTGCGCACCAAGGGTGAGGTCCCTGCTGTTCTGATCCCTTGGATCCGCACAGTTCGTCTCCAGCTCCGCCGCCGTTTCCGGACGGATCTTCCTGTCCTGCGTCTGCACTCTGACAGAGGTGGTGAGTTTTCCTCCGATCTCTTGAGGACCTTCTGTCAGGCGGAGGGCATCGAGCAGACCTTCACGCTTCCGGACTCCCCACAGCAGAATGGGGTTGTTGAGCGCCGCATTGGCCTGGTCATGGAGGTCGCTCGTACCTCCTTGGTCCACGCGGCGGCTCCCCATTTTCTGTGGCCGTTTGCTGTCCGGTACGCCGCGCATCAGCTCAACCTCTGGCCCCGTGTCTCCTTGCCGGAGACCTCGCCCACACTGCGTTGGACGGGGGAGGTTGGCGATGCGTCGCGCTTCCGGGTGTGGGGTGCTCGTGCCCTTGTCCGCGATACGTCCGCGGACAAGCTCTCCTCCCGCACGCTTCCCTGTGTCTTCCTTGGCTTTGTCCCTGACGCGCCGGGCTGGCAGTTTTACCACCCCACCTCGCGCCGGGTCTTCGCCTCTCAGGACGTCACCTTTGACGAGTCGGTCCCTTTTTACCGTCTCTTCCCCTACCGCACTGCCCCCCTCCCTCCCCCGCCGCTTTTCCTTGCTCCTGGTCCCCCTCCGGTAGACCCCCTTCCCCCTCAGGGTCCTGCTCCTTCAGGTGTCTCTCAGGTAGACCCTCCTCCCGTCGCTGAGCCTGTCGAGGTCACAGGTGACTCAGGTGCTGCTGCAGGTGGTACTGCTGGGAGTGCTGAGCCTGGGGGTGCTGAGCCTGCGGGTGCTGGGCCTGGGAGTGCTGGGACTGCGGGTGCTGGAGCTGAGGGTACTGTGCCTGGGAGTTCGGCGCCTGGGGGTGCTGAGCCTGGGGGTGCTACGACTGGGGGTGCTGAGCCTGCGTGTACGGAGTCTGGGGGTGCCGAGCCTGGGGGTACTGCGCCTGAGGGTACTGAGCCTGGGGGTGCTGCTACTGAGCCTACGGAGCCTGGGGTTGCTGCGTCTGGGGGTGCTCTTCCTGGCGGTACTGGAGCTGCTGGAGCTGACGACGCTGGAGCTGACGGTTCTGGACACGGTGGTCCTGCTGGTTCTGGAGGTGCTGGCGAGGGGAGGTCTGACGCTGCTGGGGCCTCTGGTGCTGACGTCGCCGACTCGGGGGGTGCTGCGGCGGAGGGTGCTGGTCCAGGTGCTTCT
Source organism: Closterium sp. Yama58-4 (assembly GCA_947470075.1). Classification (NCBI taxonomy): domain Eukaryota; kingdom Viridiplantae; phylum Streptophyta; class Zygnematophyceae; order Desmidiales; family Closteriaceae; genus Closterium; species Closterium sp. Yama58-4. The sequence goes on along the minus strand of CANIUD010000225.1, from coordinate 502,138 downwards.
GGTGCTCCGGGTGCTGGAGGTGCTGGCGGAGCTCCGCCGTCGCGCCTAGTCTTCGCTCCTCCGTCGCCGTCGGCTTTGCCGCCGCCTGACACGGTGCTTCGCCAGGTTCTTTCCCTCCCGTCTTCCACTGGCCTTCCCCTTCAGCCTGGCTCCCCCCTCCCTGCTCCTGTGCCTTATAAGGCGCAGCCGGACTCGCTTACGGAGCGTCGTGAGCCTGCGTCTCGTCCTGCCTCGCCGGTTCGCGCTGCTCGCACTGCTCGCACTGGTCCCACTAGCCGTCGTGTCGCGCGTCCGCGTCCTCCTCCTGTTCCTGGCACGCACATTATGGCACTTCGTCCTTCCACTGGTCCACAGCGTGTCCCCCTACCGTCTCCTCCTGCGTCTTCTCTTCCTGACGTTCCCGACCCTGAGTCTGACAGTGTTCGTGCTGCCCACCCTACTGTCACGCGTCTTCTCGCCACTGTTGTCACTGACCCGTCGTTTGAGTCTTCTGCTGCGTCTGCCCTGGTCACTGAGCTTGTCGACTTTGCTGCTGCCTGTCGCCTCGACTACGCCGCCAGTCTTGTTGCTGAGTCTGTCAAACATTATATGTTTGTATTGCTCTAGCCTGTAGTGGGTGATACCTTAGGGGGTACACCTAGTTAGGGTTTCACATTTGTACTCCTCTTTCTCCTAGTCACATTCATTCCAGTCTTGTAATTTTGACATGGTTTCAGAGCAGGTCCTTCCCTAGGACCGTTCTTAAGGGCCCACCTACCTACCTACCTACATACCTATCAAGCGCCCCTAGTGCGCCTCCTATTGCGCCCCTAGTGCGCCTCCTAGTGCGCCCCTAGTGCGCCTTTTTTTTTTTTTACCGCGCGCGATCTGCTAGCCGCCCGCGCGCGGCCTATTTCGTGCGCGCGACCAGCCAGCAGCCCGCGCGTGGCCATTTTTTCGCGCGCGGTTAGCTCGCCGCCGGCGCGCGCGGTTATTTTTCTTCGCGCGCGGCCTGTCGCACTGCCCGCGCGCCTTGTGTGCTGCGCTCGACCCCCCCGCGCCTTCGTCGCCGCGGTCGGGCCTGCAGCAACAGCCGCGGCAGAGACTGCAGTCGCGGCCGTCGCAACTGCTGCAGCAGCCGCCGCCGCCTCTCCTGCCGCGGCCGCCGCATCTACTGCAGCAGCCGCCGCTGCAGCTACAGCAGCAGCAGCCGCCGCATCTTCTGCAGCAGCCGCCGCTGCATCTACAGCAGCAGCAGCCGCCGCACCTTCTGCAGCAGCCGCCACTGCATCTACAGCAGCAGCAGCTGCCGCATCATCTACAACAGCGGCCGCCGCCGCATCTACGGCAGCAGCAGCCGCCGCAATCTACAGCAGCGGCCGCCGCAACTACAGCAGCATCAACCGCTGCTGCCTCTGCAGCAGCAGCCGCCGCCGACCCAGCAGCAGCAGCCGCCGCCGATCCTGCAGCAGCCGCAACCGTCGAATCTACTCCATCGGCCGCCGCCGGCCCTGCAGTCCCTACTCTAGCCGAACCTGCAGCAACTGCCGCCGCTGTCGCGACTGCCCCGGCCCTGCCTTGCCCTGCTGCTACTGTCACTACCACGTTTATTACTTACTTTTCCTCCTCCTGCTACCATGGCTACTGCTCCTGTTCTAGCCTTCGACGCTGAGGGCCGCCCAGTGAAATTTGACACCTGGCTCGATGATCTGCACCTTTTCCTACAGCTCACTGCCAAGGAAGACATTTCACTGTACGACCACGCCCTAGGCCATGCTACTGCCCCTGACTCCTCTGCTGCTAGCACACTGCGCTCCCAGTGGCAGACCCGCGACGCACACGCTCGCTTTGCTATCCGCAACTCCCTGCCGCTAGATGAGCGCGAGCACTTCGGCCAGTGCAAGACTGCTAAGGAACTGTACACAGCCGTAGTTGCTCGCTACTCCTCGCCTGCGTCTGCCACCCTAGGCCGCCTCTCCCTGCCCTACCTGTTCCCCGACCTGGCCTCCTTTCACACTGTCGCTGATCTCATCACCCACCTCAAGACTAGTGAGGCCCGTTTTCGCGCTGCTATGCCTGCCGAGTTCCTTGCTAGCAACCCCCCCCCGCTCTGGCTCACTCTCTACCACATTGTCACCCGCCTCCCTGACTCTCTGCGCTCAGTCAGGGACTCCTTTCTAGCTCGCTCCCCTACTGAGCTCACCATTGCCCTCCTCGAGAAGGACCTACTTGCAGCTGAGGCGAGCATCGTCGCCGTAGGTGCCTCTCGTGGCGAGCCCCGCACCCCCTTCTTCGAGGGGTGTTCCCCTTCCCCCCTTCTCCCCTCTGTCGCCACTGCTGCTGCTGTCGACCTCCTTGGTGCTGAGAAGGTCGGGGCTGCGTCTGCTTCGAGCGGGCGCCGCAAGAGCAGGGGGGGCAAGGGTGGGGGTGGAGGCGGGGGAGGCGGGGGTGGAGACAGTGGAGGTGGCGGTGGGTCTGGAGAGGCTAGTGGCGGCAGTGGGGGTGGTGACAGCGGCGGCGGGGGTGGTGGCAGAGGCGGAGGTGGCAGCGGCGGCGGTGGCGGTCGTGGCCGTGGCAGCGGTGGCGGTGGCGGTGGCGGTGGCGGTGGCGGTGGCGGTGGTGGCCGTGGAGACGCTGGAGGTGGCCAGAGTCAGCAGCACGCCCCGACCCTCCAGGCCGCCCGTGAGTGGTACGCGCAGCGTGGGTACACTTGCACGTACGTCATCCGCACTGGTGACCGCACTGGCCAGCCATGTGGGAGGCCGCACCCCACACAGCGCTGCTTCCAGCGCCTGACTGACGCGTGGCGCACCCAGTTTCCTGGGTCTACTGAGCTCCCCCGCTGGCCTGAGCTGGAAAAGAAGGGTGTTGATATCTGGGCTTTAGACTTTGATGCTATTCTCACTGCTATGTATGCGATGTCTATTAGTGGAGAGGGTGCTCAGTACTTGTGTGTTCCGCCCGACCCGGGCATTCAGGCCAGCCCAGCTGCTGCTCTAGGTGCTAGTGTGTCTGCTCCCACAGGTCCTGCTGCAGCAGCTGCCCTAGGTGCTAGTGCGTCTGTGCCCCCTGGTACTGAGTCGACTGCAGCACTGCACACCTTCACACTGGACTCAGGTGCTTCTCGCTCTTTCTTTCGTGACCGCACTGTCCTTGAGCCACTAGCTCGGCCGGTTGCTGTCTCTCTTGCTGACCCCTCTGGGGGTCCGGTCATTGCGACCTCCTCCACTACACTTCCGTGTCCAGCGGTTCCGTCCGGCACGCTCTCAGGTCTCTACCTCCCCTCGTTCTCTACGAACTTGGTGGCGGGCTGTGCTCTGCAGGACGGGGGTGTTCACCAGTTCACCCCTGCCTACGAGCGTGTGACACATTGCACGTGTGCTCGGACGGGCCGCCACCTGGCTACTTTCACTCGGGAGCCGGGGTCGGACCTGTACACACTGACCACTGAGTCCCCTCAGGTAGCTGCGTCTGCGTCTTCGTCAGGTCAGCTGTCCGCCCCCTGCTCATGTCGCTCTCTGGCGCATGAGACTGTCCTCTGGCACCACCGCCTTGGTCACCCGTCTGTGCAGCGCCTTCGGGCCATGCACAAACGGGACCTTGTTGCTGGTCTTCCCAGGGTGCTCCCTCCCCTTCCCGCCTCCCCTGCTCCTGACTGCATTCCCTGTGTCGAGGGGCGGCAGCGCGCCGCTCCTCACTCCTCCTCCTTTCCCCCGACGACTGCTCCCTTGCAGACGCTCCACATGGACGTGTGGGGCCCAGCCCGCGTCCGTGGTCAGGGTCAGGAGAGGTACTTCCTGATAGTTGTTGACGACTACTCGCGCTACACCACGGTCTTCCCCTTGCGCGCCAAGGGTGACGTCCGTGATGTTTTGATCCCCTGGATCAGCCGAGCCCGTCTCCAGCTAGGCAAGCGCTTTCACTCGGACTTTCCTGTCCTGCGCTTGCACTCTGACAGAGGTGGTGAGTTTGCCTCCGACCTCTTGGCAGCCTACTGTGCTGAGCACGGCATTGAGCAGTCGTTCACGCTTCCGGCCTCTCCACAGCAGAATGGGGTCGCTGAGCGCCGCATTGGCTTGGTCATGGAGGTCGCTCGTACCTCCCTGACCCATGCGGCTGCTCCCCACTTTCTGTGGCCGTTTGCGGTCCGGTACGCAGCGCATCAGCTCAACCTCTGGCCCCGTGTCTCCTTGCCGGAGACTTCCCCGACTCTACGGTGGACGGGAGAGGTTGGCGATGCATCGCGTTTCCGGGTCTGGGGATCTCGAGCTTTTGTCCGCGACACGTCCGCGGACAAGCTCTCGCGTCGCGCTGTTCCCTGTGTCTTTCTTGGCTTTGTTCCCGACGCGCCTGGATGGCAGTTTTACCACGTCACCTCGCGCCGGGTTCTGGCCTCTCAGGACGTCACTTTTGACGAGTCCGTCCCCTTCTACCGCCTCTTCCCCTACCGCACTGCCCCGCTCCCCCCCCCACCTCTCTTCCTCGCTCCAGGTGCTGAGGTACCAGACCCCCTCCCCCCTCAGGGTGCCGCTCCCTCAGGTGTGTCCCAGGTAGACCCGGGTGAGCCTGTCGAGGTAGCTGTTGAGTCGCGTCCTGCGTCTGGGGGTGCTGAGCCTGGGAGTGCTGCGTCTGAGGGTGCGGAGCCTGGGGGTGCTGAGCCTGGAGGTGCGGAGCCTGGGGGTGCTGAGCCTGGAGGTGCGGAGCCTGGGGGTGCTGGGCCTGGAGGTGCGGAGCCTGGAGGTGCGGAGCCTGGAGGTACGGAGCCTGGAGGTACTGAGCCTGGGGGTGCTGAGTCTGGACGTGCTGAGTCTGGGGGTGCTGAGTCTGGGGGTGCTGGGTCTGGGGGTGCTGAGCCTGAGCGTGCTCCACCTGGAGGAGCCCTCTCCTCCCAGCAGCTGCAGGAGAGGTACCTCGAGTACTGCCGCCTCCGGAGAGGTGCTTCTGGAGCTCGTCCCGGTACTTCCCCTCCTCCCCAGGAGCTCCCCCCCATTCAGGTGATCCGCGAGTGGTACACGCGGCGCTGCAGTCTTCGTAGTGGTGCTCCTGGTGCTGCGGACCCGAGCGGTGGTGCTGTTGCAGGTGCTGAGGACCCAGACGCTGGTGCTGAGGACCCGGGGGCTGGAGCTGCTGCTGGTGCTGAGGACTCGGGCGTTGGAGCTACTGCTGGTGCTGAGGACCCGACCGGTGGCGCTGCTGCTGGTGCTGAGGACCTGACCGGTGGCCCTGCTGCTGGTGCTGAGGACCCGACCGGTGGCGCTGCTGCTGGTGCTGAGGACCTGACCGGTGGCCCTGCTGCTGGTGCTGAGGACCCGACCGGTGGCGCTACTGCTGGTGCTGAGGACTCGGGCGTTGGAGCTCCTACTGGTGCTGAGGACCCGGGCGTTGGGGCTGCCACTGGTGTCCCTGCTGCTTCTGGAGACGCTGCGCGGCCGCGACCGTACTTCGTACCGCTCCTTCAGCAGGTTCTTGGTCAGGCTCCTCCTCCTAGTCCTCCTCCCTCCGTCGAGTGTCCTCTGCCTGTCCAGCCGCAGTCACAGTTACCGCCTGCCTCGCCTCTCCCTGCTCCCTCTCCTTACGCTGGTCCCACAGGAGGTCTTACAGAGCGTCGTGAGCCTGAGTCTCGTCCTGCGTCGCCTGTTCGTACTGCTCGCACTGGTCGTCGTGTCCCACGTGAGCGTCCTCCTCCTGTCCCTGGCACTCACTACATGACTCTGCGTCCCTCCACTGCTCCGCAGCGTGTCCCGCTGCCGTCTCCTCCTGCGTCCTCTCTTCCTACTCTTCCTGACCCGGAGTCTGACTCCCGTCGTGCTGCCAGTCCCACTGTTACGCGTCTCCTCGCTACAGTTGTCACTGACCCGACCTTTGAGTCCTCTGCTGCGTCTGCTCTGGTCGCTGAGTTGGTTGACTTTGCTGCTCGCTGTCGCCTAGACTACGCTGCCAGCCTTGTTGCTGAGTCTGAGTCTGCGTCTGCCTGTCCTCCGTCCGTCGGGGGTGAGTGTGCCCTCGGCACGGACGTCCTTGAGGACAGACAGGAGGAGTTCCACTGCCTTGCTGCTGCTTTGCCCCGTCTCGTGTCCTTGCTAGTTGCCCCTGAGGGAGACCCGGATGCACCAGACATCCCGACCCCACGCTCTTACGCTGAGGCGATGGCGGGTCCCTACTCCTCTCAGTGGCAGACAGCCATGGACGCAGAGATGGCTTCCTGGAAGTCCACAGGCACATACGTAGACGAGGTTCCCCCTCCTGGGGCGAACATCGTCAGTGGCATGTGGATTTTCAGGGTGAAGCGGCCGCCGGGTTCTCCGCCTGTCTTCAAGGCGCGCTACGTGGCTCGAGGCTTCAGTCAGCGAGAGGGAGTAGACTTCTTTCAGACCTTCTCCCCCACCCCGAAGATGACTACTCTTCGGGTGCTGCTGCACATAGCCGCTCACCGCGACTACGAGCTTCACTCTCTTGACTTCAGCACTGCTTTCTTGCAGGGCAGCCTGCACGAGGAGATCTGGCTGCGCCGCCCCCCTGGCTTCACTGGGTCAGTTCCTCCTGGCACCCAGTGGAGGCTTCAGCGGCCGGTCTACGGTCTCCGCCAGGCGCCACGTGAGTGGCACGACACACTGAGGACGACACTTGCGGCTCTTGGGTTCGCTCCCTCTACTGCTGACCCGTCACTGTTTCTACGCACCGACACCTCGCTGCCGCCGTTCTACATCCTCGTGTACGTCGACGATTTGGTCTTTGCCACTGCTGACACTGCGGCACTCGCCCACGTGAAGTCGGAGCTGCAGAGGAGACACACGTGCACAGACCTGGGTGAGCTGACGAGCTATCTTGGCTTGCGGATCACCCGGGACAGAGCACGGCGCACCATCACCCTGACTCAGTCACACATGGTGCAGCAGGTTCTCCAGCGCTTCCGCTTCACGTACTCCTCGCCTCAGTCCACTCCTCTGCCTACCGGTCACTCGCTCTCAGCTCCACCTTCGGATGAGTCCGTAGAGCCGAGTGGCCCGTATCCAGAGCTTGTGGGCTGCCTCATGTACCTGATGACCTGCACTCGACCTGACCTTGCATACCCTCTTAGTATCTTAGCACGCTATGTCGCTCCTGGCCGTCACAGGAAGGAGCACATGGATGCTGCTAAGAGGGTGTTGCGCTACTTGTGCAGTACGTCGGGCATGGGGCTTGTGCTTGGAGGGCGAGACCGGGTTGTTCTCACAGGGCACTCAGACGCTTCCTGGGCAGACGACCAGGCTACTCAGCGGTCGTCACAGGGTTACACCTTCAGCCTTGGCTCTGGCTCAGTTTCTTGGCGTTCTACTCGTTCGTCTTCTGTTCTCAGCTCCAGTTGTGAGGCTGAGATCTACGCCACAGCCATGGCTGCTCAGGAGCTACGCTGGTTGACCTACCTGCTGACCGACCTCGGAGAGCGTCCTCGTTCTCCTCCAGTGCTGTACGTCGACAACAAGGCTGCCATTGCCTTGTGTGAGGAGCACAGACTGGAGCATAGAACGAAGCACATTGCCCTGCGGTACTTCCTTGCTCGAGAGCTGCAGCAGCGCGGTCAGCTTCGTCTGCGTTACGTGGCCACTGAGGCCAACACTGCTGATGTGTTCACCAAGGCACTCCAGCCTTGTGACCATCAGCGTTTCTGTACTCTGTTAGGCCTTGTGCCTACTGGGCCTCACTTGCTCACTTCTTGACTTTGCCTGTACTGTGATCACTATATATTTATATACCTGCATGTTTACTCTTGCTAGGTTGTGATCATTGTACGTCTTGCTCTATTATAAACTGCATGTGAACTGGTCTTGTGACCGCTTGCTTGTGCTCGGAATTTGTGTGGAATCCTCGAGATCCACCCTGAGCTTGTTTGCCTTGCTTTGCCCTGACTGGTCTTGTGACCCCTAGGTCTCCCCCACTTTGCCTATGGGGGTGTGTCAAACATTATATGTTTGTATTGCTCTAGCCTGTAGTGGGTGATACCTTAGGGGGTACACCTAGTTAGGGTTTCACATTTGTACTCCTCTTTCTCCTAGTCACATTCATTCCAGTCTTGTAATTTTGACAGAGTCTGAGTCTGTCTGTCCTCCGTCCATCGGGGGTGAGTGTGCTCTTGGCACGGACGTCCTTGAGGACAGGCAGGAGGACTTTGACTCTCTCGCGGCTGCTGTACCTCATCTCGTGGCCTGGTTGCTTGCCCCTGAGGGAGACCCGGATGCACTAGACATCCCCACTCCGCGCACTTACGCAGAGGCGATCTCGGGTCCCTACTCCTCTCAGTGGCAGACAGCCATGGACGCAGAGATGGCATCCTGGAAGTCCACAGGCACCTACGTCGACGAGGTTCCCCCTCCTTGGGCGAACATCGTCGATGGCATGTGGATTTTCAGGGTGAAGCGGCCGCCAGGTTCTCCGCCTGTCTTCAAGGCTCGTTACGTTGCTAGAGGCTTCAGTCAGCGTCAGGGGGTCGACTTCTTCCAGACCTTCTCCCCCACCCCGAAGATGACCACTCTTCGGGTTCTGCTGCACGTTGCTGCTCAGCGTGACTACGAGCTTCACTCTCTTGACTTCAGCACAGCGTTCCTGCAGGGCAGCCTGCACGAGGAGATCTGGCTGCGCCGCCCACCTGGCTTTACTGGGTCGTTTCCTCCTGGTACCCAGTGGAGCCTCCACCGGCCAGTCTACGGTCTCCGCCAGGCGCCACGTGAGTGGCACGACACACTGAGGACTACACTTGCGGCTCTTGGGTTCGCGCCGTCTACTGCTGACCCGTCGCTGTTTCTGCGCACAGACACGTCGCTGCCGCCGTTCTACATTCTCGTGTACGTCGACGACTTGGTCTTTGCTACTGCTGACACTGAGGCACTCGCTCGTGTGAAGTCGGAGCTGCAGAAGAGACACACCTGCACTGACCTGGGTGAACTGCGTAGCTACCTTGGCTTGCAGATCACCCGGGACAGAGCTCGCCGCACCATCACCCTGACTCAGTCACACATGGTGCAGCAGGTCCTTCAGCGCTTCGGCTTCCAGTTCTCCTCACCACAGGCCACACCTCTGGCTACCAGCCACTCGCTCTCAGCTCCACCTTCGGACGAGTCCGTAGAGCCGAGTGGCCCGTACCCAGAGCTTGTAGGCTGCCTCATGTACCTGATGACTTGCACGCGACCTGACCTCGCGTACCCACTTAGCATCCTTGCTCGCTACGTTGCGCCTGGGAGACACAGGCGAGAGCACTGGGAGGCTGCTAAGAGGGTGCTGCGTTACTTGTGCAGTACATCAGGCATGGGGCTGGTGCTTGGAGGACGCGACAGAGTTGTCCTCACTGGTCACTCGGACGCTTCTTGGGTGGACGACCTGGCTACGCAGCGGTCGTCAAAGGGTTACACCTTCAGCCTTGGCTCTGGTTCTGTCTCGTGGCGGTCCACCCGCTCTTCTTCTGTTCTCGGCTCTAGTTGTGAGGCTGAGATCTACGCCACAGCCATGGCTGCACAGGAGTTACGCTGGCTCACCTACCTGCTGACTGACTTGGGAGAGCGGCCTAGTTCTCCTCCAGTTCTGTACGGTGACAACAAGGCGGCTCTTGCCTTGTGTCAAGAGCACAGACTGGAGCACAGGACGAAGCACATTGCTCTTCGCTACTTTCTTGCTCGAGAGCTTCAGCAGCGCGGTCAGCTTCGGCTTGTGTACGTGGACTCGAAGGCCAACACTGCTGATATCTTCACCAAGGCGCTCCCGCCTAGTGATCATCAGCGGCACTGTACTTCTTTAGGCCTTGTGTCCACGTTTCCTCACTTGCTCACTGCTTGACATTCTTTGTACTGTACTTTATATTTGTCTTGCTGCTTGTCTTGTACTATATCTAGCACTACATGTGAACTGGCCTTGTGGCCTTTGTTTGTGCTCGGAGTGTGGTGACGTTGTGATCCACCCTGGGCTTGTTTTTGCTTTGCTGGACTGGTCTTGTGACCCTTTGCTCTCCCCCACTTTGCCTATGGGGGTGTGTTAAGTTGTAATGTGTTATTTATATGTAGGTAGGCTGTAGTGGGGTAGCCAATACAGGGTACAAACCCAACTAGGGTTAGCTACTTGTACCCAACTGTTTCTTTCAATGCACCCATTCTTGCCTAGTTCTGTTAACACGCACCACTTGCTCCACCATGCCGCACGAGCGCGAAGTCGACCACTCATGCGTTGTGTACTGACGCCTAAATCTTCAAGAGTAGCGGGGCCGCCGACTTCTGGCGGGGGGTGGGCACGAGGTAGAAGGGCAAGGTTAGACTCGATGTTTCATGACAATGCACAATCTTCTTCATGCTCTCTTACCCCTTCTCTCTTATCTTCTCCCACTCCTTTTCTTTCTCTCTTTTCCTTCCAAAAACGGAGGAAGGAAGGGCTTCACCCACTTGTGTACCCCTTTTTCTCGCTAGCCATAAACATCCATCTTTTTGGGTTGCGAAGCAACCTATTGCGATCGTTATGTACAGTTTTTTTTTTTCCGTATTCGTACTCTATTTATTTACATAGAAAGTGATCCAAAATAATGTCATTTGAGCCCACCACGTGGTATGGAACCGTTGTATTTCTTCCAAATATTTTGCTGGCCAGACTCTTCGTATGTATGAATTATGATTCTCTTCGATGTTATTCCAAACCTGCACTGTATATTTTGTAATGCATACGCAGTAATATTCTGTCGGACATAAATGAGGATGAAATGCATGCATAACAATGAATATAGTGAGCCAAACATGAAATGATAATGCATAATATGATGTATATGCTATAGTTGTATGAGTAGTATATGCATATATGTGCTACACCAATGTTGTGAATACGTAAGATGATTGAAATGTGTGATAGTTAGTTGACCCATACACTAGGCTACCGCATCCCCTGCCTAGCATGGGGGGGAAGTCAATAGCTTAGCACATGAATCATCCAACAATCACATGAAATAACACAATCTGTGTGATCTAAAAAAAAGGTCAATTCCATCAAATCCAGTTCAAATGGACACACTCACTGAGTGCGCAAAGAACCTTCTCGGAAATGATAGTTTGATCCCAATTTTTAAACCTCACAGACATGCGTTATTAATGCAATGGAAACATGAATGAAAGGGCATACGCGCACAACACAACGCATAACCACACAAATTAAAGAGACAGTCGCTTATTAATATCTCTCACGCTAATTGTTCTCACGCTCACGCATGTCTGTACTCATTATAATAATCTGTTCAAATGTATAAGATTTAACCCATCGAAATTATGACATTATAACTCCTGTGAGCATCTTCTCCGTTGTTTCAAATCGCTCACAGCTTCACCATCGCTGCAAAAAAAAAAGGGGCAATTTTCAAATGTAAGGAAAAAAAATCATAACATTAATCAAACTACCATTATGACGGGTACATGTAGAAAATCACAATAAAAAAATATGCTCACGTCTTGTCTCCTTTTGGCGGGTGTTGACGAAATCGGTGTGCTCGATGTGTCAAAGCTTGTTGTAGCGTCGATTGACTGCGTGATCGTCGAGATGTCCAAGATGGTCTTGCTCACGCGTGCTCCGTCTGAACGAAAGTGGACCTTCAATAGCAATGAACGATACTTTGAGTTAGAGAGCTATCAATCATCACATTAAAAAAAAAAAGTAAACATACTAAAGTGCACATTACACAAGTGAACAAAAATCTTAGCAAACAAATAAAAGATTAACAATTGAATTCACATACCTTCACATGCCACCGGCCACAAAGCGCGTCCAATGCAGCTTGCCGCTCGCCCATTGTCATAGAGTGGAAATCCGAAACCTGAAACCTTGAGAAGAGTCGTCCCAAGACTTCAGACTGAATCTCCAAACCCTGAGCCTGCGTCGTGAACGAATCTGAGAATGAAACATAGGGGAATTTATATTAAAACAATGCCATTGTACTTAAGATTTGTGGAAAGTATGACAGACATCAAAACGAAAATGTTAGGCATCATGCTTACCACTCTCGTGAACAACAAGAGTCGCTGTCACGTTATCAAACGCGCGGACTGATGTCGCTTTGTGGACGCGACATCTGTGGACTTCCGAAGCCGCGGAGGTGAAAACAGGCATTCCGCAAATGGAATCTCCTGCACCAGCAGCGCAGACAACTCGACTATCGTCCACTGGGTCTCTGAGGACTGCTGCAAGTGTTGCTATCTTGTCTTCGTTTGTCACCGTCACCAATGTGTCCACATGAGACATCCTGATCATTAAAGAAAAAAAAGACTAATGAGTTTCACCTTCGCTAGTAACGACTCACTTGCGCAAAATTTGATAACTTACAAGTCAACAAGACCGACGTCTTGTAGCTCGGTGACTGGTGCATCCGTTGTGACGGATGCTGGAACAGGATCGAGAATGACAATGTCCGAAGGCACTGTCATCGTGAAAACTGCCGATTTGAGATACACGTTGCTGATGAAGACAGGAACATCGCTAGCATCGGGGTGATCTGCAAAATAACTCTCACAGCTGGAGTTGAACCTGATGGCGGCATCCCCGAGCGCTATCAAAGCGCTCTTCATCGTTGAATCATGGATGCCGGCCGTGAACTTAGGGAGCGCGCGGTTCGGTTCGAAAGACGAGATCTTGAGCCTGACAGAAATGCAAGGGATCTGGAAATAAAAGAAGTGAATGGTACAATTGAAGTGAAAACATAGAATACATGCAGAGAGACGCACCATGCGTATCTTTTACAATGTGTGGCATGAATGAATTGGGATAGAACAGAAGGCAAAAATATGTACTACAAATCACAAAAAGCAAGTGACAGCTACAATTCAACAATTATACGTTGGAAGATTGAACAAATATCATGGCAATTCTTACCCTAGACTTGTCCTCGCCTCCATAGAAGCTCAAAAGCGTGGGAGTAGGCAAGTTTCCCACGTTCAGCCGAGGAGACCCACTGGCCTCGATCAGGTGTGAGCACCGATGCGTCCAGTTGAGTTGCGTGCGAAGCCCTCCGACCAGAATCCTGTACGTAATCAGTGTATACGTTGTAAAACCAAAACGTGTAAAAACACATAGACAAGTCCAAACAAAGCTTACCAAGTGGGGGGTGCGCGAGCACCGATGGTGCGATGGAGTTCATAGACTTTCCCAATGGAAAGCCTCATCAAAAACTCATTCATAGCTTCCACATCACATCGACCAGGACCCCTGGATTGTGGCCACATCACCACCTCTGCCACAGTGAGATCCTCATAAAAAACGTAAATCTTTCCAGGTAGGAATTTCGCGACGTTCTTCCCGAAACCATTCTTCTTGCCTATCACTACGATTTTCACATGAAAATCGGTTCGGTGACGTCCTGGTTGAACGTGTGCATCAACCCATGCCAGTGTCACCTCTACAGATTCCTGCAAATGAAACAAATTTAACAAACAAGAATGGTAGTAATGAGATATAGAACGATAATAACCACAATAAGTGTACATTCTTGAAGTGTGCACAAAAGTCTCGCGTCTCAAACGAAAAGATACAGTGCGGTGCAAATGTTTGACTCTGAGGTGTAATGCGGTGCACAACGATACATAGGTTTTGTGAAAGGATTGAGGAACTTGTCTCCATACAGGAATGTATTCTAATAATGCAGTGTACATAATGTATGAAGAAACTTACCTCTCCTGAGTCGTGCGGAAATGGCGGAGGATCTGTCGTAAGCACATGTAAATAACAAAACAACACGTGTATTAAAAATGTTGAACACAATGTACAGTGTGATACGAAAGAATAAACCGAGAATCAATCATTGATGCATGCATGTAACATGTAAGATGATGAACATGATGAATGATCTGATACAGATGACATATCGCCATGATGTTATTCAACAACAGCGTACACAGGAAAATGGTCAGAGAAATATGTTTCACCAACATATACTTTTAAGCGTGTTTTAAAACAATTGCTCCAAATGTGATCGATAAGTGTGCCATTTACCGTCGTATGATCAACAATGAATTGCGTAAAACCATGGAGTTTGAAAAAACGTTGATAGTTAGGATGCGTACCAGCATTCATATCGACATTGAAATCGCCCAAAAAAATCATGTTACAATTTGTATGCTTAGTTATGATCGATGTAAGCATGTCAAACAAAACGTTATAATTTCGTTGATTGGTTGGATTACGATAACAACCCGTAATAACTACATCTTCATCATTGACGTTCATGGTAAATGTTAATAATTCAACTTTTGAATTTTCGACATACTGTACGTTTCTGATTGAAATATGATGGTATAAAATAATCCCACCAGATTTGCAATCAAAACGAACAATTTTAAACATGTTGTTTGTCAAATTCGGTAACTCATCATTATCGCACAGGTGTGTCTCGAACAGAATAATAAAATCAAATCCATAAAGACTGCTAATATTAACATCTTTGTAATGTCCTCGAAAAGTCCTTACATTTTGAAATGCAAACTTCATCAATGACGATTGTTGAATAATCGCACCAATCGGTATTGGATCCAAAACAAGAGGTTTCTCACGTAGACGGCGCATTTCCGCTGCTACACGAGAATCGGTTTTGATGCATGCTTCTGAAAAGCTTCGAAGGAACAGTCGAGAAGGACTGCGAAATCGACTCAAAGCAACATATGCTCCTTGTGGAAAAACTTTGGACTCAAAATGTATGACTCCACTTTCAAAAGTAGCACCTTGACTTCGATGAAAGCTTATCGCATTACTTGGTCGCAATGGAAACTGCATTCGAGAAATCGTGTCATAGCGAGAATTCACTGAAAATGTCTTCTCTATTCGTTGAATAGGCGTCCAAGATGGTTTTACTCCTTGAATCGTAGAAAACAACTGTCGAGATTTCATGCGCATATTGCTGCCAACTGATTCGTCGTCAAATTGGACCCATATCACTTCCACCGTATTGTGTGCATTCAATGTAAAATGGACTACAGTGCCAGGTGTGCCATTAGCAAGCCCGTCTGACGTATCCACATTACAAACCATGTGCACACGCGAGCTGATAAAAAGCTCAAGAATCGGATATAACCCATGTGATGAAGATGTCGCAAATCCATCCGGGGTAATCGGTTTATCCTTTCTGGATTGATCAGTCCCGAACAATGCGCAATCTAACGCCGGGATTGCGTATTTCTCTTCCATCGAAGATGAGAAAACACCGTGATTAAACGAGTCAATAGCTTTATTAGTGCAACACAAATGTTGCAAACTTGTCTCTCCCGAAGGAATATCAACTTGTCGGTCTCGTAATAAACATACGTCCGTAGGAGTTTGGGCTCCTTCGCGTAGACGATTTAGTAATTCGGCAAATCTGACTTCTTCACGTTGCCGCATGATCATTGTGAGCTCAACAAGTTGTACACGTCTCCAAATGTTTAAATCGCATGTTGAAGATAGATTGGTACGGTCGCCGAAACAATGGATATCACGCACAGGAGGTAGTTGGAAAAAATCCCCAACAAAAACCATGTGCAAACCTCCGAAGGGAACGTTCGCGTTATTCGTAAGTTCACGAAGTCTAAAATCTATCCATTTGAATGTATTTTTCCCAACCATTGATATTTCGTCGACAATAACAACCTTAACGTCTCCAAGTCTTGATCTTAAAGTATTTAACCTGTCCGAAGTCAATTTCTTTATACGACGATTCTGCACGACTGGAATCATAAGAGCATTATGGATTGTATAGCCCTTAATCTGAAAAGCTGCAACTCCTGAGGGAGCTATTTTCAACACTTTGATCGTGTTGAAATTGGTGTGGATCTGCGAATGGAATATCTTGATTAGTCGATCGTGAACCGTTCTAATCAAAACAGACTTTCCAACGCCGGCACCTCCACTAACGAAAATGGACAAAGGTCCATATTGAAATGAACGACGCACGCCACGTACGATGTGATCGGCAATTGCACGTTGCTCTGCATTCAACATACGTTCCATCGAAAGATAATCGCTTTCGTTTGCAGCCACCGAATGAAAAATGTCGGTGGATCTGACGAATTTGTCCAACCCAAGTTCGACGCCAATATCAACGTCTTCATTTGGTGCCGTTTCGCTATCGGGATCGTCGACATCGTCATCCACATCAATAGCGTCTTCTAGAGCGCGTATCCACGTATCTCCATTCATCGAATACTTATTCATCTTAATCGAAATGATATCATTGTTTGCCGCATAGATTCGAGCTACGTCGCTAGATTCACAAACTTCTTGACGAAAAGGAACGAACAATAATATTTTCTCGCGCATATAGTTATCGTTATCGATGTCACTATGGTAGTTGACGTATCGAATGACTTTTTTTCTTGATCGCTCGCGACAGAACCGTCTCTTGGAAGAAATATCAGGACCGATACGAGTAGCATCACTTGTTTCCTCGTACCAAGATGAGAAATCTGCGAAACAAATAGCCTCCATAGCTATTGGTCGATTCATATATCGATCCAATAAGGCATATGGTGTGAAAATGTCTGTCGATTGAGGATCCAAACCCTCCAATTCGGCCTTTGTTTTCAACAATAACAATCGTCTGCGTGGATGATTTGTATAAATAAAAACAAAACCACGAGTTGTTTTTTTGTATGGAAGGCTCAGAATAAGATAAATAGCTTCTTGTGCGCTAATTTCTTGAGTGTTTAGTATGTAATTTCCAAGGTCTCAAAGAACGTGTAAAACACCTGTACCTTGCACCGCTGCAAATCTTTTTGCATTCTCAATAATCTTACTTATACCTTTACCCGATTTCGTCATATATGCAGCAATATACGTTGCCACACTATATGGATCAATACACAATTGAATATCCATATTTCCTCGCCAAACAGAAAGAATCAGTTTATTGAAATTGTTGACGTAACAATCACGTACATCCCTAGCATGAAAAAGTGTTCGTTTTCTTAGGCCTACACGCAGGCTACTAATATAATCGTCGTATGTTAAGCGCACTGCATCTATGAATAATGAAAAACTTAAGTTAGAGGATTCGATTAGGTGATTTTTACCAAGAGCGTTTAGGAATTCATATACTCTTTTCCTATTTGACCTATGTTTTTCCACTTCCACATCAGAACATTTTCCAGCAAATGGCATCAGAACCAGCGTTTTTGGAAGTTGACACTTAGGTATACCGAAACGGCATTTACGTGAGGTCTGGTTCTTTTTTATTCTGCACGTTCTCGTATGGTTATGAGTTTGCACTTTCAATAGGTCGCTTGTTCTTTGATCCCCAGCAAGATCTTGTGCGTGGCACGATATATGCTTATCGGCAAATGCAAGTATTCTTTCTAAAGGAATTGCAGCATCGCAAGCTAAAAACTCACTCCATATTAGACAATGCGTATGAGGGGCACCTCGATGTTGAAACTCGTCGAGAGCAAAATAATCTACAACTCCTCCTAATATTCCAGTCTTATTTGTTAAAATCTCTCGAAACAATGCATTTTTCCGTTCAACGTAGTATCGCGCGCTAACTACAGGGTAAGTACGTACGAGCAAAGCTATGGTCTCGAAATCCAAAGGTGGGATTATATTGGTGTTTGAAAGATTAGCTAAATTTCCAGTATTCTTGTTGTGTTCCAATAAAATAACGTGCAGATCGAACCATTTTGTATCGGCCATAGATATTGTAAAAAAAAATGTTGGCGGACCTAATTGACGTATCATTGCAAACAAATCTTTTCTACAACTTTCTAGGTATTGTGGCGACATGCGAAGGCTTTTAAACTCGTTGAACAACGTATCATTTTTCTGTAATAATTTACGTGTATCAATATTCAGCATATCCTTAGCCGAATATTTGTTAGAAGAACTAGGCAAGAATGAGTGCATTGAATGAAACAGTTGGGTACAAGTAGCAAACCCTAGTTGGGGTTGTACCCCATATTGGCTACCCCACTACAGCCTACCAACATATAACACATTACAATTTAACACACCCCCATAGGCAAAGTGGGGGAGAACAAAGGGTCACAAGACCAGTCCAGCAAAGCAACGCAAGCCCAGGGTGGATCACAACGTCACCATACTTCGAGCACAAGCAAAGGCCACAAGGCCAGTTCACATGCAGTGCTAGATATAGTACAAGACAAGCAACACAGTGATCAAAACCTAGCAAGCAAGCAACAAGATATATATAAAGTACAGTACAAAGAATGTCAAGCAGTGAGCAAGTGAGGAAACGTGGACACAAGGCCTAAAGAAGTACAGTGCCGCTGATGATCACTAGGCGGGAGTGCCTTGGTGAAGATATCAGCAGTGTTGGCCTTCGAGTCCACGTACACAAGCCGAAGCTGACCGCGCTGCTGAAGCTCTCGAGCAAGAAAGTAACGAAGAGCAATGTGCTTCGTCCTGTGCTCCAGTCTGTGCTCTTGACACAAGGCAAGAGCCGCCTTGTTGTCACCGTACAGAACTGGAGGAGAACTAGGCCGCTCTCCCAAGTCAGTCAGCAGGTAGGTGAGCCAGCGTAACTCCTGTGCAGCCATGGCTGTGGCGTAGATCTCAGCCTCACAACTAGAGCCGAGAACAGAAGAAGAGCGGGTGGACCGCCACGAGACAGAACCAGAGCCAAGGCTGAAGGTGTAACCCTGTGACGACCGCTGCGTAGCCAGGTCGTCCACCCAAGAAGCGTCCGAGTGACCAGTGAGGACAACTCTGTCGTGTCCTCCAAGCACCAGCCCCATGCCTGATGTACTGCACAAGTAACGCAGCACCCTCTTAGCAGCCTCCCAGTGCTCTCGCCTGTGTCTCCCAGGTGCAACGTAACGAGCAAGGATGCTAAGAGGGTACGCGAGGTCAGGTCGCGTGCAAGTCATCAGGTACATGAGGCAGCCTACAAGCTCTGGGTACGGGCCACTCGGCTCTACGGACTCGTCCGAAGGTGGAGCTGAGAGTGAGTGGCTGGTAGCCAGAGGTGTGGCCTGTGGTGAGGAGAACTGGAAGCCGAAGCGCTGAAGGACCTGCTGCACCATGTGTGACTGAGTCAGGGTGATGGTGCGGCGAGCTCTGTCCCGGGTGATCTGCAAGCCAAGGTAGCTATGCAGTTCACCCAGGTCAGTGCAGGTGTGTCTCTTCTGCAGCTCTGACTTCACACGAGCGAGTGCCTCAGTGTCAGCAGTAGCAAAGACCAAGTCGTCGACGTACACGAGAATGTAGAACGGCGGCAGCGACGTGTCTGTGCGCAGAAACAGCGACGGGTCAGCAGTAGACGGCGCGAACCCAAGAGCCGCAAGTGTAGTCCTCAGTGTGTCGTGCCACTCACGTGGCGCCTGGCGGAGACCGTAGACTGGCCGGCGGAGGCTCCACTGGGTACCAGGAGGAAACGACCCAGTAAAGCCAGGTGGGCGGCGCAGCCAGATCTCCTCGTGCAGGCTGCCCTGCAGGAACGCTGTGCTGAAGTCAAGAGAGTGAAGCTCGTAGTCACGCTGAGCAGCAACGTGCAGCAGAACCCGAAGAGTGGTCATCTTCGGGGTGGGGGAGAAGGTCTGGAAGAAGTCGACCCCCTGACGCTGACTGAAGCCTCTAGCAACGTAACGAGCCTTGAAGACAGGCGGAGAACCTGGCGGCCGCTTCACCCTGAAAATCCACATGCCATCGACGATGTTCGCCCCAGGAGGGGGAACCTCGTCGACGTAGGTGCGTGTGGACTTCCAGGATGCCATCTCTGCGTCCATGGCTGTCTGCCACTGAGAGGAGTAGGGACCCGAGATCGCCTCTGCGTAAGTGCGCGGAGTGGGGATGTCTAGTGCATCCGGGTCTCCCTCAGGGGCAAGCAACCAGGCCACGAGATGAGGTACAGCAGCCGCGAGAGAGTCAAAGTCCTCCTGCCTGTCCTCAAGGACGTCCGTGCCAAGAGCACACTCACCCCCGACGGACGGAGGACAGACAGACGCAGACGCAGACTCAGCAACAAGACTAGCAGCGTAGTCTAGACGACAGGCAGCAGCAAAGTCAACCAACTCAGCGACTAGAGCAGACGCAGCCGAGGACTCAAAGGTAGGGTCAGTGACAACAGTAGCTAGGAGACGCGTGACAGTAGGGTGCTCAGCACGATACCGGTCAGACTCAGGGTCCGGAACGTCAGGCAAAGAGGACGCAGGAGGAGACGGTAGAGGGACACGCCGAGGAGCAGTAGAGGGACGCAGAGTCATGTAGTGAGTGCCTGGGACAGGAGGAGGACGCTCACGACGGACACGACGACCAGTGCGAGCAGTGCGAACAGGCGACGCAGGACGAGACTCAGGCTCACGACGCTCTGTAAGACCTCCTGTGGGACCAGTGTAAGGAGAGGGAGCAGGGAGAGGTGAGGTAGGCGGTAACTGTGACTGCGGCTGGACAGGCGGGAGACACCCTACGGAGGGAGGAAGACAAGGAGGAGGAGCCTGCCCAAGAACCTGCTGAAGGAGCGGTACGAAGTACGGCCGCGGCCGCGCAGCGTCTCCAGAAGCAGAAGAGACTCCAGCGGCCGGGTCCTCAGTACCAGCAGGAGCTCCAACGTCCGGGTCCCCAGTACCAGCAGCAGCGCCACCGCTCGGGTCCCCAGCTCCAGCAGCAGCTCCACCAGGTGGGTCCGCAGCACCAGCAGCAGCACCACCCCCAGGGTCCGCAGCACCGCTAGGATTAGCACCCCCAGAGTCGGCAGCTCCAACTCCACTAGTACCGCCAGCTCCAGAGTCCCCAGCTCCAGCAGCTCCTTACGTAGTGCTCCCAGAACGACCAGTCCCGGCAGCTCCAGTACCCCCAGTACGAGCACCCCCAGGACGAGCAGCTCCAGCACCCCCAACTCCAGCCGAGCCACTAGGACGGCGAAAGCGCCTGACGTACCAGTCACGAAGCTGCTGCGGTGTGAGAGACTGCTCAGCACCCCGAACCGGAGCACCCCCAGACACAGCAACCCGAGGCTCCGTAGGCTCAGTAGCAGCACCCCCAGGCTCAGTACCCGCAGGCGCAGCACCCCCAGACTCAGCACCCCCAGACTCCGCACACGCAGGCTCAGCACCCCCAGTCGCAGCACCCCCAGGCTCAGCACCCCCAGGCGCCGAACTCTCAGGCACAGTACCCTCAGCTCCAGCACCCGCAGTCCCAGCACTCCCAGGCCCAGCACCCGCAGGCTCAGCACTCCCAGCAGCACCACCTGCAGCAGCACCTGAGTCACCTGTGACCTCGACAGGCTCAGCGACGGGAGGAGGGTCGACCTGAGAAACACCTGAAGGAGCAGGACCCTGAGGGGGAAGGGGGTCTACCGGAGGGGGACCAGGAGCAAGGAAAAGCGGCGGGGGAGGGAGGGGGGCAGTGCGGTAGGGGAAGAGACGGTAAAAAGGGACCGACTCGTCAAAGGTGACGTCCTGAGAGGCGAAGACCTGGCGCGAGGTGGGGTGGTAAAACTGCCAGCCCGGCGCGTCAGGGACAAAGCCCAGGAAGACACAGGGAAGTGTGCGGGAGGAGAGCTTGTCCGCGGACGTATCGCGGACAAGGGCACGAGCACCCCACACCCGGAAGCGCGACGCATCGCCAACCTCCCCCGTCCAACGCAGTGTGGGCGAGGTCTCCGGCAAGGAGACACGGGGCCAGAGGTTGAGCTGATGCGCGGCGTACCGGACAGCAAACGGCCACAGAAAATGGGGAGCCGCCGCGTGAACCAAGGAGGTACGAGCGACCTCCATGACCAGGCCAATGCGGCGCTCAGCAACCCCATTCTGCTGTGGGGAGTCCGGAAGCGTGAAGGTCTGCTCAATGCCCTCCGCCTGACAGAAGGTCCTCAAGAGATCGGAGGAAAACTCACCACCTCTGTCAGAGTGCAGACGCAGGACAGGAAGATCCGTCCGGAAACGGCGGCGGAGCTGGAGACGAACTGTGCGGATCCAAGGGATCAGAACAGCAGGGACCTCACCCTTGGTGCGCAAGGGGAAGACCGTGGTGTAACGCGAGTAGTCGTCAACAACCAGCAAAAAGTACCGCTCACCGCCCTGGCCACGAACGCGGGCTGGGCCCCACACGTCCAGGTGGAGGGTCTGCAGAGGAGCCTCTGTCGGGGGGAACGAGGAGGAGTGAGGAGCGGCGCGCTGCCGCCCCTCGACGCAAGGAAGGCAAGGCGGCGCAGGCGAGGCAGGGAGGGGAGGGAGGGACCTGGGAAGACCAGACACAAGGTGGCGACGGTGCATGCCATGGAGGCGTGGCAAGGAGGGGTGACCCAGGCGGTGGTGCCAGAGAAGAGTCTGGTGCGACAGGGAACGACACTCACAGGCGTGGGCCACCAGACCTGACGCGGACACCTGACCGACAGCAGCGACCTGAGGAGACGCAGTGGTCAGTGTGTAGAGACTCGACCCTGGTCGACGGGTGAACGTAGCCAGGTGACGGCCGGTCCTGGAGCACGTGCAGATCGCCACACGCTGTCCTCCAGGGGTAAAGGTGTCAACCCACTGATCCTGGATAACAGCGTTGCTCACCAGGTTCGTCGAGAACAAGGGGAGGTGGAAACCCGACAACGAGCCAGACGGAACCGCCGGACAAGGGAGCACAGTGGTGGACTGGGCAAGGACTGGGCCCCCAGAGGGGTCAGCCAAGGAGACTGGGACCGGTGCAGGAAGCGGTGTGAGCTCAGTACTGTCACGAAAGAAACAGCGGGAAGCACCTGAGTCAAGGGTGAAGGTGTGACAGGCCTCAGCCGGTGCGGTACCTGAGAGAGCAGTCTCTGTGGGTGCTGTACCTGAGAGAGCAGACTCGCAAACAGCGGGGACAGCACTGGAGGGAGCAAGTACAGGGGGCACCATACCAGAGAGAGCAGACTCACTAGTGGCCAGGGCAGCGGGCTCTATACCTGGGTCAGGCGGCACACACAAGTAACAGTCTCCCTCGGCACTAACAGTCAATGCATACATGGCAGCAATAATAGCATCATAGTCAAGAGCAAAGATATCAACACCAGCCCTCATCAGCTCAGCCCAGCGGGGGCGCTCAACATCCTCGCCCATCTCCTCACGCCAAGCGTCGTCAAGGCGGGAGAAGCAGCGGTACTGGGTGTGGAACCTCCCACACGTCTGCCCCTTGCGGTCACCTGTGCGAATGACATAAGAACAGCGGCCACTGCCCCCCGACGTCCCACGCTGAGCAAGCCACTCACGAAGCTGCTGGGTCGTCTGGGGACGCTGCTGCTGCTGGGAGCTCTGGCCCGAGCCAGTGCCTCCACTCCGACCTCCGCCGCCACCACTACCACCGCTCCGACCGCCACCGCCGCCACCGCCACTGCCGCCGCCGCCGCCACCGCCGCCGCCGCCACCACCGCCACCCGCCTCCACCGCCGACCCCACTCCCACCAGCGCTCCCGCCACCGCTCCCTCCAGCACCGCCTCCCCCCCCACCTCCCCCACCTCCTCCCCCCCCAGCGCCACCCCCGCCACCCTTGCCCCCCTTGCCCTTGCCGGTGCGGCGCCTCCCACCAGGAGCAGAAGCAGCGCCAGCAGACTCAGCACCAAGGAAGTCAACAGCAGCAGCAGTAGCGTAGGAGGGAGCGAGGGGAGAGGGAGAACACCCCTCAAAGATGGGGGTGCGAGGAGCGCCACGAGCAGCACCGACAGCTACAATGCTCTTTTCGGCCGCTAGCAGGTGCTCCTCTAGGAGGGCGACTGTGAGCTCAGTGGGACAGCGAGCAAGGAAGTGGTCTCGAACTGAGCTGAGGGTGTCAGGGAGACGGGTGACTATGAAGTGGAGTGTCCAGTACAGTGGAGGGGGATTCTTAGCGCAGAACTCAGTGGGAAGGGCGGCACGCAGGCGGGCATCACTAGTGCGAAGGTGGGTGATAAGATCGGCGACTGTAGCAAAGGTGGACAGCTCAGGGAACAGGTACGGCAGCATGAGGCGGCTAAGCTCGGCTGTGGCAGGCGAGGAGTAGCGAGCAACGACAGCATCGTACAGGGCCTTAGCGGATTTGCAGTCGCCAAAATGCTCGAGCTCAGCTAGCGGCAGGTGACTGCGAATGGCTAGGCGAGCAGCTGCGTCACGAGTCTGCCAGTGGGAACGAACACTAAGCTCAGCTGTGGCAGGAGGGGCAGGTGCAGCACCAGACGCGTAATCATAGAGCGACACATGCTCCTTGCTATCGCTCAGAAGGAACAGCTGCAGGTCATCCAGCCAAGTGGCGAACTTCACAGGGCGGCCCTCAGCATCGAACGACAGCACGCGGATGGAAGCCATAGCGACAGTGCGACTGAGCAAAGGAAGCTGCCGCAGCGCTGCAGGTAGGTAGCTCGGCGGGAAGCGCGGCGGGCGGGCGACGCGGCGAGCAGGCAGTGCGGGGGACGGGCTGCGAAGCGAGCCGCGCGGTGCTGCAGGCGGGAAGTGCGGCGGGCGGGCTGCGAAGCGGGCAGCGGGGCGGGCGGGCGACGCGGCGAGCGGGCAGCGCGGCGGGCGGGCTGCGAAGCGGGCAGCGGGCGGGCGGGCGACGCTGCAAGCGGGCAGCGGGCGGGCGGGCGACGCTGCAGCGGGCAGCGATGCGGGCGGGCGACGCTGCAAGCGGGCAGCGGGCGGGCGGGCGACGCTGCAAGCGGGCAGCGGGCGGGCGGGCGACGCTGCGAGCGGGCAGCGAGCGGGCGGGCGGGCTGCGAAGCGGGCAGCGGGGCGAGCGGGCGACGCTGCGAGCGGGCAGCGAGGCGGGCGGGATGCGAGGCGGGCAGCGGGCGAGCGGGCGACGCTGCAAGCGAGCAGCTAGGCGGGCGGGCGACGCCGCGAGCGGGCAGCGGGCGGGCGGGCGACACCGCAAGTGGGCAGCGGGCGGGCGGGCGACGCTGCAAGCGGGCAGCGGGCGGGCGGGCGACGCTGCGAGCAGGCGGCTCGGCGGGCGGGCTGCAAAACGGGCAGCGCGGCAGGTGGGCGACGCTGCGAGCGGGCGGCTCGGCGGGCGGGCGACGCTGCTAACGAGGGGCGCTCGAGGGCGCTAGCGAGGGGTGCACGAGGGCGCTAGCGAGGGCGCGCGAGGGCGCTAACGAGAGGCGCGCGAGGGCGCTAACGAGGGCGCGCGAGGGCGCTAACGAGGACGCACGAGGGCGCTAACGAGGCTAGGGCACGGGGTAGCGTAGTAACCGCATGCGAGCGGTGGTGGGCCCTAAAAAAAAAAACGGTCGGTAGGTCCTAGGGACCTCCTGCTCTGAATACCATGTTAGAAGAACTAGGCAAGAATGAGTGCATTGAATGAAACAGTTGGGTACAAGTAGCAAACCCTAGTTGGGGTTGTACCCCATATTGGCTACCCCACTACAGCCTACCAACATATAACACATTACAATTTAACAATATTGACCAACATGCTCGATCATTTCTCGTCGCACAGGTGTGCCAACTACGTTGTCCATTTGAATTAGTTCTACCTTAAACGTTTTAAAAAAAATGTTTTGCGGACATGAAGAGAAACGCGCATCTTTATGAAGAAGTTCCCATTTTGCGATATCTCTATATTTTAAAGAAGCTAAATCGATATTTGGCAATCGAACTTCCCCGCAAAATAGGGTAGGAAATGCTAACTCTTCGACATGTTTGTCCATTAGAATCGGCAACGGTCGCGACCTTTCTCCAGGCGCCATTTCGACGACAAACTGCTCCAAATTTTGATATAGCGGCTCATTGCATACAATAGTATCCAAAATTCCGACGTTTAAATCGGTTTCGTCTATATCGACTTCAACTTCCTCAACGTCCAATTCAGTCGTACCTTCGTTCGTTTGATCACAATTGCTATGTGCTAAAAACTGGTTATGAAGCTCAATATCATCAGCTTCTTGTTGTAACTCGGACATTCTTTCATTATCTAATTTAATTCCAAATTGTTTAAACAGATCATTCTTCTCCAAAAACGATAAGGCTCGCAATATCTTGGCAGGTCTCACGTTGTCGTCATACACGTCATGTGCGTTCTGTAATTTGCGTTTAAAACGCACACGGACAGTATGAGCTTCTTGTGGTAGACGGGGCAATGCAGTTACCATGTCAACAACTTTGACTGGAACATTCACTACTCCGCCGCGTATCTTGTACTGTTTTCCAACGTGCGTTTGCGTAATGCTCGAAAACACAACGCGCAGTGAAATTAAACGTTCTTCCAAGTCTGTCAATCCCGTAAGATCATGAGGCCGTTTCGGTAGCAATGCTCCTCCTTTACGAGAAAGAATGGGCGTTTCTTTGCCCATGATTGCTATTTTGCAACTATTACACACGTTTGTAATCGTAGATGCACCGTCTTCTACTTTGAACAATTGACGCTTGTGTTAAACTGTATTATGCTTGTAGGCTGTAGTGGGGTAGCCAATATGGGGTACAACCCCAACTAGGGTTTCATATTTGTACCCAAACTTCTGCTAGTTCAATCATTCTTGCCTAGTGATTCTGATATGGTATCAGAATGGGGACCTTCTGTCAGGCGGAGGGCATCGAGCAGACCTTCACGCTTCCGGACTCCCCACAGCAGAATGGGGTTGCTGAGCGCCGCATTGGCCTGGTCATGGAGGTCGCTCGTACCTCCTTGGTCCACGCGGCGGCTCCCCATTTTCTGTGGCCGTTTGCTGTCCGGTACGCCGCGCATCAGCTCAACCTCTGGCCCCGTGTCTCCTTGCCGGAGACCTCGCCCACACTGCGTTGGACGGGGGAGGTTGGCGATGCGTCGCGCTTCCGGGTGTGGGGTGCTCGTGCCCTTGTCCGCGATACGTCCGCGGACAAGCTCTCCTCCCGCACGCTTCCCTGTGTCTTCCTTGGCTTTGTCCCTGACGCGCCTGGCTGGCAGTTTTACCACCCCACCTCGCGCCGGGTCTTCGCCTCTCAGGATGTCACCTTTGACGAGTCGGTCCCTTTTTACCGTCTCTTCCCCTACCGCACTGCCCCCCTCCCTCCCCCGCCGCTTTTCCTTGCTCCTGGTCCCCCTCCGGTAGACCCCCTTCCCCCTCAGGGTCCTGCTCCTTCAGGTGTCTCTCAGGTAGACCCTCCTCCCGTCGCTGAGCCTGTCGAGGTCACAGGTGACTCAGGTGCTGCTGCGGGTGGTGCTGCTGGGAGTGCTGAGCCTGGGGGTGCTGAGCCTGGGGGTGCTGGGCCTGGGGGTGCTGGGGCTGCGGGTGCTGGGACTGAGGGTGCTGGAGCTGAGGGTACGGTGCCTGAGAGTACGGAGCCTGGGGGTGCTGAGCCTGGGGGTGCTGAGCCTGCGGGTGCGGGGCCTGGGAGTGCTGGGACTGCGGGTGCTGGAGCTGAGGGTACTGTGCCTGAGAGTTTGCCGCCTGGGGGTGCTGCGACTGGGGGTGCTGAGCCTGCGGGTACTGAGCCTGCGGGTACTGAGCCTGGGGGTGCTGCTACTGAGCCTACGGAGCCTCGGGTTACTGCGTCTGGGGGTGCTCCGGTTCGGGGTGCTGAGCAGTCTCTCACACCGCAGCAGCTTCGCGACTGGTACGTCCGACGCTTTCGCCGTCCTAGTGGCTCGGCTGGAGTTTGGGGTGCTGGAGCTGCTCGTCCTGGGGGTGCTCGTACTGGGGGTACTGGAGCTGCCGGGACTGGCTGTTCTGGGAGCACTGCGACTGGAGCTGCTGGAGCTGGGGACTCTGGCGCTGGCGGTGCTAGCGGAGTTGGAGCTGCCGACTCTGGGGGTGGCGCTGCTGCTGGTGCTGCGGACCCACCTGGTGGAGCTGCTGCTGGTGCTGACGAGTCGGACGGTGGAGCTGCTGCTGGAGCTGGGGACCCGGCCGGTGGAGCTGCTGCTGGTGCTGTTGACCCGGCCTGGTGGAGCTGCTGCTGGTGCTGACGAGTCGGACGGTGGAGCTGCTGCTGGAGCTGGGGACCCGGACGCTGGAGCTCCTACTGGTGCTGAGGACCCGGCCGCTGGAGTCCCGTCTGCTTCTGGAGACGCTGCGCGGCCGCGACCGTACTTCGTACCGCTCCTTCAGCAGGTTCTTGGGCAGGCTCCTCCTCCTTGTCCTCCTCCCTCCGTAGAGTGTCCTTCGCCTGTCCAGCCGCAGTCACAGTTACCGCCTGCCTCGCCTCTCCCTGCTCCCTCTCCTTATACTGGTCCCACAGGAGGTCTTACAGAGCGTCGTGAGCCTGAGTCTCGTCCTGCGTCGCCTGTTCGTCCTGCTCGCACTGGTAGTCGTGTCCGTCGTGAGCGTCCTCCTCCTGTCCCAGGCACTCACTATATGACTCTGCGTCCCTCTACTGCTCCTCGGCGTGTCCCTCTACCGTCTCCTCCTGCGTCCTCTTTGCCTGCCGTTCCGGACCCTGAGTCTGACCGGTATCGCGCTGAGCACCCTACAGTCACGCGTCTCCTAGCTACTGTTGTCACTGACCCTACCTTTGAGTCCTCGGCTGCGTCTGCTCTGGTCGCTGAGTTGGTTGACTTTGCTGCTGCCTGTCGTCTAGACTACGCTGCTAGCCTTGTTGCTGAGTCTGAGTCTGCGTCTGTCTGTCCTCCGTCCGTCGGGGGTGAGTGTGCTCTTGGCACGGACGTCCTTGAGGACAGGCAGGAGGACTTTGACTCTCTTGCGACTGCTGTACCTCATCTCGTGGCCTGGTTGCTTGCCCCTGAGGGAGACCCGGATGCAGTAGACATCCCCACTCCGCGCACTTACGCAGAGGCGATCTCGGGTCCCTACTCCTCTCAGTGGCAGACAGCCATGGACGCAGAGATGGCATCCTGGAAGTCCACAGGCACCTACGTCGACGAGGTTCCCCCTCCTGGGGCGAACATCGTCGATGGCATGCGGATTTTCAGGGTGAAGCGGCCGCCAGGTTCTCCGCCTGTCTTCAAGGCTCGTTACGTTGCTAGAGGCTTCAGTCAGCGTCAGGGGGTCGACTTCTTCCAGACCTTCTCCCCCACCCCGAAGATGACCACTCTTCGGGTTCTGCTGCACGTTGCTGCTCAGCGTGACTACGAGCTTCACTCTCTTGACTTCAGCACAGCGTTCCTGCAGGGCAGCCTGCACGAGGAGATCTGGCTGCGCCGCCCACCTGGCTTTACTGGGTCGTTTCCCCCTGGTACCCAGTGGAGTCTCCGTCGGCCAGTCTACGGTCTCCGCCAGGCGCCACGTGAGTGGCACGACACACTGAGGACTACTCTTGCGGCTCTTGGGTTCGCGCCGTCTACTGCTGACCCGTCGCTGTTTCTGCGCACAGACACGTCGCTGCCGCCGTTCTACATCCTCGTGTACGTCGACGACTTGGTCTTTGCTACTGCTGACACTGAGGCACTCGCTTGTGTGAAGTCGGAGCTGCAGAAGAGACACACCTGCACTGACCTGGGTGAACTGCGTAGCTACCTTGGCTTGCAGATCACCCGGGACAGAGCTCGCCGCACCATCACCCTGACTCAGTCACACATGGTGCAGCAGGTCCTTCAGCGCTTCGGCTTCCAGTTCTCCTCACCACAGGCCACACCTCTGGCTACCAGCCACTCACTCTCAGCTCCACCTTCGGACGAGTCCGTAGAGCCGAGTGGCCCGTACCCAGAGCTTGTAGGCTGCCTCATGTACCTGATGACTTGCACGCGACCTGACCTCGCGTACCCTCTTAGCATCCTTGCTCGTTACGTTGCGCCTGGGAGACACAGGCGAGAGCACTGGGAGGCTGCTAAGAGGGTGCTGCGTTACCTGTGCAGTACATCAGGCATGGGGCTGGTGCTTGGAGGACGCGACAGAGTTGTCCTCACTGGTCACTCGGACGCCTCTTGGGTGGACGACCTGGCTACGCAGCGGTCGTCACAGGGTTACACCTTCAGCCTTGGCTCAGGTTCTGTCTCGTGGCGGTCCACCCGCTCTTCCTCTGTTCTCGGCTCTAGTTGTGAGGCTGAGATCTACGCCACAGCCATGGCTGCACAGGAGTTACGCTGGCTCACCTACCTGCTGACTGACTTGGGAGAGCGGCCTAGTTCTCCTCCAGTTCTGTACGGTGACAACAAGGCGGCTCTTGCCTTGTGTCAGGAGCACAGACTGGAGCACAGGACGAAGCACATTGCTCTTCGTTACTTTCTTGCTCGAGAGCTTCAGCAGCGCGGTCAGCTTCGGCTTGTGTACGTGGACTCGAAGGCCAACACTGCTGATATCTTCACCAAGGCACTCCCGCCTAGTGATCATCAGCGGCACTGTACTTCTTTAGGCCTTGTGTCCACGTTTCCTCACTTGCTCACTGCTTGACATTCTTTGTACTGTACTTTATATATATCTTGTTGCTTGCTTGCTAGGTTTTGATCACTGTGTTGCTTGTCTTGTACTATATCTAGCACTGCATGTGAACTGGCCTTGTGGCCTTTACTTGTGCTCGGAGTGTGGTGACGTTGTGATCCACCCTGGGCTTTGCTTTGCTTTGCTGGACTGGTCTTGTGACCCTTTGTTCTCCCCCACTTTGCCTATGGGGGTGTGTTAAACTGTATTATGCTTGTAGGCTGTAGTGGGGTAGCCAATATGGGGTACAACCCCAACTAGGGTTTCATATTTGTACCCAAACTTCTGCTAGTTCAATCATTCTTGCCTAGTGATTCTGATAGCTTGAACAATAGTTGATCACAACTTCGACACGCGTGTATAGGTCCTTCTTTGGATACATCTTCAAATCGGGACAAAGCTTCGTCAAGAAATTTAGCTTGCTCGTTTGATTCATCGTATCGAACTTCCAGCTCATCAAACAGCTCATCTAATACATCATCCCGAATAAGTTTGCCATCCTTGTAAAACTCGTCGACATTGAATGACAATGTTTTAGTGCATTTAGGACCGAATGCCAAATGCAAAAAATATTGACGTGCACGTGCAGCCGATTCTTCAGAGTCCCATTTTTCGAATATGTAGTTATGTCCTTGCACCATTATACGAAAACCGAATTTATCGCAGCCTTCATGGACTCCGGCGTATAACTTTGGAGTAGTAGTTTGTGGATTTGTTCCACAATTATTTATTTTATAGATCTTGTCGAAAAACGGTATATCTACGAGCTTCCCGTTGTTGATGAGATAACGCCGATCAAACGGAAGCTTTTGACTTGTTTTGAGTCCTCGATACTTCAAAATGTAGTATTGTCGTGCCCAGGCAGCATGCCGTCTTGTTGAGAATCCGCGAACAGACGCTTTTTTATAGTTTACCATTAATCGTACGGTGAAACGAGATCCGTCTCCGATGATGCCTACAAGACCTTCACTGTTTGGTGCAATGTTTGGAATTGAAAAATGAATATCCCCATTAGAATCAATACGCTCGTCAGACATGCGGAAGCATACTTTGTCGCCTTGCGTTTTATCTTCAGGCATTGTCTTTGTTCCACTGTGTGGAACAGCATCAGATGAAGTATGCGAACGCTGCGTGCACGGCAAAACCGACCCAACTTGTGCACCATAAATCTTGGATCGTTCTTCATCTTCATGCGTTTCGTGTATACGGTCAGGTTGTCCACCGGTTGTTTTCTCAATTGACAGTTCCACATCTTCTTGCACTCTGTCAATACGAGTTGAAGGCGCACTGTATACTCGCGCAGCAATTACTGATTCCACTCGTCCGTCGGGATTGCTTGACTGATCCACAACTTCCTCACTGCAAGACGATTTTGCACTGTTTGCTTGCTCAAACGAGACGTTGCCGAATGACGCCTGCTCATGCTGCATGAAGTACGTTACTGGTTTAGCTCATCTCTCTGGTACTCCTGCCACTTCAGAAGCAAAATACGAGCTACCCCAAATCTCACCCTCATTACACTCTTCAAGAAAAGTGTAATGATCATTGGATAACAACAAATGAATCTGGTTATCCTTAGATAGAAATTCTAACCCTTCGTATTGCACCCATTCGCGAGAATTAATCCATACCACAACAGTTTTGTTCATTAACTCACAAAATGCTCTAATTTCGCACATAGAACCCCAAACTGACTGTTCTTTGACATATTGAACATACTCATCTACCGTCGTTAACGAAACATCGTGACACATTGCAACCAGCTCTTGATATCGCGACCAGTTAGCACAAACATGCTCAATAATCCTCACTTTCAATGGGTCCCAATAATTATCGTCATTCCATGTTGCGAGTGAAAGGCATCTATATAAACACGCCCCATCGCCTCGCACCAATCGCCTACGAAACGCATACCTTCGCCTTAACTCACCGTCAAGCGAAGGCCCCGTGAAAAGATGTGATGAAGAAGGCTCCATAGCTGGGCGAAGACAATCGTCCGACAATTTATCTCCCTCGTTTACCTGAGTACACACACAAGTTCATATTATCGAATAACAAATGATAAACAATGGATAAGATGAGACGAGTTGGAAATTCAATTGCATTGTACAATGGTATGATAAATGGAACCTAAAAAAGAATACAACATGTACTTGGCAAATGATAGTGAAATTTGCCTTATTAGCACACGTGATAAAATATGCTCGAATGAGTCAAATCTAATAACATATCTAATACAATTGAATAGTACAATGGGAAAAAAAACGAACGTTTCTAATTTACCCGTCAAATGAAATTGCTTACTAGGATCACTTCGGCACTCTTCGCAATGCTCGAGTAGAACAACGATATAGCCGATGGTACTGCAAGAAAATGAGCAGGAGAAAAAAACATATTAAACAAATATAAGATTTGAATATTATCCTTCTTTGTTGATACATACATAAAAATATCACTTAGTATAGCATAACAACAACTACCCTCCAATCACGTGCTTTGATCCTCAAACTTTTTTTGTCAATTAGTAGTATAACCAGACTTCATTTCATATTCAGAAACAAAAGAATAGTACAGATCATATGCCATCTTAAATTATGTGAAACTCTTAGAGTAATACATAATCAAAAGTACAAAAAAAACGCATCACATAAGCTCAAAACTCCCCAAAACTTGTGTTACAAAATCACATACTTGAATTGCAGCCAGTGGCTCAGAATCTGCTACTCAATGAATAGAGAACCAGAAAATGTCAAAAGATCTGGAAAAAGGCAACAAACAAGCAAAACAAACACATGACATTAGTTGTATTTCTAAAAAACCAAGCACACATGCCACAACATTTTCATTACGTAGTATACTTGCAAATTTTATAGTTATAAACACGCTCTGGGGTTTGATAACACAATGAACCACAGAATTGATGGATTTGTAAAAAAAAAAAAAGAACAAATTTTAACATAGTTTTTAAATTGTGAGTGTGAAGTAACAAAGCTTGACATGAATACTACAAGTTTGGTATCTTCAGATGATGAGAAATCTTAGTTGGCTTAAATGACAGAGGGTAATGAAAGCTTGGAGTTGTCCCTGAAAAATGATGGTCAATACATACAATGGACATAAAAGACATCCCATATGAGAGAACCGTGTAACAAAGTAAAGAGCACACAAAGATACCAAGATGTGAATTGTTTCATTTTTTTACATGCTCGATAAAAAAAGCTATGAAAATGTCAGAAACGGTTATACCTGAAGATGTTGAAAAACTCAGGTCCGTGTTCTGGTAGTAGATATACTGAAAGCCTATTAAGGTGGTCCCTAGAAAAAAACAAAAACAGAATAGTCAAACATCCAACCCATATAAGAACGTAGGCAATGGGTGAGAACGAATGAGACAGTTGAGCAAACAGCAAGAAAGATGTTAACATCAAGAATAAATGTCAGGGAAAAGATTCGAAAAACATAAAGGATATGTTTAAAGGAGGAGAAAGTTCCTCTAAAGTTGCATACCCTGAATAAAAGGAGAACGTGGCCTGAGAAAGAAGAAATATGAGAGTGCTAGAAAGTCTGTAATTGACTTACAAGGAAGTAGAGGTAGGAATGAAGCTGATGATTCAACCTTGGAGTAGGAAGAATACAATGTGAAAGGAGAGAATGAGAATATGCTAGGTCCAGGAAGAGAGCAAAGCTCACCCCATCATTCTACAGATTTCATGAAATGCTATGCCAGGATGAGATAGGTTGATGATGGTCCTAATAACAAATTGAACCATAGACAAAACAGGCAGGTGGCAGCATTAAAGGTGGAAGCATGAAAGGTAGCAGAATCAAAGGTGGCAGCATCAAAGGTGGCAGCATTAAAGGTGACAGTAAATTTGACCTCACATTTTTCAGTTACAACTGTAAAAAAACGACTTCCGTGAGAAGTGTCTATAGCTGTCACGTGAACAAGTTGAAAGCAGAATCGATTTTTTTACTGGGGGAATCGGATATTTCAAAGTTGCCTAGTGGGCAAGCCACACCACCCCAAATTTTCGCGCGTGACAAGCCCCTGACACTGCTGACATCGGCAGCAGAGCACGAAGCACGAAGCGAGCGAAATTTTCGCGCATTACACTACGTTTTCGATATTGGAACAACAAACAAGTAAAATCAAAATGATGTCTTTAACAATCGAAACAAAAACCGAGCCATAGAGGACATATTTTTGAAGTCTTATAAATGTTTAAAACAACACACAAAAGCTACTATAAGCGCATCTAATACATAAAAAATGTTTAAAGCATAAACTAAAACGTATTTAACGACT
Source organism: Closterium sp. Yama58-4 (assembly GCA_947470075.1). Classification (NCBI taxonomy): domain Eukaryota; kingdom Viridiplantae; phylum Streptophyta; class Zygnematophyceae; order Desmidiales; family Closteriaceae; genus Closterium; species Closterium sp. Yama58-4. The sequence goes on along the minus strand of CANIUD010000225.1, from coordinate 467,659 downwards.
GATAACATTAAAAATAACAAAATTATAAGAGATTTGTATTTCGTCATTGTGGACAGAAATGTCACATGTAACTTCAAGAAAAAAACCGAACTGTTTTTTACAATATTTCAGAATGGTTTCTACAATATAGCTGGAAAGCAAAAGATGTGAAATTACAAATGAAATTTAAAACGAGAATTTCACATCAAAAACATGCTGGAATTTCACCTACGTCAGCAGCGCCGTTCGGACTTTCGTGCTGGTTTCTGACGACGCTGCTGACGTCAGCACGATTTCACGCGCGTGATAAATTTCGACGTCATCAGCTGTTACGATTTTGTTCTTTCTGGAAGAAAATCCTGCCCCCGCAGCTGCCAGCGCCTCAGTCACGTTTCACGCGCAACCTGCCAGCGCGTCAGTCCCATTTCACGCTCAGGACAGGATGCGCTAAAACTGTACACATGCGCCAAAACAGATCTACCCCCAGGACAGAAAGAAACAAAACGAGCAATGTGGCAAATTGGCAGAAAAAACGAAAGCAGAAAAGAAACCGACTTTTCTCGAAACAGTTGAAAAAACGCGCCACGAAATTTCGCGCTGACGTCAGCAGCGACGCCCAAAATTTCGCGCTCGAAAAAATTCGCTGACGTCAGCAGTCAAGCGTCGCATATTCCGTGAAATTTCGGTGCGATGCTGCTGACGTCATCCTCCCAAAACGCTTGAAACTGATTCCTTGTGAAACAAGTGATAACTGAAACATAAAAAAACAGCTAAAAAACTATTTATCTTGTTAGACTTTAACATCAATAATTTTTTTTGCAGCCTTATCAATTTACAAACCCTCAATCTCTTTTGTGGAACCTCAAATAATCATAAAACCAAATAAAGCAGAGATTTACATACCGTAAACCATAAAATCGACCCATAATATGTCATAATGAAAAAAAAACAACACAATCAAATTAGTTCTTAACTAAACGCATGTTACGAGAGTTGCTTCGCAACCCTAAGACGATTTCGTCGCCTCTTGTTTTTTTTTTTTTTGAATGGCAAAACTTTCGCGCGGCTAATAATAGTAATATGTCAGAATGAAGAATGGATGGTGCATTGATGTTGGTTGGGGTACATATAGCTAACCCTAAGTTTTGTACCCCTTAAGACAAACCTCACTATAGGCTACAACATTTGACACACCCCCATAGCCTAAGTGAGGGGTGTCTAGCAGAACCAAACGAGTACGGTCACAAGACCAGTCCAAGAAACAAAGCTCAGGGTGGATCACAACGTCACCACACAGTCTGAGCACAAACAACAGTGGCCACAAGGCCAGTCCAAGAAGTAACAGAGATATATAGAAAGCAAAGTAAACAGTACACTCAAGTCTAAGCAACACGAGAACCAGTGTCAACAAGGCCTAACTGCACACAGCACCTCTGGTGGTCACAAGGCGGAAGCGCCTTGGTGAAGATGTCTGCAGTGTTGGCCTCGGACTCCACAAACTCAAAGCGAGCCTGTCCACGCCTCTGCAACTCTCGCAGAAGAAAGTACCTGACGTGAATGTGCTTCACTCTGCTCTCCAGTCGTGGCTCTCGACAAAGGAGAATAGACGCCTTGTTGTCAGTGAACAAGGTCGGTGCAGAGCTCGGCCGCTCACCAAGGTCGGTGAGCAAGAAGGTCAACCAACGCAGCTCCTGTGCCGCCATGGCACCAGCGTAGATCTCAGCCTCAGTTGTAGAGGTCGAGACCGAAGAGGAGCGCGTGGACCGCCAGGAAACAGCTCCAGAACCCAGGCTGAAACAGTACCCCTGAGTAGACCTGTGAGTCTCAGCGTCGTCAGCGTAAGAGGAGTCACAGTGACCAGTAAGTACGACAGACTGCTGCCCTCCAAGAACTAGCCCCACGCCTGACGTCGTCGCTAGGTACTTCGCCACCCTCACAGCTGCTGTCCAGTGAACAGGACGGTGTCTCCCTGGCGCAACAAAGCGCGCAAGAACGCTGAGAGGGAAGGCGAGGTCCGGGCGAGTACAAGTCATCAGGTACATGAGGCAACCCACAAGCTCAGCGTAGGGACCACTAGGCTCGAACGGCTCGTCAGGAAAGGGTCCAGTGAGTCTGTGGTCAACAGCAAGAGGTGTGCGCTGTACTGTGGAGTGCTGAAGCCCGAACCGCTGAAGGACCTGCTGCACCATGTGCGACTGTGAAAGTGTAATGGTGCGAGCAGCTCTGTCCCTGGTGATCTGCAGGCCAAGGTAGTGGCGCAGCTCACCAAGATCAGTGCAGGTGTGTCTCTTCTGCAGTTCGGACTTCACGTGTGCCAAAGCAACCCTGTCAGGGGTGGCGAAAACAAGGTCGTCAACGTAGACCAGAACAAAGAAAGGTGTGGGGCCACGACGAACGAACAGCGACGGGTCAGCAGAAGACGGCTGGAACCCAAGGTCAGACAGGGTAGAACGCAGGGTGTCGTGCCACTCACGAGGAGCCTGACGAAGTCCGTAAACCGGTCGCCTCAGCCTCCACTGGGTCCCAGGAGGGAAAGAGCCAGTGAAGGCAGAGGGACGACGCAACCAGACCTCCTCGTGAAGACTGCCCTGAAGGAAAGCAGTAGAGAAGTCGAGAGAGTGTAACTCGTAGTCTCTCTGTGCTGCTACGTGTAGTAACACCCGAAGAGTGGTCATCTTCGGGGTGGGCGCGAAGGTCTGAAAGAAGTCAACTCCCTCGCGCTGACTGAAACCTCTAGCCACGTAACGCGCCTTGAAGACCGGAGGAGATCCCGGTGGCCGCTTCACCCTGTAGATCCACATGCCGTCGACTACGTTCGCCCCCGGAGGGGGAACCTCATCGACGTAGGTGCCTGTGGATCTGTAGGAGGCCATCTCTGCGTCCATGGCAGCTCTCCACTGAGAGGCTCAAGGCCCTGACACTGCCTCAGCGTAAGTGCGAGGAGTCGGAATGTCAAGGGCGTCGGGGTCACCCTCAGGGGCGAGGAGCATGGCACAGAGATGAGGGGAAGCGGCGGCCAGGAACTCTAGCTCAAACTGCCTGTCCTCTAGGGCGTCACTGCCAAGGGCAGACACACCCCCGACGGCCAGAGGACTGGAAGGAGGAGCAGCCACAAGAGCGGTGGCGAAGTCAAGGCGGCGGGTAGAGGCAAACTCAGTGACTGCGGCAGTAAGAGCGGACACAGAGGACACAGAGGCACGAGGGTGGGTAACAAGAGAGGCGAGAACACGAGAGAGAACAGGACGGTACGTGCGGTAGTAGTCAGTGACAGGAGAAGGAAGCGACACAGTGAGGGCCGACTCAGGAGGAGACGGAAGCACAGACGGAGACGGACGAGGTGGACGAGAACAAAGGAAGGCTGTACGAAGGTCAGTGAAGGGAACAGGAGACGAGGGACGAGCACGAGGGGAGCGACGAGAGGCCCAAGTCTGAGAAGGAGGAGGAGACAACGAAGACTGAGGACGAGGGAAAACAGCGGGAGAGGGGTCAGGAGGAGGAAGCGGAGGACCAGAGACGGGAGGAGAGGGGGAGGAGGAAGGAGAGGGAGACGGGAGACCAAGGGTCCGAAGACCCGAGACAGGAGGAGGAGACGGCAGCAGCTGCAGCTGCTGCTGCTGCGGCTGCTGCGGCTGCTGCTGCTCCAGCGGCTGCTGCCTCTGCTGCTGCTCCTGCTGCTGCTCCTGCTGCTGTCGCTCCTGCTCCTCGAGCCGCTGCAACTCTCTCTCCTCTCTCTCCAACTCCAGCTGCTCCTCACGAGCACGGCGAACACGAGCCTGGAACCTGGTCGGGTAGGGGTGGGGGGAAGGAGTAGTGTCCGGGGCAGCGGCAGCCCCAGAGTCGACCTCCGAAGCACCAAGCACACCACCCCCAGAGGCAGCACCAACACCAGCTCCAGACCCAGGCTCTCCAGAAACCGAAGGAACACCCTCACCCCCAGACGCAGCACCCCCAGACTCCGCACCAGCACCCCCAGACTCCGCACGACCAGTACCAGCCCCCGGAAGAGAAGAGTCCTCTGCAACCCGCGGCTCAGCTCCAACTCCAGCACCCCCAGAACCAGAGACCTGTACAGGGACAGTCGCAGGACCAACCTCCCGAGAGGGAGCACCTACAGGAGGCGGTGAGGAAGACTGTGGGGAGGGAGGCTGTACAGGGGGGGCTACCGAAGGGGGAGGGCTAGCCTGAGACACACCAGACGGGGCTGGACCAGGGGGGGGAGGCTGTACCGGGGGAGCAGGAGGGGAGTGGCTGTCAGGAAGAGGGGGGGAGGAGGAACCGGGAGACCTCGACTGGGGTACCTGACGTAGTACGGGGTGGACTCCTCGAAACGGACGTCACGGGAGTCAAAGAACCGGTGAGAGGGAGGGTGGTAAAAGGTGAAGTCAGAGGAGTCCTCAGGGAAACCAAGGAAGACACAAGGAACGGCGCGAGGCGAGAGCTTGTCCGCGGAGGTGTCGCGGACAAGAGCCAAGCACCCCCAGACACGAAACCTCGACGCGACACCAGGGGACCCTGTCCAAAGACTGGTCGGTGAAGCCTCCGGCCGAGAGACGCGTGGCCAGAGGTTCAGCTGGTGCGCGGCGTACCTGACTGCGTAGGGCCACAGGAAATGGGGGGCACGGGCGTGAGTCAAGGAGGTGCGGGCAATCTCCATGACCAGGCCTATGCGACGCTCAGCAACCCCATTCTGCTGTGGGGACTCCGGAAGCGTCCAGGACTGACGAATGCCCTGTTCGCGACAGAATCCAGCGAGAATGCCGGAGCGAAACTCGCCCCCGCGGTCGGAGTGGAGACAGCTGACACGACGACCACGAGTGTCCTGGGTGGTAAGCAACCACCTGATCAGCGTAGAAGTCACCTCAGACTTCCTCGCCAGGGGGAACACTGTGGTGTAGCGGGAGTAGTCGTCAACGACCACCAAAAAGAAACGCTCACGCTCAGGGCCAGGGCGAGGAGAGGGGCCCCAGACGTCCAAGTGCAGCGTCTCAAAAGGCTCGGTGGCCGGACGAAGGGAGGAGGAGTGAGGGGTGGCACGCAGCCTACCCTCGACGCAAGGACCGCACGGTGGTGCAAGGGACGGCGGCAGCGACGGCAAGACACGCGGGAGACCTAAGACCAGACGCTGACTAGACATAGCACGCAGACGTGGAAGAGAAGGGTGTCCCATCCGGTGGTGCCACAGAACGGTGGGGTGGGCAAGCGACCGACAGGAGCAAGACGCAGCGACTGGACTGGACGCGACAACCTGAGGGGACGGAACCACCTGGTGAGACGCAGGGAGGAGACTAGGGGGAGGGACAGGAACTGGGAGGAGTGGCTGCTGCGACGGCGGCCGCTGTGGCTGCGGCTGCGGCTGCTGCCGCTGCTGCTGCTGCGGCTGCTGCTGCTGCTGCTGCTGCGGCTGCTGCTGCTGCTGCAGTCGCTGCTGAGCGCGCGGGCCAGTGTGAAGAGTGTAGAGACCGGAGCCCGGCTCAGCAGCAAAAGTGGCGAGGGGCTGGTAAGAGTCCCCGTCAACACACACCGCAGTCTCTCCAGAAGGCTCAAACCACACACCCACGTGCTGACTCACGAGGGGTCGCACGCCCACCAAGTTCCGGGAGAACGAGGGGACGTGAAACCCAGTGGGAGACCTAGAAGGAGCAGCCGGACACGGCAAGGTGGTAGTGTGACGCGCGGTGACTGGTCCCGAAGTGGGATCAGCCAGCGCCACAGAAACAGGCGCAGGAAGAGGCGTAAGTGTCGTGCTGTCACGAAAGAAGCAGTGAGAGGCTCCAGAGTCCAGCGTGAACGACAGCGAACCGTCCTCTGAGGTAGCCGCTGGACTAGAGTCTACACAAGAACCTACACTAGCAACAGGCAACTGAGCAAGGCTAGCACCTAAGCTAACAACACCAGAGTAAGCAGAGTCAGAAACACTAGAGTCAACAACAGCATACATAGCATGGGGAGTACCAATCAGATCAACTAACTGCTCAGCAGACATGCCCCACAGAGCGGAGCCGTAGCGCTGAACAAGAGGCAGCCAGTCAGGGGCAGGAGCACCAACCCCGTAGACCAAACGAACCGTGTCAGTGAGCTGAGCAAAGCACTGACCAGGGGGGTGAAACCGGCCACAAGGGTGGCCACGACGAGGGCCTGTCAGAACCTGGTAGGTGCAGGGAGTGTAAGCAGCACCACGCTGGGTCTGACGCAGCCCCGACCCTGGAGCCAGCTGCTGCCGCTGCTGCTGCTGAGGCTGCTGGGAGGAGAGGGGCTGCTGGTGCTGCAGAAGCTGCTGCTGACGCTGAGCCTGGTACCACGCCGCTGCTCCACCAACCGGGGCAGGAAGTACAGGAGGCGACTGACGAACTCGGGCGTCGCCACCACTAGCAGGCGCAGTGGAGTCACCAGTCACTGCACGAGGCGCCTCTCCAGGCCCTGAACCTCCACCGCCGCCAGGCGCAACGCCACCTCCACTACCTCCGCCTCCACCTCCACTACCACCACCAGAACCGCCTTTCTTGCCACTCCTACCGCGGGACAGCAACGCAGTCGTAACAGCAGCTGCAGTCGCGTCAGTAGCGGCAGTGGCAAGTGAGGCAGTAAAGGTGGGTAACTGCGGGACTGTGCACCCGTGGAAGAGTGGGGGGGGCACAGCACCAGAGGCAGCGGCTACCGAGCGAAGGTTGCTCTCGACGTCCTTGAGTGCAGACTCAAGGACATCGACGGTGAGCTCACTAGGGTGCTTCAGCAGAAGCGCGTCGCGAACGGAGGCAAGGCGGTCAGGGAGGCTAGTGGCGATGAAATAGATAGTAATCGCCATAGGGGGAGGAAGCAGTGCAAGCTGTGCCTCAGTGCAAGCAGCGCGGTAACTAGCGTCGAGCGAGCGGAGGTGAGCGATCAAGTCAGCAGAGCGCTCAAACGAGGCGAGATCAGGAAACAGGAACGGGAGGAAAAGGCGGCCAAGAGAGACAGTAGCGGGAGTAGAGTAGCGGGCCTTAATCGCAGTGAGGTACGCAGCAGCGGTGCGAACCTGAGTGAAGTGGACCTCCTCTGACTCAGGGAGGAGGCTGCTGAGTGCGATGCAGGCCGCAGCGTCACGCGACGTCCAAGCCGTCCTGTCAGCGCGCTGACGGGCAAAGCGAGCCGTAGCAGCATCGTCAGGGGCAGGACCTAAAGCGGCAGGCTCGGGGGGCTCGGGGAGGTCACCAGTAGCGTGCGACCAGAGGGTCTCGCCCCCCTGGACTTGACTCTCTAACAGACGGCGAGCGCGAAGAAGCCAGACGGAAAAGTCAAGAGGTCTACCGTCAGCGTCGAAACGAAGAACTCGCGGAGTCGCCATAGCGAGAACTAACGCGAACGAGCAGGCGAGTAACAGCAGGAGGTAAGAGGCAAATTAGGGTTCAGGTGGGGGGGGGGGGGGGGGACTTAGTCGCAGCGGAAGAACGGGCTAGGGCGACGGGCCAGGGCGTAGGGTCGACGGGACGGGGGAAAGGGCGGGCGCGATGCGACGGGGCAGGGCGACGCGACGGGGCAGGGCGACGCGACGGGGCAGGGCGACGGGACGGGGAAGGGCGACGCGACGGGGCAGGGCGACGCGACGGGGCAGGGCGACGGGACGGGGAAGGGCGACGCGACGGGGCAGGGCGACGCGACGGGGCAGGGCGACGGGACGGGGCAGGGCGACGTGACGGGGGGAAAGGGCGCGACGCGACGGGGGGAAAAGGGCGCGACTCGACTGGGGGGAAAGGGCGCGACGCGACGGGGGGAAAGGGACGCGACGAGGGGGAAAGGGCGGGCAGGACGCGACGCTAGGAGTGGCGCTAGGCGCGGCACTACGCGCGGTAACAACGGAACCGGGACGAATGAGAGCTAGGATCAGGCTCGGGAGGCTCGAACGGAGAACGGAGGAACGGGATCCCACAGGATCCTAACCTAACTGATACCATGTCAAAATGAAGAATGGATGATGCATTGATGTTGGTTGGGGTACATATAGCTAACCCTAAGTTTTGTACCCCCTAAGACAAACCTCACTATAGGCTACAACATTTGACATAATAATCCACAATCAATGGTTGGACTCATAATTCAAAAACAATCTTTAATCAATCTTAGCAGGCCTATTGGCCCCTTGACCCCGCCGTGGGCAATCAGCAATCCCATGGCCAGGTTCGCGGCAATAAAAACACCGCCCGTCGTCGTCTCGACGCCATGTGTTCCAATGACGTTCTCCCTGCCCTCTTCTACGGGGGGGAGGATCGGCGCGAGAGCTTGGGTTGGTGGGCCGAGTAGGCCTCTTCTTACTGGCCACCACAATCTGGGTAGCGGCCTTCACATTCTTGTCTTCAAGCACTTCTCCATATATAATCTTTAGGGCAATGTTGGCCACTTCAAAACCGCGTTGGTCCGCGGTGAAGAGAAAGTGGATTTTTTCCTCTGCCTCCTCTACTATCTGCTGAAGGTAATCGGCGGCTTGCTCGCCGCCATGTGAAGGTAAGGCAAACATGGCATGACGTGCAATAGCTTGGATATGTTCAAAACTGAAAAGTTGCGTATGAATTCCATCACTCTTCACCAAAGACGAGAGCAATTGGGGGCTCGAGGGGGGAAGAGGGGCAAGGGTGAGGTTGGCGGAACCCGACTTGGGGCGAACAGCATTACCTTCCTCCGGGCTCTCGGCGTGTAGGTCGGCATCCGCGTCTTCGCCGTCATGTTCGTCGGCGGGAGGAGGGTTGCGAGCGCAGGGTGCTGTCGCTGTAGGCGGTCGAGTAGGTTCAGGTGGTGGCGCAGGTTCGCCATGGTTTTCACGCTGGAGCGCGGAGAGGAGGCCGATTACGTGGTGGATTGCGTCGTTGTTGGTAGTTGGAATGTTGTTGTCGGTATAACGTGCAGAATTATTTTCTGCAGAACGGGGTGCTGTAGATGCAGCGGAGCGGGCTGCAGCGCATTCGCCGGTGGCACCTCCCGTGAAGATTCGCTGAAGGATTTGCTGAGCGTCAAGATCCAGATGCGCCAGGATCTCTGCAAAATCGGCAGCTCCCGAGTTGGATATGCGCGCATCTTGCGGGGTGCGTTGATTCGCTCGACGAGCGGCAGAATCCGGGCGTCGATCTTCTCGCCTGGCGTCCATAAAATTTCGCGCATGTGCCTGCGCGTGCTGGTCAAGATTATGCTCGCGCCCCTCTCCGCGATTCTCGCCACGAGCTGCCCTCCCAGAATCTCGAACTTGGTTGGGGTGCTGGTCAAGATTTAGCTCGCGCCCCTCCTCACGATTTTTGCCACGAGCTGCCCTCCCAGGATCTCGAGGTTGCTAGGGGTGCTGGTCAAGATTCTGCTCGCGCCCCAGCCCTCGAATCCCGCGGTCAAGATTTCAGCCGCCTCCCACCTCACGATTCTCGCGGTCAAGATTGTGGTCGCGCCCTTGCTCATGATTTTCGCAGTCCAGATTTCGATCGCGCCCGTTCCTGCTCGTGGGGTGCCGCGCGTGGGCCGTCCCCAGCGGGTGCTGGCGACCGTTCGGGACGTGACGTAACATTTCCGCCTACCGGATTTGTGTTGATACGCTCGCCCGCAACCTGCCGTTCGCCGTTAAAACCGGGGGGTAGATCGCGCACACCATCAGCTCCGACATTTTGGGAAGTCGAAGCGTTGACTTGTCGTGACCCATTCAGCAAGTCGAGAGCGGTAATTGTGCCTGCCGCTTCCCGACGAGGCTAGCGAGAACGGTCACGGAGGGACGAGGCAAGATCTCCCTCACGCGTGGGTGAACCGCGACGTCCGTTACTCCTTAAATTCATGTGAGTAGGAGGTCTTCCAGCCACAGCAGAAATAAATCTGCTAGCCATTGTGGCTAAACGAGCAGAAACGACGTCTTCTAACAAAGTACTCCTATACCCAGATCTGGGCATATGAGGGGTTTTGAGTGTGCTGGTGGTAAGAAAGAGATGTGAAAATTGCAAATGAGACTAGGTGGCAGGTCTCAAAGACCTGCCGAGAGATGAAGGAGCTTGTCTCCTTTACAGCACACCCCTCTTCAAATCGAATCACAATCTGTATTTTTTTATATTATTAACAAAAATTCATGTTTTGTCAACGCCCTGATGGCTTGCGAGGAATACGGAAATGGTTTGTCTGAGTATTGTCAAAACAGTATGGTGACACATTGATAGGTTTCAGTGTGGCTAGCCTTAGAAGGTATAGCTTTCTAGGGTTTCCTATTTGTACTCCCATTCTATTAGTCGCATCGCAGTTAGGGTAGCGGCTGGCGGACAGATCGGTCGCGTAGCAGGGCAGGCAGCAGCAGCACGAGCAGCAGCGCTCGGGCAGGGCAGCAGGGCAGCGCGCAGGGCAGCAGGGCAACGCGCAGGGCAGGACGCTGCAAGGCGGCGTGCGGCTGGGTGTGCTGCAGCACGAAGCAGTGCAGGCAGCAGCGCGGGCGGCAGCGCTGCAGAGCGGGCGACAATAAAGGCAGCTCGGGCTCACGGCAGGGCAGCGCGCAGACGCGTCGCTTAATGGGCAAGGCGCGCAGCAGGACAGCGCGCGGGCAGCGTGGCAAGGCAGCGTGCGGGTAGCGCGGCAGGGCAGCGCACAGGCAAGGCAGGGCAGTTCGCGGGCAGCGCGCAGGCGCGGCGCGGCGAGCGGCGAGCGACGAAGCGCGCGTTGTACTGGGCAGCGGGGTCGCGACGCGCGGGGCAGCGCGTAAGGCATCACGCAAGGCAGCACGCAAGGCAGCGTGCGGGGTAACGAAAGCGCAGGACAACAGGGAACGTGCGGTGCAGAGCAATCGTGCGGGGCAGGGCAGCATTTAACGGTGGGCCCGCAGTTCCACCCCGCTATTTTCGGAGGAGTGTGGTACAGGCCGCTAGGACACACGGGAAGAAACTGCTGACGGCTAATCATGGGTGAAGAACGACATGAGGGGCAGGGTAAAAGCCAATAGAAACGACCTACGGCCTCCGTCGCCCGAACCTCACCATTACCACGAAGTCCTTGTTCCGACTCATGCAGTCGACCTACTATGCCGAATAACGGCGGTGAACACATACCTACCCTGTGTTGGTTAAAGGCACATGGATTGGTGCTCGTTCGACAGCTGTTCGACAAAAACGGCTAGGTGATACAGCACGCGGAATAATCGGGGACTCCCGACGTTTCAAAAAAACCCACCCTGTGTGCATGTACCAGAATTTTTCGTCTAGTCTGAGGCACATTTTTTCCAACTTGGGGTAGTCTGATTTCACAGGATTCGTTGAACTTTCAGTCTGAAGTGGTCATTTTCCAAAATCCAAGATCAGACTAAAACGAATCTAAGTTAAAATTTCCTGGTAACTGTCCTTTGAGTATGCGACTCATCCATCCTAAGATATCTACCAACGTACCAACATACCTACCTACCTACCTACCAATAAATCAGGCAGAGTACAATGCTCCTCTCCTATCTACCTACTTCTACCGAGCTACCACCGAACCAAACGTAACTCACACACGCCAGATACACTAACTCTCAGGCTGATCCATGGCTATCTCCTCCACATCCTCCTCCTCATCCTCCTCGCAGAAAGGGTCGTCGTCGCCCAGCGCCAGGTCCTCATCATAGGCCTCCTCCTCCTCCTCGTCCACCTCGCGGAAAGGGTCGTCGTCCAGCATCGCCTGGTCCTCATCATAGGCCTCCTCCTCCTCGTCCTCATCCGACTCATCACGATCCCACTCCAGACCGCGCACTACCCTCTCCCGTTCCTGGTCGTCCGCCAGCTCCTTCATCTTGCGCTTCCTCTCTGCTGCTGCGAAGACTGGAGTCTTCGCAGGGCGCCTTGGCTTCTCACGCCATTTGGCGAGGGCCGCAGTCCAGTCAATCTCGTAGTCAAGCAGGGACACCGTCATCAGCTCCGCCAGGCGCGCGGAGTGCGAGAAGCTGTGCACGAAGTTCGCACAGGAGTGTGTGAACCGGCTGAACTTCCGCCTTGCAGATCTACGAAGGTTGGCACCAACGAAGCTGTTTCGCGCAGCAAAGTGGCCCAAGCCGCGGCAGCAGCGCGACCGCAAGACCCGAGAGTACCTGCACGGATGCGCGGCGATCTTCAACAACAAGCTCCCTGGCTTCGACCTGCAAGCAGCCGAGAAGGAGCTTGCCACGTGGGCTCCTATCATGGCGGCGCACCACGAGGATGAGGGGTTTTTTCAAGGGCTGAAGAACTTCATGGGTGTGGCTGAGTCCTCCAGGTATGTAATAAGATTGTCAGAATCCCAGCCACTAACCACTGGGATAAAAGGGCTTGTTTGTGTAGCAGGTGAGTGCGCCCATAACCCCCCAGGCCGACGTGCCTGTAACCCTTCCCTAGGATCATCGGGGATCTCCAGTGGACCTCTGACACCCCCCCGCACTGGGATGCCCGAAGTGCACACACCGGGAATCGAACCCGAGACCTTCGCTCTGATACAATGTCAGAATCCCAGCCACTAACCACTGGGATAAAAGGGCTTGTTTATATAGCGGGTGAGTGCGCCCATAACCCCCCAGGCCGACGTGCCTGTAACCCTTCCCTAGGATCATCGGGGATCTCCAGTGGACCTCTGACAAAGATGTGTCTTGTATAGCCGTGCATCTCACGCAATTGTAACATTCTGCTAATAGCTATGTTTACGCTTGTGTGTCGGATTTGCAGGCGCTGGCCCAACCTCATGCGGATGTGGCAAGCAACTGCCGTGATGCCGCTGTCAACCGTCGAGTGCGAGCGTGGATTCTCACGCCAGAACGTCATCAAGTCCTGGGTGACAGCACTGCGAGGGTGACGGGCATGGCGGCTCGATACCAACGGCAACAGCCAGCCACCCATCAGTTGGGTTAAGGACCATGGGGTCCCATGGGGTCACAGCTCCCTTCACCGTGTTGAGTATGTTTTCTCGGCTGGCTCTCCCAGCAGTGTTCCAATTTGTGTTCGAGTGACTGTGTTCATGGCGGACCAAGATGCAGACCCCCCTACTACCAAGGAGGTTGTGGGTAGGTCGGGGCTAGACTGCCTACGCCCCGCAGCAACGGCAGTAATACCTGCCACCACGCCTGCTCCACCCTCGCCAACTCCAATAGTCTTAGCGCCCGCCATAGCGTCGTCTAGTAAGGGCCCCATCCCAGTCACCGTGCACACTGCATCTACAGTTCGGTACAGCTTGCCGTCCGTCACCAAAACAGTTCCAAAGAAGGCTAGTACCCAGAAATGGGTTCAGAGCAAGATGGATATTGGCGGTAGATTCCGCAAACCCTCTCCACCTCCACCCCCTTCAGCGCCGGCTGTGGCAACGCCCGAGAAGCCACCTCCTCCCAAACTGTCTAAGAAGGAGGAGATTGAGCAGAAGTGGCGTTTGGCGGAGGCGAATTACCACTCGAAGTGGCTTCCGTATTTCCCGTGGCTTCTGCTAGTGCGTGCCAAAGATGGGCATCCCTCGCTCAAGTGCTGCATCTGCCGTGCCTTTGGCAAGGAAACCACCAAGTATTCAAGCCCTGGCGACGGTGCGCGCGACTTACAAACGCAAACGATGCGGATACACGAGCACTCCAACGTCCACAAAGAGGCAGTTGAGCGGCAGTTGGAGATTGAGGAGTCGCTGGACGGCAAGCAGAAGAAAATCGAGGATTTCACAACGAGGGACGTGGAGGGGCGGAGGGTGGTACGCCTTCTGCGTGCCACTGAGTTCATCTGTAAGGTCGATGCTCCGATCTCTATGTTCGCTCGCCTGCTGCGTTTCATGTCTGAGCAGGACACGCCGGATATTCCCAGGCAGGCATACGGGGTGTATCTTACACGGTGAGTACCGGTTGTGCCTAAGAGTGAATCAAGTTCATACTGTTGCTTGTACTAACGCATTTGTCTTGATATGTTTCCATGCAGGTACGGGTTCCAAGAGATGGTGCACTGCCTCTCATCTCTGCTTCTCGCAACTCAGCTGCGCCATATCCAGAGCTCTCCGTTTTTGGGCATCAGCTGCGACGAGAGCACGGATCGCACGCGAGGGAAACACCTCATCCTCTACTTGACGTTCCTTCGCTTCCACCGTCCCGTTACAGAGTTCTTTGCGCACCTACCGGTTGAGAAGTGTGACGCGGCGTCCCTGCTATCGGTCATCATGAGTCATTTGCAGACAGTCGGAGTGGACATCAACCGCATCTGCGCTATCAGCACCGACGGCGCCTCGGTGATGGTAGGGTGTGACAACGGCCTGGTCACCCGTCTACGAGAGTACATCCCACACCTGATTTCCTCACATTGTATCGCGCACAGGTTCGTTGGTTTGAGAATATTGCTCGATTGCATTTTCACATGTACCGGTACCCTGTACTAACCGTTTTCGTGTTTTGTGTTTCATGTGCAGGGAAGCATTAGCGGTAAAGGACACTGCCCTTGCATGTCCAAACCTGGCCATGATTGACAAGGTGATTCGGGCTGTGGCTTCTCTACTGACGAACTCCAGCAACGTCAGCCAGCGCTTTCAGTACCTGCAGCGAACGATTCACAAAACGAACCTTGAAGTCCAAGGCATCCACGCGGTCAGGTGGCTGTCTCGTGGTGTGGCTGTTCGTCGTTTTTGCAAGGTCCTCGGCGCATCGATCGTGCTCTTGCATGAGAGCAAGCACAAGTTGTACGATGTGGTCACCTCGTACAAGTTTCAATTCTGCCTTTTCTTTCTTGCCGATGTGCTTGGCATCATGAACGAGCTCAACGTGAAGTTTCAGAAGCGTGAGGTAAGGATGACTGCCTTTGTTTCTTGATTTATCAACCCTCTGTATACAAACCCGTCACTAACATGTGTTGCTCGCCTTCACATCCCGTTCAGGTCGACGTGACCGAGATCGCCAAGGACATTGACGAGGCCATGGGGGACCTGCGCAGGCGCTATCTGGAGTGCGAGGGCTTGATGGGAGCTGGAGAAAGCCCGGCGCTGTCAGAGTTCCTGAAATTGCACAGGAGGAGTGCGTCGAAGAAGGTGAAGGTGCGTGGAGTTGACAGCGAAGGCGAAGCAGTGACGCACAAGTACAAGCTACATGAGAGGAAGATTAAAGGGCACGAGTACGGCAGCACGAGAGCGCGTAGTGATGGCACGGTGCAGTTCTGCCACTGACACAGCTTGGCAGCACCATCCCGGCTGCCACGTTTAAGGCACAAGAGGGACCGACCACAGAGGGGGTGGCAAACCTGCCAAGTTCAGATTTCGCATGTGACAACGAAGGCTTTGTCATGATGGCACGGCAACATGTGACGTTGCGGAAACTTCCTAGGAAGTATGGATTCGCATTTCAGGATCTGTACGCTTCTTAGTCTGAAGGCCCATTATTGGCACAGCCCTTACTCTGAAATTCCCAGTATTGCTAAAACCACAACTCTGAGGTGCTCAGTATTGGAAATTCACCAACTCTGGAAGATCAGGATTCAGTGAAAAATAGTCTCTGATTTCAGACAATCAGACCATTTTTGTCTGATAAAATCAGCCCTGCTCTAGACACAAGCACAGGAGAAGCAACATCTCCCGAACATTTCTTGGGAGGAGAAAAAAGAAAAAGGACCAAAACATCTCAATTTTCCAATCCCAACCAAGGTGACTCCAAGTCTTTTAGTTGGACCCAACCAGAAACTTGGGGTCACTATTTTGCCTACGGGATTTAACAAGGCTAGAACTGTTACAGTCCATGTAAAGGATGAAGCATCATGTTGGGCATAAACTGAGATCCGTTAGATTAGGGGCAGCGCCGGGCCAGACCTGGCCAGCATGGCAAATGCAGAAGCAGCCTTCAGGAGGTCAATTGTCGCAGACTCCTTTCGCAAGCTTAACTTTGTCAGGCAGACACACGCGGGTTGCTTTGATGAGCTTGTCGATGCAGTCGTATCCGTTGATGTGCTTGTAGCAGCCCTTGATGCCCCGGAAGTACTTCACCTGAATGGCCGTGCACCTGTCGCCTGTCCCCACCACATACGCATTCGCACGCGGGCACGTGCCCTGCTTGTACGACGTGGAGCTCGCAATGCATGCCTGGGGGGGGGGGGGGGTGGGGTGGGTGGGGGAAGGGAGTGGGGGAGTGAAGAAGAAAAGAAGAATAGTCACAAGAGAGCCAGTAGGCTAACAGTCATGAGGGAATCAGCTAGGCAATATGCATGACGGAGAAGACAGGCAGATAATTGATAGAGATAGAGGAAGGAAGGCTGATTCACAGGGAAGGCTGAAGCACTGCCACACACGCACCTCAAAGCCAGTGAAGCCGTCAACGTCGGTTTTTGGAATGATGCGGTCACACTTCATGCCGGGGTTAAGCCGGAAGAATTCCTTGGGGGCCAGAGGGGGGTAGGGCACGTTGCGGATGGACTCGCACGTCTCTGCGCTCTGCACCAGGTAGTACTGCGAGCACACCGGGATGAGCCCGACGTTATCCTTCTCGCGCTCCAAACACACTGTCTGATCGGGCTGCAGCACCCCGCCGTTGGCGCTGCAGTCCAAGCTGGGGTTGAGCGCCTGGAAGTTGGCCGTGCAGCTGGCAGCGTCCCAATCGCAGGACCAATGCACTCTGAAGTACATCGCTAGATCCGCACAGGTGTCGCCCTGAGTATGAGATGGTGAGGGAGTAGGAGGTGGGAGGCAGGGGAAGCAGGAGTGAGAGAGTGTGAGGGCTCCAGCCAGTGAAGGGAAGTGAGATGAAAGAAACGTTCACTGTGAGGTCAGAAAATGGCAGTTGGAGTGAGATGGAGGAGGGTAGGATGAGGAGTGGCACACAAGGATGGGTGCAGGGGCAGATAAAAGGCGACCAGGAGTAGCGTATTGGCAGGAAGGGTGGGAGGTGGGGACCTTCTGAGTGGTGTAGAAGATGGAGCAGGGAATGAGAGTGGTTGGGCTGGCCACGTTGAGCACAGTGTTGGGTGGGATGGGTGCTGCACACGACACCGATGGCTGCACACACAGAGGGAGAGGAGAGGCATGAGAGACACA
The DNA here is from genome assembly GCA_947470075.1 of Closterium sp. Yama58-4. Lineage (NCBI taxonomy): Eukaryota > Viridiplantae > Streptophyta > Zygnematophyceae > Desmidiales > Closteriaceae > Closterium > Closterium sp. Yama58-4. The sequence goes on along the minus strand of CANIUD010000225.1, from coordinate 450,733 downwards.
GTACGGACACACCCGGGCAGGCATGGGAGGAAGGAGCTTGCACGCGAGTCGAGGGACAAAAAGACAAGGAAGATGATGAGCTGTGGGAAAAGGAGATTCATGTTTTGGTCCTACAAATTCGCTTGTATGATTTTTGAAGTGTCTCTAAGGGTGCCAGGGGTAACGCACGTTCTGGGTTTGGAAATCGGCGAGCGTGAGGCCATAGACCGGGAAGACATCAGAGCAGCGGACGTTAGGAGAGAGCACGGTGTAGGTGTTGCTGGTGTCACCTGCATGCAGCAGAGCATGCAGCACAGCATGGAACATAGAAATACAGAAGGTTCAACAGAAGTGAGTAATCGGGAGGCACACAGCACAGCATCCACGCATACACGGCCGCTGGGACCTTCGTTGGTCCGCATGTCTACGTGCATGTCAATTAGGTGAACGCACCTCTGGAATAAATCCATTAAGTATGGGCACACAAAACGTTTTAAGCTCTGGCAGCGTTTTTTCCAATTACTGTTTTTGAGTACTATGTTCTCATTCATTTGTTGCGCTGCGGTGCTTCTGTTGTGGGGCACAGGGAACTTTAGGTGTTGCAAGTCTGCACGAGATTCTGCCCTGTACTCGCTTTTCGTGCCAAACCTGTTCAATTTCCAACTGTCCGTGGATATTCAGCGAACAACTGAACCCAAGACCTGGCTTGGTGTCCCTGTCAGTCAGTCCCTCCTTTCCCATGGGGAGATTCCCTGTCAACACGAGGGTGTGTGACATGTTTTGGTCCGCCCTTCCGTTATTCGAGCCCAACCCATTCCGAGTCCCCCTGCACACGATTTCTGGTCCCCAGGGCAGACACAAAGGGCAGATACGCAGGACACGCGACAGCCCTTTGGACCAGCCTCGGACCAAATGTGGTCCAGGGCAGACCAACACCCAAAGCAAGACGGGCTCGGTAGCACACTTTCCCAAAGACAACCCTGGCTGTCGCACCACACCCACACACGGTGGGATTGGAGAGACAGCAGACGATTAAGCCACCCACACTCTAGTCTGTGCGTGATGTGCTCGAGACTTGGCATGACAACGTGGTGTTTCCGTGTCTGTTGTGTTGGACTCTCACGACCACTCATGGATGTCGCGATCAACAAAACAAACTCCTACAATGCATGGCCGAGTGGTGTTGCTACAACATCCTAATAGAAACCCCGATTTAAAAAATAAAATATATTAAAAAAAAAAAAAAGTGAGAAGTCTAGTCTGAAACTGGTGCAAGGATTGGCACACCATTGTCTTCTAAGAGTTGGTGGTCAGCCACAGGTGCAGCGTACCGGAGCAAAGAGGGCCAACATATTTATTAGGCCGCATACTGCGCCTTAAGAGGCATATCATGTGCTAAGGCACGTGTCCATATTTTCATTACTTGTAGTTGAGAGAACACCCTCATCCTCATGTCACACGACAGCACAAACAAGGTACCTGGAGCACAGGAGTAAGTGCCCTCGACGGTGGTGCCCTGCCTGAAGCCCGGTGGACACACACACGAGTACGACCCCGCCCCGTCATTCACACACTGCCCCACCGCACACGGATTGCGCAGGGCTGCCTTGCATGCATCCTCTGATGAGAAGCGCAGAGGAGAGAGGGATGAGAGGTGCGGGATGGGGAGGGGATAGGAGGAGAGCAAGAGGGAAGGAGAGGAATGAGAGAACATGGTGGTGGAACGTCAGAAAACAGCATCAAACAAGTACAGACAGCGACAGCAGCAGCAGCTGCAGCGGCAGCGGCGGCGGCGGCAGCAGCAGCGGCGGCAGCAGCGGCAGCAGCAGCAGCAGCGGCGGCAGCAGCGGCGGCGGCAGCGGCGGCGGCGGCAACGGCGGCAATGGCGGCAGCAGCGGCGGCAGCAGCAGCAGCAGCAGAGGCTTACTGTAGGCGCATGTGCGAGAGCCATCGGCGTTGGTTGCTTGGATGAAGCGCGGGTCGTTGCAGTCACACTCGTTTGTCTTGCCCTTCACAGTGCAAGTGAACTTGCCGCAGGGATTGAAGAGCGATTTACCATTTCCATCACCGCGGGCTGCTATGTTGCACGGGTCTTCGGCTGTAGGTAGAAGGAGGCCGGCAAGGAGCAGAAGCAAGACAAGAGGGTTCTGAAACTAGCAGAAGCAGGATTTGAAACTGAGACGGCGTTACGAGTTGAATTGGTGTACAAAAAAAAAAAACATGTACTCATTCACTCTTGACTGTGCACTCATCTTTTTTCTCATACTCTCCTTTGTCCATTTACTCTTGACCGTTTACCCTTGACCATTTACTCTTGACCGTTTACCCTTGACCATTTACTCTTGACCGTTTACCCTTGACCATTTACTCTTGACCGTTTACCCTTGACCATTTACTCTTGACCATTTACCTTGACCATTTACTCTTGACCATTTACCCTTGACCATTTACTCTTGACCATTTACCCTTGACCATTTACTCTCTCACCCCCGGCCGTGCTTTCACTCAAATCTGACCGCACACTCACCATTGGTTGGTACAACACTCACCCTAACAGAAGCAGGTTCTGAAGCCTGGAATGGCATAATGAGTCGAACAGATATGCAACAAGGATCCACGTATTCACTAACCTCTGACCACGGGGTAGAGGCCTGGCAGTGAGTTGATGCCGCACACGCCATCCCCCCCCTGGATGTCCATGCGCATGTGGCCCCCATCGCCCCAGTCAGGCCCCCATGAGTTGCGGATGATCCAGAAGGGCGGCGCCATGTGGGGGAAGCGCGAGTCCTTGCCCACCAGGCGGTACCCCACCAGCAGCACCACGTGGTTCAGGTTGTACGTGAAGCAATCGGGGTCTGCGTACTTGGACAGCTGGAGGCAGAGATGAATGGGTAAGATACGGCAAGGTAATGAGCGACTTGCCCCGTGCTTATGATAGGGCATCATGTGTATGGGAAGGGAGGGTTAGAAAGAACAGGAGCAGACAATGATTGCTTCTGCACGCACACTCCTATTCATTCACACGCACACTCCTATTCATTCACTCGCACACCCCTATTCATTCTCACACACCCTCGTATCCATTTACTCACTCTCTTATTCACTCACACCCTCACTGCGCGCCTCACCCCATCGTAGTTCTTGAACGAGTCGGCCGACGCCTCAATGTGCACCACCACTGGCTGCCGCTGCACGGCCAGCAGCAGCCCAAACCAGCCGTAGAAGGACGTCGACTCAAAGCCCTTGACGGGGAACGGAGTCGGGAGCTGCTTGGGGATGGGAAGGATGGGGTATGAACGAGCATGGACGAGCGAGGACCAGAGCACACAGAGCTCTGGCATGGAACAGCATACACTCAGCGTAGAAACCTACTGCTCAAAGGACGAAACATCATTCCTTTGAGTCTATCCGCCATGCTGTACTAAGCTCTCACAACCACTACCTCACTCACACGTGGGTTAGAGGTGCCGTTCCCGCACGACACACCGAGCAGCTTCGCCAGTGGCTTCAGCAGCGGAGAGCAGAGAGGATTGCTGCTGCCTGTCTTCTTTTCCGTTTTCTTGGAATTCCCGGCCGACGCCTGGCTCTCCAACACAAGCCCGCCTCCTTTTTGCGCCAGCTTGAGCAGCAGCTGGAAGGCCTGAGAGGGCGTGCTGCCAGAGCAGCCGACCTTCATGGCGGCCTTCAGCTGCTCCACTGACAGCACCGGCGCCATTGCAAGGTTGGACATTATGCCGTATGCCGCCTCGACGCTGCCCACCACTGCGTACGCCCAGCAGTCGCCTGCCAGGAAATGCAAACACGTGGGTAGTGGAAGTTGTATAGAGCAAACACGTGGAAGGCATAGGAGCACTATTATCACACTGTAGCTGCAGCATGCTTTTGGAGAAATGCTGCACTTTGTGTGTTAGCCTTAAAAGTTTTAGGGTTTACATTTTTAGCAAGTTTAGTTTTTTGTTGGGTTGGGTATTGACAATTTTTTATCCCCAACCTATCCAACATCATCCCTAACCAAAACCTTATCCTCCTTTGGTTGATTGGTTGGTTGGTTGGATTGGTTGAATCCCCCTAGGATTTCCTTGAGATTGCATCTCAAACAACCAGACTCTCCTAGTTTGTGATACTGAAGTTCTTGTTTCCTAGTCTCTAAATAACCAATTCAACTCTTATTCTGACATGGTATCAGAGCTCCTATTCCGCCTATGCGGATCTCGATCCTTCCGTCACAAGGGCGACGCTACCACTTTCTCCTAAGAGCGCGTAATCAACCCCTATCTTAGCATTCCACGCTTTGCCAAGCTTCAAGGCACCATTTTGCTCTTCGCTACGATCCAGGGCAGCATTTCGCCCTTCCCACCGCGTCAGGGAAGCATTCCGCCCTTCGCTACACTTCAGGGCAGCATTTCACTCTTCGCTACGCAGAAGCTTTAGATATCTTAAATCTTTTTGGTCAAGATGTAATTGCTTCAGGGCAGCATTTCGCCCTTTGCTACGCTCCAGCAGCTTTTCGCCCTTCGCTACGCTCCAGCGCAGCAGAATCTCGCCCTTCTCCCCACCTCAGCTCACGTCGGGCTGCCGCCCGTCGCCCTGCAGCGGCGCTTCTTCTCATTGTTGGGTGCCGCCCGTCGCCCTGCAAGCCATCGTCATCGCCTGGCTTCAGCAAGCCAAAACCACATTCGCACCCAAGTCCAGCGTTTGCACTCGGATGGGGGTGGTGAGTTCCAAAATCACACTCTTGAGGCTTTTTGTTCTGACCAAGGCATTCATGAAACCTTGACTCTCCCTCACGGCCCGCAGAAAAATGGCGTCGTCGAAAGCCACAATCTCACCCCAGTGCAAATTGCTCGCTGCCTTCTCACGCATGCCAATGCTCCTCCATCCCTGCGGAGTTATGCATGGCTTTTCTTTACAACCTCTACCCCCACCCCCTTTGACCCGACGTCACTCCCACTGAGCTAAGGACCCACTTTAAGCCGTCTGTACGCCCTCTCCGCGTATGGGGGTGCATCGCCTACGTTCTACTCAATGCTCAAGACCACAAAGCCCAAGGAGGCAAATTGGCTCACAAAACCCAGACGTGTGTCTACCTTGGTCATAATCTCAACTCTGCGGACTACCTCAACCCTGTCACTAGCCAACTCATCCGCAGTCGTGACTTCGTCTTCGATGAAACGCGACCCTTCTACGCATCTTCTCCGTCTGCCCCACCTTCCCCACTCTTTTGTGGGATGACTTTGACCCATCCCCCTCTCCAACACCCACTTTCTCCTCCCCTCCTTCCTCTTCCGCTGCTTCACCATCCACCCTGTCCAAACCTCCATCTCCCTCCGCCTCTGCACCTCCTGCCTCCTCACCTCTTGCCTCCACACCCCTTTCTCCTTCTCTCGCATCACCCACGCTTCCTCTTTCGACTTCCGCCCCTTCCACCTCCTCTCCTCTCAAAATCTACCAGCGTCGTCCCCACGATCCTTCCAATGTTCCTGTTCCTTCGCCTCCGCCACCACCTCCTCCCTATCTCATTGCCCACCGCACTTGCTCACATGGCCCGCCTCCTCCTCTCTCCCTCTCTCTTCGCCTCTCTCAATTCGTCTCCTCTTGCTGGGGGCGTGTCTATGCCCGGTCTTCTTGAAGGTAGTCATGAGGAGCTCAATGACCTCAACACTTCAATTCGCCAGTTTTGCTATCTTTTTCAAGACCTTGCCGACTCTCCAACCTTCAACTTCTATAAAAACCCATCCATTCCAACTCCTACCACATAAGAAGTTGCCTCAGGTCCCCACGCCGCTCAATGGCTAACAGCCATTATTGAAGAATGTGAAAAATTCGCACGCACCAACTCATACACCGACGTCTCACCTCCACTTGCAGTCAACATTGTTCGTGACAAATGGGTGTTCCGCGTCAAACAGCTACTAAGTGAACTACCAGTCTTAAAAAGCTCACTACTGCGCAAAAGGCTTCACTCAGAAGAAAGGCTTGGACTTCTCCGATACTTTCTTTCCTACAGCCAAACTGACCAATCTTCACACCCTACTCCACGTAGGTGTTTCCGAAGATTACGAAATCCACGTCATGGATGTATCTTTTGTTTTTCTTCAAGGAGATCTTCTTGAAGACATCTACATGAAACGACCACAAGGCTTTCCATCACCATTTTCGCCTTGCAAAGTCTGGAAGCTCAATCGTCCAATTTATGAACTGAAGCTCAATGGCACAACAATTTGACGTCTACCTTGGGGTTGCTCGAGTTTCATCCTTCGGCAGCTGATCCAAGTCTTCATTCGTATAACCAAGGAGTCATTTTCCATCCTCGTCTACGTGGACGACATGATCCTTCTTTCAAAGGACCTGGCTCGGCTAGAAGCAGTTAAGAAGGCTCTTGGTGACGCTCTCGCCATGAAAGACCTTGGAGAAGTCAAGAACTATCACGTCATGGAGATCATTCGAGAACGTCCCAACCGCACCACCATCCTCTCCCAAAGATTATACGTGTCCAACGTGCTCAAGCGCTTCGACATGGATTACGCCAAGCCTGTCGCCACCCCTCTTCCGCTCCAACACGCACTGACTGCTCCACCAACTCCATCACCAGAACCTTGTCATGAAGGCTATCTTGAGCATGTCGGGTTCTTAATGTACGCCATGATGTGTACAAGGCCCGATCTTGCACATCCCATCAGCATCTTATCTCGCTTCGTCGTTGCTGGCCGCTTCACGGATCTTCACAGGACTACTGCAAAACGGGTTCTTCGTTATCTGCAGGCTTTTTACTCTTGTTGTGACGACCAGTCTGACCGTCGATCTTCTCAAGGCTAATGCTTCACGTTTGGCAGCGGCGTCATCAGATGGCAATCCATGCACTTGTCGTTTGTCTTCCTTTCATCGTGTGAAGCTGAGTTATATGCGCGCACGATGGCGGCTCTCCTTCCTCCTAGGCGAGCTTGGCTTCCCTCAACCGACTCCAACTCTTTGGTGTGATAATGAGAGCACCATTCATCTTACCAAAAACCTCGTGTTCATCAGCGCACCAAGTACATCAAGCTTCGAAACTTTTTCCTTAGAGAGTTGGTGCAGCATGGACAGCTCCGTGTGAAATATGTCTTTTCTGACTGCAACCTGACTGACTTGTTCACCAAGCCCCTTGGCCGACTTGACCATTATTGTCCACTTGGAGCCATGGGCCTCGAGGTTCTCGCAGCCTAGTGGGTGTGTTGGAAATAGACTTTTGGAGCTTTGGGGACAATTTCAGGGTTTTTGGTTGGGTTGGGTGTTGACTTTTTACATCCCCAACCTATCCAACCTCATCCCCATTCAAAATCTTACCCTCCTTTGGTTGGTTGATTGGATTGGTTGGACCCCTCTATGATTTCCTTGGGATTGCATCTCATCCAACCAAACTCTTCTACTTTGTGCCACTTAAGTCCTTGTTTCCTAGTCTCTAATTAATCGATTCAACACTTATTCTGACACTCACTAGCCTCACGCTCCCGCTGCTCATGTCCTGCCTGTGCAACGGTTGTTGTGGTTGCACCCAACTCGCCAGGTTGGTGAGGTCTTTGGGTGAGTTGCGCAAGTCTTTGCGAAAACCTAAACAATGCCTCACATTTGCACTCACTCTCTGCTCCTCTCATCTTCATCATCCTATCAAATCAACAAGTCTCATCAGCCCTCATTCCTTTTCGAGGCTGTCCCAAACTTTGCTTAAAATTGAACCACGGCTCTAAGCCTATGCTCCATGTTCTTCGAACCATGGGCTCTACGAGTCAAACAGCCGGCGGTTCAACCACGCTTGGCCGAACCTTGAATGGGCCAAGGAGCCTAATTGGTTCAAATCCAACCTGTTCGGTTCGAATCCACTAACAGCCTATGTCAGGTCAGCCAAGAAGGCTCAGCACGAGCTGGGTCACGTACAAACTCTGCATAAGGAAGCCGCATTGCAGAAGAGTGTAAAGAATGCATGGCATGGGATTCGGTCGAACCGGGTCTGGCCTGGTGCAAACCAGTTCGTTTTTGTCCTGGGCTGGACTGGGCTAAGCCCGGGCGAAACGACAAGAAACGAATTTTGTGGGTTTGCCGAAATTTCGAACCGCGCCAGCTTGCCTTGAGCCGCGGCATGACATGAACATTGCGCGACTCGCATAGAGCACTCGTGACATGTATCAGGGTTCCTTTCAGGCCTAACGTGGCCTCCTAGTAGGAGTCAGGTCCAGGAGCACTCACCGCAAGTGGTTTGAGTCCTGACAGGCCATGAGAAGTCAAGCCTGGCGGCCCATGAAGCTGTAGGGCGCACGCCATACACGTCATTGCCGTTCTCAGCAGCAACACTGCCTGAGCTGGCATAGCGGAAAAAGAGATTCATCCCCGACACAGAGAGCGCTGACTCGCTGAAGGTAAAACCCAGCGATGCCTCTGCGATGGAGAAGAGGGTGCACATGGTATTCATAATGAGGACTGTTGCTATAAGCGATGCTGAGCGCATGAAACTGGGTAAAAACTGAACTTCACTGCTTGTTGTAAAAGGTTTCACAACGTACCTGTAATTGGCTGGACGGGGAAATCTGCAAAAAAAACAAAACAAAAAAAAAAAACCAAAAAAAAGAACAAACAAACAAACACAGCGCTGAGTTAGGACTCTAGTCATTGTTCATCAACTATTGTTCAAAACCGGAAAGACAATCGAACAACAAAGCAACGATGGCAGCTGAAAGAATGGGATGCAGGGGTACACTCACGCGTGGTGAGGTGCCAGGCGGAGACGACATGGCTTTGAGGCTGGGTGGCGGAGGCAGCAGTGAAGCCGATAGCAAAGGTGTACTGCGCTGTGGTTGGCGCGAGCTCCTCACACAGGGAGATGCGTGCCGACAGGAGGGGGGTGGTGGGGCGAGGGGACGCCTGGGAGGAGAGGAAGACGCGCAGGGAGCCACTGGAGGAAGGGTCGTAGTCGATCCAGGCGTACTTGGCCTTGCCGTCATTGAGAGAAAAGCTTGGCTTGGCTGTGACCACCGACGTGACACTACCACCGGTGTTGATGCCCACGTGGTTGCTGTCAGGGTCGCTGTTGCCCGCATCCTTGGATGTGTCAAACTCCACTGCCACGCTGCGCGCTCCCATCCCCGCATACCCCATGCCGCCCGCCACCGGTGTTGTGGGCAGGGTCGAATCAAAGGTCACGACAAAGGCAAAGCCTTCGGAGCCGGAGGCAGCAGCACGGGTGAGAGTGAAGGAGAAGGAGGAGGAGAAGGCAAGCTCGCGCCCGCATGCATCCCCGATGAGCTGGTAGGAGAAGAGCGGCACGCGCGCTGCCAGGAACACACTGCCAGCCTTGGACGACTGGGAAGGCGTGAGAGTGAACGTGGCTTCATTCACTGAGGCGTCGCCAGTGGCTGCAAGCATGGCTCCTGTGGGCGTCAAATCCTGCTCCGTCCTACCACCTGGAAGAGGAACGCACAGAGATGGAGTCACCAGAAAGGAGACAAGGCGTCGCATGGGACAATTCGCACATGCAATTTAGAATTAAAGGTTTAGGTGAGTGGCTCACCTGCCACAGCCACGCAGCTGCCAGGTAACTCCCCAACCACATAGTTATCGTCACACATGCATTTGGGCGTGTTGCTGGGGCCGTCCAAGAAGCACACGCCATGGCCGTTGCAGGCGGGCACAGGGGGGTCGGAGACGCCAGAGATGCCGCAGAAGGCATTGCAGACGGGGTCAGCTTTCTGGGGGCTGTCTGCACATGCAAGGCCATCTGCTGGCTTGTCCGCACAGTTGGCACGGTATGTGATGTAGCCTTGCGTGCACGGTGGGGGGGACGTGAACCCCTCGCTCAAGTAGTTGTTGTCCAGCTTGTACGTCTCAATCGATGCTGGCACGGGCTCGAGCACTTTCCCTGTCAACAGATTGTTCCTCAGATTGCTGTGGGTAGAGGTGGAATGATGGGGAATGGAGGGATGGGGAGTCGAAGGATGGGGAGTCAAAGGATGGAAAGTCTAGGATGGGGAACAGAAGGATGGGGAAAAGAAGGATGGGGAATGGAGAGATGGGAAATGGAAGGATGGGGGATGGAGGGATGGGATGGAAGGATGGGGGATGGAGGGATGGGGGATGGAAGGATGGGAACCTCAACGAGGGAGACCAAACGAGAAAGGAGCAAAAACTCTTATTCGCGTGGCTAGAGACTGGGAGCAGTACTGAAAGTAGAAAGCAATCATACTGTTGGAATCATGAAAAGACAACTGAGTTGGAGGCGTACGGGGGACTCACAGAGCTCGTAGGCTGTTACAACAAGTAGCGAGACCTTGCGGTATGGTGCCAGTGAGGCGGTTGGAGCTCAGGTCACTGGATGTAACAAGATGTAAGGCAGATGAAGTTTGAGAGATTGGAAGGAGGAAAGCAAGAGTGGTTCGCTTTATGAAGACATGAGGACGAAGTGATGGGCTCTAAGCTAGTAGTTGAGTTGAGAACCGTCTTGGCTTGGCACGTGCGTTGGAGCCTTGCGTTGGAATTGTTCCGCGCTGGGTTTGACATCAAGAGGCGGCTCGCCCGCACTGAAATCACCGATTTTCCGGTCCCTCAGACAATCCCTGTGGTCAACTGTGACAATCCATCCCATCACGGAAGGAAAGAACTGTGCAACAACTAGACTAAAGCTAAACGCACTTGGTGGGGAAAGGAAGCACGGGTGGGGTGCAGGAGGAAGAGGGGAATGACTAGTCACAAAGAAACAGAGGCTCACAGCAGTGTGAGGTAGACCAAGCCTGTGATGTCGTCCGGTATCGTGCCAGACAGCTGGTTGAAACTCAAGCCGCTGGGGAAAGAGAAGAGACGAATGGCACAAAAATATAGAGGCAGTTGAACATCTGACCAACTGCAATGGAATGCAGGCAAGGAGGCAGCGGTGGGAGGTGAGGTGAGATGGAGCAGAGAGGAATGCACATGGGATGCATTCTTTGGTTTAGGCTGATGTGTGCATGGGCTGGTGCACGAAGAGGATGCAGTGAGGCATGGGGATGCAGTGAGGCATGGGGATGCAGTGAGGCATGGGGATGCAGTGAGGCATGGGGATGCAGTGAGGCATGGGGATGCAGTGAGGCATGGGGATGCAGTGAGGCATGGCGATGCAGTGAGGCATGGGGATGCAGTGAGGCATGGGGATGCAGTGAGGCATGGCGATGCAGTGAGGCATGGCGATGCAGTGAGGCATGGCGATGCAGTGAGGCATGGCGATGCAGTGAGGCATGGCGATGCAGTGAGGCATGGGGATGCAGTGAGGCATGGCGATGCAGTGAGGCATGGGGATGCAGTGAGGCATGGGGATGCAGTGAGGCATGGGGATGCAGTGAGGCATGGCGATGCAGTGAGGCATGGGGATGCAGTGAGGCATGGGGATGCAGTGAGGCATGGCGATGCAGTGAGGCATGGCGATGCAGTGAGGCATGGCGATGCAGTGAGGCATGGGGATGCAGTGAGGCATGGGGATGCAGTGAGGCATGGCGATGCAGTGAGGCATGGCGATGCAGTGAGGCATGGCGATGCAGTGAGGCATGGCGATGCAGTGAGGCATGGCGATGCAGTGAGGCATGGGGATGCAGTGAGGCATGGCGATGCAGTGAGGCATGGGGATGCAGTGAGGCATGGGGATGCAGTGAGGCATGGCGATGCAGTGAGGCATGGCGATGCAGTGAGGCATGGCGATGCAGTGAGGCATGGCGATGCAGTGAGGCATGGCGATGCAGTGAGGCATGGGGATGCAGTGAGGCATGGCGATGCAGTGAGGCATGGGGATGCAGTGAGGCATGGGGATGCAGTGAGGCATGGGGATGCAGTGAGGCATGGCGATGCAGTGAGGCATGGGGATGCAGTGAGGCATGGGGATGCAGTGAGGCATGGCGATGCAGTGAGGCATGGCGATGCAGTGAGGCATGGCGATGCAGTGAGGCATGGGGATGCAGTGAGGCATGGCGATGCAGTGAGGCATGGCGATGCAGTGAGGCCATATCTAGAGCCCGAGGTTGCCCTGTGCTGACAGACGTGTGGCATGTGGCGTGGTGTGTAATGCGGCGCAGCCTTGAGCACAACAGCAGCTGATTCGGTTCCAGTGCGCCCTGGGTGGATGAGAGACCACAACATATCCGAGCCAACGAGACAAGCCGAGGCACAACATATTGTTGGAAGAGAAGCGGAGACAAGCCGAGCCTGGGGCGTATGGGGGGATTACAGCGAACCTAGGTTGCCAAGACTAGAGAGACCTTGCGGTATGGTGCCAGTGAGGTGGTTGAAGCTCAGGTCACTGGATGTTACAACAAGGGAGGGAGTTGAGACAACAAGCTGAGCAGCATGACAACTCAGCATGACTAAAAACAAGCTGAATTTGACCAGTCAAGATGAGCAGCTAACAAAGGTAGCTGGCTCATGCAGCTGGTGATGCGATGCGGCATGCCCAGGGGTGTGGTGTGCGTGGTGTGCTGTGTGACATGTCCAGAGACATAACGGACGTAGCCCAGTAGAGGTATCACATGAAAGCACACACTCAAAAGAGAGAGAGAGAGAGAGAGAGAGAGAGAGAGAGAGAGAGAGAGAGAGAGAGAGAGAGAGAGAGAGAGAGAGAGAGAGAGAGAGAGAGAGAGAGAGAGGAGAGAGAGAGAGAGAGAGAGAGAGAGAGAGAGAGAGAGAGAGAGAGAGAGAGAGAAAGAAAGAACGAAAGACAAACATCTCATAAAGATTAGGTGCCGTCCACTGCGCTGGAATCGAGCCACTGAGCTCGTTGTGCGCCAAAACACTGGGGAAGAATGTGCAGCGAGAGCAGGGAAGAGAGAGGAGAGCACGTAAGAAAAAAATTATCAAAAAGGAGGGAAATATTAGTAAGCAAGAGATCTGGGTAAGAAGAAAAATGTGGGTAAGCAAGAGATGTGGGTAAGCAATGCGCATACGGATGCAGCTACGGCAGGGCGTGGTTAGGAGGCCACAAGAGAGGCAAACATACATGAGAAGAAGCGAACCTAGTGATGGAAGGATTTCAGCACACAGCGAGCAGGATCGCATGGGCGGCGCAGTGGACGTCATCTAGTGATGGAAGGATCGCATAGCGCACACAGTATGCAGTTTCTCGGTCTATTTGTTCTAACAGTTAAGGGCTTCAGACTTTACCAGATTATTTTTAAATGAGCTGGAGGGTTGTTGAGTGGGCTTAAAGGAAAGTTAAAAGATGAATGGCACACATATCGGTGGTTCACGAGTGACAAAGGTAGAAGAGACATGCAATCATGCTACGCTGATGTAGCTCCATTCTCCAATGTGTGCGCTACAGAACGCCATGAGAACAAAACACTTCTAAAAAGAGGGCAGCTACTACCATGCACTTATGCCCATGCACCATGTCCCATGCACCATGTCCTGTGCACCATGTCCCATGCACCATGTCCTGTGCACCATGTCCCATGCACCATGTCCCATGCACCATGTCCCATGCACCTTGTCCCTCCCATGCACCATCTCCCGTGCACCACGTCCCATGCGCCATGTCTCATGCACCACGTCCCATGCGCCATGTCTCATGCACCACGTCCCATGTGCCATATCCCATCTCATCTACCCCATAACCCATAACCCACTGACCAAACACATGCCAGATCCCTATGCCTTATGTGCACAGTGCACGCCATGAGTCCATGCCCATGCTGCATTCATCTGCAAATGTCTCACAGGTCTTCTAGTTTGGTAAGAGCGGCCAGGCTGGTAGGGATCGTCCCACTCAGCTTGTTGTTCTGCAGCTCACTGCCGTGCCAGGCAAGGGGTGCAGGGGCAGGTGGGGAGGAGAGATGCAAAACGCACGGGGGAAAGGAAGGGAAGGGCGGGAGGGGAGATGGAGGGATGGAAGGGCCACACGGGGAGGAGGATCACGATCGATTGAGAAGGAGCAGCAGACAGCAGAAAATCGTTTGTGCACTAGCGAGGCCGCATATGCAGCAGAGGGAAGGAGTGATGCAGCACCTTCCCTCTCTTGGCCTCCCGCTTGCTCCAAGATCAGGCCCACATGCTTGCCCACACGCATGCCCACAAGCATGCCCACACGCACGCCCACATGCATGCCCACACGCACGCCCACATGCATGCCCACACGCACGCCCACATGCAAGACATTCGGCAATAGCCATTAAGTGAATGGGTGAGCCTAGGCTGTGTGGAGAAAGTCTCGAGTCTCGGCATATAAGGCATGACAATAGGTAGGGGGCCGGCACGATTTCAAAAATGGCCCTGCTGTTGCCTGGGACGAATCGGTTCATTACGAGCTGAACCAAAATTTGCCTACCTGCCATGTGTATTCCTATTCTTGACATTCTTACATAAACACCGCAAGTTAACACCTCCGCAACAGCACCAACCTGCAGATTTCGTACTTCACCCCTATAATCCAGAGAGGCACGCTGAGGAGTGGTAGTTTTGCAGCCTCTTGGAGGTTCTTCCGTTCTTTAGTGCTATTACACTACCCTGCTCAGATGCTCGATGACGTTCATTAACATGTAAGGTCGAGTTATTACGCTTGCATGGCCCCAAACAAATGCATGTTCCCAACTTGGGCTATTAATCAGAGCCAGGAAACTAATGGTAATTCTAACCTACTTGGTTGGACACGGCCAGGAGGTGTGCAGAAAATTTATTAAGCGGCCACGGCCAAGGAGTGAGGGAGAGCGAGAAATGTTATAAAGACGATAAAGATTCAGATTATCAAGTTTCAGCAAAACATTGGCCTGAAAGCGATGCATGCAACTCAGCTGAACTGCAACGGCGCCTCGCCCCATCCGTGCCACAAGACCTCCCAACTGGGCCCAGGCCAACTCCTCACCTGGCCCTACACTCATGTCATGTCTATGGCTCGTGCTCACCAAATGGCTGAGTGACACAGGGGCATGCAATGCAACGCAATGCAAGAGGCTTACATGTGTTGGAGATTAGTCGTTTTTGTTAGAGTGGAAGGCAGGGAACCCGATAAGAGGTTGTTGTACGCACGCCTGGGGTGATGTGTTGTGATGTGGCACAGCAGCAAAGTTGGGGTTTGCAAGGAAGAAAGAACACAGGGCGAGACAAGAATGGGGATGCATTCCTTATAGTTTGGACGCATGGCTGGATCTGGATGGGGTCACAGAGAGGGTCACGACTCGTGGAAGAAGGGGAAAAGGAGGAGAGGAGGAGGAACAGAGTGAGGCCATGAGAAGAGGAACTCACAAAGCGAGTAGTTTGGAGACACTCCCAAGATCGTCTGGTATAGGTCCCGTAATCAGGTTGTTCTGGAGCTCACTGATTGGTGAGGTGATGGCGGTTTCAGAAAGGAAATAGGTTGTTTCAGACGAGACCAGCCTTGCATGAGTGTTGTGGTGGAAATGAAGGACATGGGAGGAAGCACCAGACATGCGTAACGCACTGATAGACTTGCGTCAACTGGCAAAACTCGAGCGCAGCTCAAGACAAGTATGAGTCGAGCCTTGTTTTGTATTGCGGCCCGGCACGACCAGAGCAGCCGGCTCGAGCCTGCTAGATCACCTCAGCTGTGCGCCACGGGTCAAGGAGCGGCCCGTGACAAACAAGGTTCAACTGTTCGTCAGATGCTCAACTGTTACACCACTTTTTATAGTGGCGTCCTACTCAATTGTTAGTGCGTAACGCTCTTTTAATTTCACTGTACAAGGTTCTGGTGTGTAAAACAAGGGAACATAGCAGATATTGATGAGCAATTGAACCGTCTCAAACCCAGCTCCACTTTGGCTTGGTCAGTCCATGATAACGTGGTCCCGAGGCGCCGAACGAGCCCCGGACGAACGAACGCAGCGAGCAGGGACAATTTGTCCCGAACCTCGGATTGGTACTTTAGGCTAGCCAGCCAACTAAGCACATATCTGCTCAGCCATATCTGCTGCATAGTAAGTTCGGCACACAATACCTTTCACAGTGAAAACCACGGAGTGCGATGCACAAACCTTAGACACAAAATGGAGATCATATAGACTGTTGGACGGGTTTGGCCGGGCTCAGGCTGTTACTAGGGAGAGGGTCAAATCAAGGAGCAGGTCAGCAGGTAAGAGGGGTGCCGAACATCATTATCGGGAAAGTCCAATTCCCCTTGTCTGGTCTGGAGCACGCGAGCATGCAATGTAGCGTTGTTTGCTGGGGCTGCTGCCTTACATTAAGGTCAGTGCAGTCATTAGGGTGATCGATGTTGGAATCGACCCTTCCAATTGGTTGTCCCCAAGATACCTGTGTCGAGGAAACAGCGTGCAATGGAAAGGAATTTCTTCAGGATGAGAGGGAGTCGTTACAAGTGGACTGTGGTTGCTGTGGTTGGAGCGGGAGGGAGGGAGGCACTGTAACACACTGCACTTGAATTGAATGCCTGACGAATTCTGCAGTAGCAAGTGATGTGAGTATGCTTTCACGCTTTGCATCATCAAATTGAGTGTGCTGGTTGGATTGCAGCCTGCGTTGAGGAGTTACAAAGAGCATACGGGTAGGGAGGGAGAGACCGGGAGATACAAACGATAGAGCGAGGGAAGAGAACATTGTAGAGGGGCGGGAAAGGGAGGCAGTCAGAAGGGATGCGATGCAAGGAAGCAGTGGACGGCAAGGGGCTTACATTTGACTCAGGGCAGTGAGAGCGCCGATACCTTCAGGCAGGGAGCCACTGAGCTGATTTTTGTGAGCGTCGCTGCGTGGTGGGTGGTAAGGCATGCAAGGGGGAGGAAGAAGATTTACAGCAATGCTCCACAGGCAGGGCCACAGGCTGGGCCACAGGCTGGGCCACCACGGATGGCTAGTGACGAGCGGGGGGGAGTGCCGACCGAGACACATGCCCTGCGTATTGCAATCCAAAGGTTTCCAGTTTGAACCGTGGCCCGTGATGACATGACCTGCCACGAGGTTGTAGGCTCACAGAGACATGTGATGTGACAATACAATAGCCAGAGACATTCCTTTGCTGACTCAATACGGAGCTGCGTGTGTGTTGCGGCAAAACGACCATACATGCACTTGGCTCATGCAAGGGGCATCTCACAATTCTTGTAAAGCAACAAGTTTGGTGAAGCTAGCTGGGAGTGGGCCCGATATGGAATTTTGGTCCATATAGCTGAGGGGGAAGGGAGGAGGCATGGAAAGAGAGGGGAGAGCAAGGGTGAACAGGGAGAGTGCGAAAGAGAGGCAAGGCACGGGAGGATGATGAGATGTATCATGTATGTGTGTGTGATGTGAACACCAGGGAGGATGAACAGGATAGGGGGGTGATGGGGTGATCAAATAAGGATTCATGCTGCAACAAGGCAAGGAAGGCATGGGTAATCGAGTGTCTTGACTCGAATCGAATCACCAACTCGACTTTGACTTCTGGTCGAGTCACATAGACATGAACCATGGGCGATGAGAGTATTATTACCCGCCTCGTTTGGCTTGCATCGTTTTAGTAACTATAAGCCTTCATGGGCGAGCATTCCTCGAATTCTTGATGTGCGACACGCATTTATTACCTCGCCCGGAGATAAGAAAGACTTGCCTTAATAGCAACAACAATCTAGCCCTCCCCCTCCTCCCCTCACCCCTACGTGACTGGAAACACATTCACTGTCTTGAGCGCTATCTTTCAAACTATAAACGAGTCGCAGCAGGTAGGGAAATAACTCTTCTTATCAGCCACCTCCGCTGAATGTACCATCAGAAATCTTCATACCACCAACCCCCATGTCCCTGTCAACCCACTCCCCTCGTGTCAGTATTTTCACACCCACATCCCCCCCTACAGTCACGCTTTGTCGTTGAACTGCCAGAGGATAGACAAGAAGTCCAAGTCAGAAAAGAAGAGACTCGCAAGACAAAAACCCAGCTCGAGTCATTCACCTCCTACTCGAGTACAAAAGATGAGAGCTATGACTAGGAAGCACTTTTTCTTCCTTTCTTTCACCCGACTTGGCTCAAAATCGCCCTGACTCTACACTTTTGCCGACTCTACACCGACTCGACCTGATTCCACTCGAACCATCTCGTGCCTATGTCAGAATGTGGGTTTCATCCCCATGCCAGTCCAGTCGAGACTTACGGCTGACCTAGCCGTCAAGCTGCGTTTCAACGCCCCCCCTACCTCAGCGGAAGCAGCCAAGCTGTTCCACGAGTACAGGCAGCGCTGAAGCATCACCCTGCATCGCAGGCAGGCGCATGCCCCCAATTTCAATCTGAAAACCAGCACCGCCATGGCTGGGGGCGCCATGGAGGCGGACGCGGCTGGGATTGCAGACGTTATCGAACCTCTAGCCGAAGGTTACCTATTTCAGATCCTAGAACCCCCGCTTGGACCCCTTGTGGACAAGGCGGGTGGCGAGTAGAATGCTTGCTTCACCCCCAATCTTGCATGCTTGTATGCATTGTGATAATCAAAAAGAAGGACCATTCGAGAGTGGAGCAGGGGATGAGAAGCAGGGGACATAACGAAAAGATTGGACGAGTACGTACAAGTATTTAAGCCTGGTGAGGACGCCAAGGGTCTCGGGAAGAGAACCTGTTACTCCTGAGTATGATATGGAACTGATCCACACAGTACAGAACAACGCAGCCATAAACAGGCGAAGGTTGGATTGGATTGCATTGCATTGGATTGGAGAATTTTTCCAGCGACAGCAAAACTTGCATCCACAAATAGGGGAAGGTCAGAGGGCTGCGAATCCTAGGCTCTGGTTTAAAACGCCTAGGTATACCTGCCCGCTGGGCCACTGGTTCAAAACGGGGATGCCTTTCAACGCTCTTGTGCGTCACACCGCATGTCGAGCGCCTCATGAAGAGCGCCTCATGAAGAGCGCCTCATGAAGAGCGCCTCATGAAGAGCGCCTCATGAAGAGCGCCTCATGAAGAGCGCCTCATGCCGCGACCACCCTGTCAGGCATGCCCCACCCACACTCACAAATCTGTCACGAAGCCAGAACCGTCGCAGTTGACACCATCGAAAACCACGCAGTCACCGTTCTCCACCCACGAGCTCATATCAAGCCTGAAATTGCTAGTCATTTGCGCCTTCATGTCTCTGAGCGCCGGCCCTGCGCAGTGTCAAATGGGTGCAAAGGGATGCCCAACACCAGGCGAGGCGCAGCGCAGCAATGGAGGTCAAGCACACACGTGCGGACACACACGCACACACAAACTCGCACCCCCCCACACTCCTGCAATCACACGCTCACACTGGCTGGGGTCAAGAGGTATAGGAGCAGCGTGCGCCATCATGATGGGGGGGAAGCCACGGCTGCAGCCGCTGCTGCGCCAGAAGCAGCGCTGCGCCCAACCGCCCTTCGTGAGGCCCTCGTCGCTCCCCACCATCGCCAGCACCGCCACCACGCCCATCACCGCCACCCGCCCAGCCAGCCCCGCGCCACCGCTCCTCGTCATCGCGCCTCGCCTCCCTTTCCCTTCCTGAACTCCTCCTGCCGCTCTCAGCGGCCTCCTCGACCTCCGCATTGCACAAATGGCCGCGCCACTGGCGCCGCTCGCGCAGGTGGTGGCCGCTCTGACGCCGGCGCCGCGGGCGGTGTATGACGCGCGGTGGGTCCTTCGCTGGGGGAGCCTGCCAAAGCGAGCGGAAAGGGGAAAGGTGAGAGGAGCGGGAGTCAAAATGGGGCACGGCGGCACCATGCCGCGGCGCGGGCCTGAGCGGGCGTGCCGCGCACCCGCCAGCTCAGCAGGGCTCCGGGACGATGGGAATAAGTTATGGTACTGTCGCGCCGCGCGGCATTGCTGCCCTACGGGAGGGTGGAAGGAGGGGGAGAAAGAGGGAGGTTGGGGAGGGGAGGAGCTTCACGATCGCGCTCACGCGTGCCCTCCTCCCTTCCTTCCCCCACCCCTCCCCCCCCCCCCCCAGTCCTTAACGTGACGAGCTCCGGAGGTCGGAGTGTGAAAATAGTGGAAAGGTGGCGCCTGAACAGCGCGGTTAGCGCTAGTAGTAGTTGGAACTTAGATGTGACACACAGTGCAACTCAAGCAAGAATTTTCTCCGCCCGTACAGGCCCCAGACTCGCAGGACATCAATGAAACAATTCCACCATCGGTGCCGTACTGTCTAGTGCCACAACCTGCGGATATTAGCAGTACTACAGATAAAGACTCGCTTACCAATCATATACTCGGAATGCCTGTCAGAGCGGCGCTTCTCATGCGTAGTAAAAGACTATCCTATCGCCGCATGCTCGGCTTTCTATGGCCCTGTTCAATAGCTTTTAAGTCCAGGGGTAACTACAGCCCAAATAAGGTATAGCGTGGCTCGGATATTATGTGGTGCTGCTGGCTATACTTCTGAACGAAGTGCAATCAAACAGCGGCTAAGTGGGCGAGTGAGTGACAGACAGTGCAGCAGTCTGATCCAGATTCCAGCCCGCACGACACCTGGCGGGAGTGCTCCGCTCCCGTGCACCCACACGACGCTCCTGTACAGTGCCAGGAGAACTCACACAGCCACCCAGTCCCGGCTCTTCTGGCCCCCTGATGACCCCAACACGAAATCCAGCTGTCCGCCCTGTGTGCTTAGGGGAGTCCGAAGTGAAATGTCGACATCCGTTTGCGGATGTAGGCGAATCTCGACGGTCGAATCTTCGATCCGAGGGCTGACATGCACCGACAATCAGCGGCTTTCAGTGACATGGTAACTTCGAACACGCCTTCAGATCAGGTCACCTGCCAAGGCTGGCACGAGGTTCGTTCGCCAATGTCCAAGCCAAAGGATGTCGAGTTCGTCTCCGAACCAGACCGAACCAAACCGAAACGAACCGAACCGAACTGAAGTACAGCAGTAGACGACGACTGACCGACCAACACCATCCAGCAAGATGAGGAAGGATTTCGACAGGTTCGAACCTTCGGATGAAATTTATACACATTTGTGACGGGGTGTCCACATCTGCTGAATCTCGGACCCTGTCAGTTCGGGGGATTTCTTTTTTGGGTTGCGAAGCAACCCTTCACGATCGATCTGGACAGATTTTTTTTTCACATTTTATATTTATTTATAATACAATGTGAAAAAAAAACTGGGTGCACTAGTTGCTAGCTACATAACGTGTACCATAAGTTTTATCTAATTCAATTATGATGTGATGGTTCTGACCGCACTGCGTCATATTTTTGTATGTTGGATGATTAGTGGTAATTACGTGACTGTTATGAAATGAATATATTATGAATCGTACACATATGCTTAAATGAATATAATAATACATGCTTGCTTGAATATAATGATACATGGTCGACTGAATATAATAATGCAAATGATATAAATGCATTATGTGATGATGATAAAAATGCTTCAGTATGCATAATGTTGGATGTTAAAATGCATGCATACCAATATATGATATAAATGCGTGACAGCTAACGATCCAAAAACTATGCTATCGCATCCCCTGCCTAGCATGGGGGGGAGCTAATAGCATAATCCTAATACAATCAGCAGTCACATGAAACAACACAATCTGTGAACTCTAAAAAGATGGTCAACTCTATCATCTCCAGTTCAAGTGGGCTCCCGACAGGCGCGCCAATGAACCTTCTAATGAAATGACAGACCTGATTCACATTTTTAAAACTCAGACATGCATTGTTATTGCAATGATGGATAAATGCACACTCAGATAAGCAAACACATTCACAACAACCAAACGCATGCACAAAAAAAAAAAAAACAATAAACAAAAAAAGCCGGAAACCCACGATCACACATAAACGATGCAAAACAAATCAAAAATGGTAATATGGTAAATGCTATAAGTGACACCTACAAATTCTCCAGATTAGATTCGTCTCTCTGGTCAGCAAGACTCCTAAGAACAAAAAGAAAATATGAAGAGAAAAGGAAATCATAGAAAACCGTTAAACTTGAATAATCAGGATACAAAATTACGGATGAAGAAAAGTAAAGGCAAGGTAGGGTCAACATAAGAGAATATAGAGCAAATCAAACAAAGTAGAAAACAGAAGCGTAAAATGGAAGCATAAAACGGAAGCAGAACGCGAAAGCAGAAAATGGAAGCGGCAAACTGAAGCAGTAAATGTCAGAAATAACTGAGCAGGAATGAATGAACTAGAACAGAGTTTGGTACAAGTAGGAAACCCTAACTTTGTGTACCCCCTAAGGTGTAACCCACTACAGCCTAGACAATATAAACATGCAATGTTTGACACACCCCCATAGGCGCAGTGGGAAACAACCACAGGGTCACAAGACCAGTCAAAGCAAAGCAAAGCAAGCTCAGGGTGGATCTCAAGGATTCCACACAAATTCCGAGCACAAGCAAGCGGTCACAAGACCAGTTCACATGCAGGTTTATAACAAAGCAAGAGATACAGTGATCACAACCTAGCAAAAGTAAGCAAGAAGGCATATATATATAGTGATCACAGTACAAGTAAGGTCAAGAGGTAAGCAAGTGAGGCCCAGTAGGTACAAGGCCTAGCAGAGTGCAAAAGCGCTGATGGTCACAAGGCTGAAGCGCCTTGGTGAACACATCAGCAGTGTTGGCCTCCGTGGCCACGTAACGCAGACAAAGCTGACCACGCTGCTGCAGCTCTCGAGCAAGGAAGTACCGCAGAGCGATGTGCTTCGTTCTGTGCTCCAGTCTGTGCTCCTCACACAAGGCAATGGCAGCCTTGTTGTCGACGTACAGCACTGGAGGAGAACGAGGCCGCTCTCCGAGGTCGGTCAGCAGGTAGGTCAGCCAGCGTAGCTCCTGAGCAGCCATGGCTGTGGCGTAGATCTCAGCCTCACAACTGGAGCTGAGAACAGAAGAAGAGCGAGTAGAACGCCAAGAAACTGAGCCAGAGCCAAGGCTGAAGGTGTAACCCTGGGACGACCGCTGAGTAGCCTGGTCGTCTGCCCAAGAAGCGTCTGAGTGCCCTGTGAGAACAACCCGGTCTCGCCCTCCAAGCACAAGCCCCATGCCCGACGTACTGCACAAGTAGCGCAACACCCTCTTAGCAGCATCCATGTGCTCCTTCCGGTGACGGCCAGGAGCGACATAGCGTGCTAGGATGCTAAGAGGGTATGCAAGGTCAGGTCGAGTGCAGGTCATCAGGTACATGAGGCAGCCCACAAGCTCTGGATACGGGCCACTCGGCTCTACGGACTCATCCGAAGGCAGAGCTGAGAGCGAGTGACCGGTAGGCAGAGGAGTGGACTGAGGCGAGGAGTACGTGAAGCGGAAGCGCTGGAGAACCTGCTGCACCATGTGTGACTGAGTCAGGGTGATGGTGCGCCGTGCTCTGTCCCGGGTGATCCGCAAGCCAAGATAGCTCGTCAGCTCACCCAGGTCTGTGCACGTGTGTCTCCTCTGCAGCTCCGACTTCACGTGAGCGAGTGCCGCGGTGTCAGCAGTGGCAAAGACCAAGTCGTCGACGTACACGAGGATGTAGAACGGCGGCAGCGAGGTGTCGGTGCGTAGAAACAGCGACGGGTCAGCAGTAGAGGGAGCGAACCCAAGAGCCGCAAGTGTCGTCCTCAGTGTGTCGTGCCACTCACGTGGCGCCTGGCGGAGACCGTAGACCGGCCGCTGAAGCCTCCACTGGGTGCCAGGAGGAAATGACCCAGTGAAGCCAGGGGGGCGGCGCAGCCAGATCTCCTCGTGCAGGCTGCCCTGCAAGAAAGCAGTGCTGAAGTCAAGAGAGTGAAGCTCGTAGTCGCGGTGAGCGGCTATGTGCAGCAGCACCCGAAGAGTAGTCATCTTCGGGGTGGGGGAGAAGGTCTGAAAGAAGTCTACTCCCTCTCGCTGACTGAAGCCTCGAGCCACGTAGCGCGCCTTGAAGACAGGTGGAGAACCCGGAGGCCGCTTCACCCTGAAAATCCACATGCCACTGACGATGTTCGCCCCAGGAGGGGGAACCTCGTCTACGTAGGTGCCTGTGGACTTCCAGGAGGCCATCTCTGCGTCCATGGCTGTCTGCCACTGAGAGGAGTAGGGACCCGCCATCGCCTCAGCGTAAGAGCGTGGGGTCGGGATGTCTGGTGCATCCGGGTCTCCCTCAGGGGCAACTAGCAAGGACACGAGACGGGGCAAAGCAGCAGCAAGGCAGTGGAACTCCTCCTGTCTGTCCTCAAGGACGTCCGTGCCGAGGGCACACTCACCCCCGACGGACGGAGGACAGGCAGACGCAGACTCAGACCTAGCGACAAGGCTGGCAGCGTAGTCTAGGCGACAGCGAGCAGCAAAGTCAACCAACTCAGCGACCAGGGCAGACGCAGCAGAGGACTCAAAGGTCGGGTCAGTGACAACTGTAGCGAGGAGACGCGTAACAGTGGGACTGGCAGCACGACGGGAGTCAGACTCCGGGTCAGGAAGAGTAGGAAGAGAGGACGCAGGAGGAGACGGCAGCGGGACACGCTGCGGAGCAGTGGAGGGACGCAGAGTCATGTAGTGAGTGCCAGGGACAGGAGGAGGACGCTCACGTGGGACACGACGACCAGTGCGAGCAGTACGAACAGGCGACGCAGGACGAGACTCAGGCTCACGACGCTCTGTAAGACCTCCTGTGGGACCAGCGTAAGGGGAGGGAGCAGGGAGAGGCGAGACAGGCGGTAACTGTGACTGCGGCTGGACAGGCAGAGGACACTCGACGGAGGGAGGAGGACAAGGAGGAGGAGCCTGACCAAGAACCTGCTGAAGGAGCGGTACGAAGTACGGTCGCGGCCGCGCAGCGTCTCCAGAAGCAGCAGGGACACCAGTGGCAGCCCCAACGCCCGAGTCCTCAGCACCAGCAGCAGCTCCAACGCCCGAGTCCTCAGCACCAGCAGCAGCACCACCGGTCGGGTCCTCAGCACCAGCAGCAGCTCCAACGCCCGGGTCCTCAGCACCAGCAGCAGGGCCACTGGTCAGGTCCTCAGCACCAGCAGCAGCGCCACCGGTCGGGTCCTCAGCACCAGCAGCAGCTCCAACGCCCGGGTCCTCAGCACCAGCAGCAGCTCCAGCCCCCGGGTCCTCAGCACCAGCAGCAGCTCCAGCGTCCGGGTCCTCAGCACCAGCAACAGCACCACCGCTCGGGTCCGCAGTACCAGGAGCACCACTATGAAGACTGCAGCGCCGCGTGTACCACTCGCGGATCACCTGAATGGGGGGGAGCTCCTGGGTAGGAGGGGAAGTACCGGGACGAGCTCCAGAAGCACCTCTCCGGAGGCGGCAGTACTCGAGGTACCTCTCCTGCAGCTGCTGGGAGGAGGGGGCTCCTCCAGGTGGAGCACGCTCAGGCTCAGCACCCCCAGACTCAGCACCCCCAGACTCAGCACGTCCAGACTCAGCACCTCCAGGCTCCGCACCTCCAGGCTCCGCACCTCCAGGCTCAGCACCCCCAGGCTCCACACCTCCAGGCTCAGTACCTCCAGGCTCCGCACCTCCAGGCTCCGCACCTCCAGGCTCAGCACCCCCAGGCTCCGCACCCTCAAACGCAGCACTCCCAGGCTCAGCACCCCCAGACGCAGGACGCGAGTCAACAGCTACCTCGACAGGCTCACCCGGGTCTACCTGGGACACACCTGAGGGAGCGGCACCCTGAGGGGGGAGGGGGTCTGGTACCTCAGCACCTGGAGCGAGGAAGAGAGGCGGGGGGGGGAGCGGGGCAGTGCGGTAGGGGAAGAGGCGGTAGAAGGGGACGGACTCGTCAAAAGTGACGTCCTGAGAGGCCAGAACCCGGCGCGAGGTGACGTGGTAAAACTGCCATCCAGGCGCGTCGGGAACAAAGCCAAGAAAGACACAGGGAACAGTGCGACGCGAGAGCTTGTCCGCGGACGTGTCGCGGACAAAAGCTCGAGATCCCCAGACCCGGAAACGCGACGCATCGCCAACCTCTCCCGTCCACCGTAGAGTCGGGGAAGTCTCCGGCAAGGAGACACGGGGCCAGAGGTTGAGCTGATGCGCTGCGTACCGGACCGCAAACGGCCACAGAAAGTGGGGAGCAGCCGCATGGGTCAGGGAGGTACGAGCGACCTCCATGACTAAGCCAATGCGGCGCTCAGCAACCCCATTCTGCTGTGGAGAGGCCGGAAGCGTGTACGACTGCTCAATGCCGTGCTCAGCACAGTAGGCTGCCAAGAGGTCGGAGGCGAACTCACCACCCCTGTCAGAGTGCAAGCGCAGGACAGGAAAGTCCGAGTGAAAGCGCTTGCCTAGCTGGAGACGGGCTCGGCTGATCCAGGGGATCAAAACACCAGGGACGTCACCCTTGGCGCGCAAGGGAAGACCGTGGTGTAGCGCGAGTAGTCGTCAACAACTATCAGGAAGTACCTCTCCTGACCCTGACCACGGACGCGGGCCGGGCCCCACACGTCCATGTGGAGCGTCTGCAGGGGAGCGGTCGTCGGGGGAAAGGAGGAGGAGTGAGGAGCGGCGCGCTGCCGCCCCTCGACACAGGGAATGCAGTCAGGAGCAGGGGAGTCAGGAAGGGGAGGGAGCACCCTGGGAAGACCAGCAACAAGGTCCCGTTTGTGCATGGCCCGCAGGCGCTGCACAGACGGGTGACCAAGGCGGTGGTGCCAGAGGACGGTGTCGTTCGCCAGAGAGCGACACGAGCAGGGGGCGGACAGCTGACCTGACGCTGACGCAGACGCAGCTACCTGAGGGGACTCAGTGGTCAGTGTGTACAGGTCAGACCCCGGCTCTCGAGTGAAAGTAGCTAGGTGGCGGCCCGTCCGAGCACACGTGCAGTGAGTCACACGCTCGTAGGCAGGGGTGAACTGGTGAACACCCGAGTCCTGGAGCGCACTACCTGCCACCAAGTTCGTGGAGAACGAGGGGAGGTAGAGACCTGAGAGCGTGCCGGACGGAACCGCTGGACACGGAAGGGTGGTGGAGGAGGTCGCAAGGACCGGACCCCCAGAGGGGTCAGCAAGAGAGACAGCAACCGGCCGAGCTAGAGGCTCAAGGACAGTGCGGTCACGAAAGAAAGAGCGAGAAGCACCTGAGTCCAGTGTGAAGGTGTGCAGTGCTGCAGTCGACTCAGTACCAGGGGGCACAGACGCACAAGCACCTAGAGCAGCAGCTGCAGAAGTACCTGTGGAAGCAGACACACTAGCACCTAGAGCAGCAGCGGGGCTGGCCTGAATGCCCGGGTCGGGCGGAACACGCAAGTACTGAGCACCCTCTCCACTAATAGACATCGCATACATGGCAGTGAGAATAGCATCAAAGTCAAGTGCCCAAATATCAACACCCTTCCTGAGCAGATCAGCCCAGCGCGGCAGCTCACCCCCACCAGGAAACTGAGTGCGCCACGCATCGTTGAGGCGGGCGAAGCAGCGCTCCGTCTGGTGCGGCCCCCCACACGTCTGGCCAGTGCGGTCACCTGTACGAATAACGTACTGGCAGGTGACGCTGCGCCGCGCATACCACTCACGGGCGGCCTGAAGGGTCGGGGCAGGCTGCTGACTCTGACCGCCCCCCGGGCCTCCACGACCACCACCCCCTCCGCCTCCGCCCCGGCCACCTCCACCCCTGCCGCTGCCACGACCACCTCCGCCTCCGCTGCCACCTCCGCCCCTGTCACCACTCCCAACACCGCTGTCACCTCCACCACCGCCGCCACTAGCCTCTCCAGTCGCACCTCCACCGCCACCACCTCCACCCCCGCCTCCTCCGCCACCACCCCCACTCCTGCCACTCCTGCCCCTGCGTCGTCCGCCTGAAGCAGACGCAGCCCCGACCTTCTCAGCACCAAGGAGGTCGACAGCAGCAGCAGAGGCGACAGAGGGGAGGAGGGGGGAAGGGGAGCACCCCTCGAAGAAGGGGCCGCGGGGGTCGCCACGAGAGGTGCCTACAGCGACGATACTAGCCTCGGCTGCAAGCAGTTCCTTCTCGAGGAGGGCTATGGTGAGCTCAGTGGGGGAGCGAGAGAGGAACTGGTCCCTGACAGGGCGCAGAGAGTCAGGGAGGCGGGTGACAACGTGGTAGAGAGTGATCCAGAGCGGGGGGGGGTTGCTAGCGAGGAACTCATCAGGCATGGCAGCGCGAAAGCGAGCCTCACTAGTCTTAAGGTGGGTGATGAGGTCTGCGACAGTGTGAAAAGAGGCTAGGTCGGGGAACAGGTAGGGGAGAGTGAGGCGGCCTAGTGTGGCAGAAGCGGGTGAGGAGTAGCGGGCCACTACAGCTGTGTAGAGGTCCTTAGCAGTCTTGCACTGGCCGAAGTGCTCGCGCTCATCTAGCGGCAGGGAGTTGCGAATAGCAAAGCGAGCGTGCGCGTCACGGGTCTGCCACTGTGAGCGCTCAGCTGGGGGGGCAGTAGCGAGTGGGGCGGTCGCATGGCCGAGAGCGTGGTCGTACAGTGTAATATCTTCCTTGGCAGTGAGCTGTAGGAAAAGGTGCAGGTCATCTAGCCAGGTTTCGAATTTGACCGGACGGCCCTCGGCGTCGAAAGCTAGAACAGGAGGACTAGCCATAGCGACAGCGGCAGTAGTAGAAGCAGTAAAGTCACTGAACAGGCGTGCGCAGGGTCAGCAGGGCCGGTGGGGCCTACGGACTGTAGTGGCGCACAAGCAGCAGTAGCAGGAAGTGTAGTAGTAGGATCTGCAGTGGTGCACAGGCGCAGCAGGCGGCAGCGAGAGCCGGCGCAGCAGGGGCGGGCTCAGCAGCGGTGATACGCGGGCGGCAGCGGGCGCAGCAGCGGCGGTGCGCGGGCGGCGGCGGGCTCAGCAGCGGCGGTGCGCGGGCGGCGGCGGGTTCAGCAGCGGCGGTGCGCGGGCGGCTGCGGGCTCAGCAGCGGCGGGCCGGGAGCAGTGCGGGCAGCGTGCGGGCCGGCGGCGGTCAGCGCACGAGCCGCGCAGGCTCAGCGCGGGCTGTGCGGGCTGCTCGCGGGCTGCGTAAGCGGGTCGCGGGCGGCTCGCGGGGGTTCGCGGGCAGGTCGCGGGCTGCTCGCGGGCAGTTCGCGGGCTGTGCGCGGGCTGCGCGGGCTGGTCGCGGGCTGTGCGCGGGCGGTTCGCGGGCTGTGAGCGCGGCGCGCTGTGCGGTTCGCGGGCGGCGTGACGGGGCCGATCGGGGCGCTAAGGGGCGACGCGACGGGGGCCGTGAGAGGCCGCTAGGAAAAAAAAAGTTCGACGGGGCCGCAGGGCCGCTAGATCGTGCTAGATCGACGGGGCCAGCGGGGCCGGAAACAAGCGAAGGTAAGCAGGTAGGTAAGTCGGTGGGCCCTAAGAACAGTCCTAGCGAAGGACCTGCTCTGAAACCATGTCAGAAATAACTGAGCAGGAATGAATGAACTAGAACAGAGTTTGGTACAAGTAGGAAACCCTAACTTTGTGTACCCCCTAAGGTGTAACCCACTACAGCCTAGACAATATAAACATGCAATGTTTGACAGTAACATAGAGAGAGAGAGAGCGAACGACAGAGAGAGAGGGAGAGAGAGAGAGAGAGAGAGAGAGAGAGAGAGAGAGAGAGAGAGAGAGAGAGAGAGAGCAAGAGAGGGAGAACGAGAGAGAGAGAAAGAGAAGGGATGTCAAAGAAATGAAATATAACATATGAATGAATGGAATGAACCAGAATGAACAACATACTAATAACGGTGATTTAGGAAAGCGGAAAAAGACAAACACACACAACACAACAAGTGGTTAAATACGAAACTATGCGAATAAGGTGCGATGAGAATCAGAAGATGAACACACACAACAGAATGAAAGAACCAGAGAGAGAGAACAAGATACACACAACAGAATGAAAGAACCAGAGAGAGAGAACAAGATACACACAACAGAATGAAAGAACCAGAGAGAGAGAGAACAACATACACACAACAGAATGAAGAACCAGAGAGTGAGAACAAGAGAGAGAGAGAGAGAGAGAGAGAGAGAGAGAGAGAGAGAGAGAGAGAGAGAGAGAGAGAGAGAGAGAGAGAGAGAGACCATGTATCATTATAATGCAAATGATATATAATGCAAATGTGACAATATCCACGTAGACAAAACGGAATGAAAGAGAGGATGATACAACACTAAGTTAGGATGATACATCATCTTCTGGTTAACATGTACGTCTAGATCTAGTTTTAAAAAAACGAAACTCTCAACCATGATGAGTTAAACTAGGACCCACTCTCAACTAGAATGAGCTTAAGAATAGAGAGAATAAAGCTTACCTTAATATGAGCTATAGTCTGGGGCGTGAGTAGCGTGAGTGACGTGAGGGACGAGAGAAGGTAGAGTAATCTGAGTAGGTGGAAGAGAAACGAAGCAAAAGGAATTTGACGAAACCCTAGGATGGGACCTTTTCGGTCGCGTTCGCGGCCTAGTAAAATTGACGCCGAATTTTAGACAGCGCTATCGAAGTGGCGTATCGTCGCGAAGGTCGGAAGTTCGAATCTAGTGGTGCGCATTGTTACTGAAAAACGTATTCTTGATCCGTTTTGTACTTGTGTTGTTTCAGATTTCCAGTCACCATAAAACCAAATAATCTGTACAGAATAAGAATAACATAAAGATTCTTCTTAACATTCAGAATCTATATCCAAACGACCACACCCATTCATTTATGTAACCCTAAATTATATGTCAATTGTATATGTAAATAGCAGTAATTCATCAAATATCAAAGTCATATTACGATATTATATAATTCTCATTATAGGTCAAGTGCATCTAAAAGTTACAGTGTAATGTTGCTTCGCAACCCTAAGACGATTTCGTCGCCTCTTGTTTTTTTTTTTTCTGGTTGCGAAGCAACCCTTTACGATCGATTTTGCCAAATTTTATTTTCATATTTATATTTTTTTTTAAATCACGAAAATAAAAATTTGTCAACTACAATAATACCCTTCCCATACTGTATGCATGTTGAGCAGTTTTGAATACGGTACTGTTCATAGTGCATTAAGCCAAATGATTTTGTTTAGTGCAGATTTGCTGTACTGTTTGCATTATATGTTACTGTTAGATGATGTTGTGTAATGATAAAGAGATGCATGCGTAATGCATAAATGATGCTATACAATGCATAATGCATAGAATGATGCTATATAATGCATGTGATATGTCATGAATGATGCACATGCACATGATAAAATGCGTGACAGTTAACAACCCAAAAACTAAGCTACCGCCATCCCCTGCCTAGCATGGGGGGGAGGTCAATAGCTTAGCTTTTGAATAATCAACTACCACATGAAACAACACAATCTGTGAAGTCTAAAAACGAGATCAACCTACCAAATCCAGTTCAAGTGAGCGTACCCGTTCGAGTGTAACTCAATGAACCTTTGGGAAATGATAGAACTGATTCTCATTTTTAAAACCACAGACATGCATTGTTAATGAAATAACAGATGGATAATGATATGGTAGATGAATGCCACACATACGAGCACATCAGGGCCTATTTTTCAAGGGTAAAACACACTGATTACACTTACCAGCGGCCAGTTTTCAGAGGTTACCCTGATTTTGCAAGCCCATGTTGTTTGTTACCCTTTCTGCAAAAGTGTACACATATAGAATAGGCTGATTTTGCCAGTGTGTTGTGAATTTCAGCCTTACGAGACAGGGTGCGGGAAAAATGCACCGAACCAGAAAGCGATGGACTGTTGAAATCTGTTTTTTTTGTCGCATCTCTACTCCCAGATCTACCCCACATTTCGCGCTTCTCCCAACCCAGCCCTGCTCCCCAAGCGTCAGTTTCCTCTGCCAGCCCAATTCTCCCCATTTCTCTTCGCCTCCCCGAGCCTCATTCATCACTTCCCTTCGGCTCTTCCCCCCTCCCACCCCGGCCCCACTCCCAATGTTTCCTTCGGCTCCCCCAACCCCATTTTTCCCCCATTTCCTTTGCCCCACTCCCCCCCTCCCATTTCCCTGTATTTCACAGCCCCACTTCCCACATTCCCCCCAAATCTCCCAGCCCCTCTTCCCTCGTCTTCCTCGCCGCACCCAATCCCAACCCCTCGCGAAGTTTTTGCCTGTGTTGTAGGGCGCCGCGGGTTTCGCATCAAGCTAACAATGCGATTGTAACATTCGAGTAACTTTGGGAATATTTCACCCTTACACAACCAGGGTGTTATTTCACATCATTAGATTTACCCTGATTTTGACAGGGTGCAAAATTAAGTATCCTGACCGACAGGGTGACGTCAGCCATGGACCCTGATTCCCAAGGATGCTCAAAAACCAATTTTGGGCCCTGGAGCACATACGCACGCAATGAGACGAACACACGCACGCACAGAAGCTCGAAACAAGCCAATGCAAAAAGAGCATACGAAGAAAAAAAAAACACAGAAGATGCAAAATATTACTACCAAGCAATACAACACAAGTAGACCTAATCGCCACAAATGTGATCGTTCCTCCTTTAAAAAGGACCTTCAATTCCCCAATGGTACAGAAAAGCCTCTGAAAAGTAGGAAATAGGGAAACGAAAGGGGGGAAATGGGAATAGAAGTTGAGGCGATATAGATGGGATATATATATATATATATATAGAGAGAGAGAGAGAGAGAGAGAGAGAGAGAGAGAGAGAGAGAGAGAGAGAGAGAGAGAGAGAGAGAGAGAGAGAGAGAGAGGGAGAGAGAGAGAGAGAGAGAGAGAGAGAGAGAGAGGAGAGAGAGAGAGAGAGAGAGAGAGAGAGAGAGAGAGAGAGAGAGAGAGAGAGAGAGAGAGAGAGAGAGAGAGAGAGAGAGAGAGAGAGAGCTCGAGAGAGAGAGAGAGAGAGAGAGAGAGAGAGAGAGAGTTCATAACTACGGTTCCAAAGAACTTCATGTATTATTCAAAAAATGACGGTTACGAGAATATGGCGGTTAGGAGAATATGACGGTTCTAAACCGAAGAAGAGCAAAAAGTGGAAGAAAATGTGCAAATACGAAAAGGAATGATGCACTAAACGAACGGAAGTCATGATGAAGAATAGAAGAACCAGATGCAGGATTATCTACAAAGAATAGCTAAAGTATTTACAAAGCGCCAAAGAAATTGAGACAAAAACGAAAAACAGAAACGAAATGGATGAAGGAATTATGCGGCAAATCTAAAAGATGTGAAAGTGAGACGAAAAACTGGCATTGCATGCTGTAAAGGAAGAAAGACCTGGGTGATCGTCGAAATGGATTAAATCCGGCAGAAAAACAGCTAGTTTCTAAGTCTAAACGGCTGAAACAGAATGAAAACGGTTAAGACAGACGAATCTACTATCATCTTAAGTCTAAAACTAGTCCTTAAGGCTCACCTAGGTAGTAGTAGCTGAGTATAGGAGTCGGGGGCGTCAATGGAGTAGCCTGGAGAAGTTGAAGCAGAACGAAACGAAGCAGAAAAGGATTTACGAAACCCTAGGCAGGTGTGTCTTTCGTCGACCAATAATTGTTCTTGGAGTTTTAGAGGATACATTTCGCGTCGCATTTAGCGTATTGGTTTTGAAGTTTCGCTTGAACCCCGAAGGTCTTAGGTTCGATTCCCAACGCGAAGAATTTTGCAAATCTCAGTCTTGAGTTACAGACTCGGTAAAGTAGTTAGGTAATCATTCAAAACGAGATCCATAGTTAGTAATAAAAGTTGTAAAACATATGTTAATAATGCAAAACGCTTCGCAACCCTAGGACGACATTGTCGCCTCTTGTTTTTTTTTTTTGGTCGGAAGTACACTATTTAAGCATACAACCACAGTCGTAACTGTTTCCATGGAAGACCTAGCTACTAACGAGTCTAGCAGCTAGTCCCCCAACATCCCCTTTATGGCGGTTTGTACCGTGCTCGCGGATCTTCCCAGATCACGCGGAAGCCCTCCTTCCATGCCAACTCCTTCTCTCCTACGAAGACTTTGTTAAGGACCCTCGCTTCGTCCGAAGCCAGCAAACCCCAATCCTTGCCACCCGCTGCCCTTGTCTTGTGCGGTTGCCTACCTCTCCACTTGCTGTAGACTCTCACATGTCGGATGAAATTCGCCAAAATTTTCCTGACCACCTTTTTGTGTTGGAACTTCTCCTGCCTGAAAACCGCATCACATCTCGCCAACCACAGCTGCTGGAGCGTGATGGCAATCAGCTGCAGTTCTGGAAAGCTCGACTTCGTGGTGGAACCCCGGAAAAGAAGGTCACCCACACTCTTCGCCTCTCCCCTGACCCCAAACATTTCCAAAGCCGCATGTAGCCTTTTGACAACCTTGTCCACCTCCGGACACGTCATCAGGCAGTGATCGGTTGTCTCTTCTCCCCCACAGTGCGGGCATTTTGCCAGCTCACCCAAGAAGGGAAGTCTGGCTCCCACTTGCAGATTCCTGCTGTGGAGTCTGAGGAGGACCTCTCTTGCCCTTGCGAGAACCACCATCGAGTCCCGTGTAGCAATGACCCTCGGCCAGTCCACCTGCCCCCCCAGCTCCTCCTCCCACCTGGTTTGCTGCTTCGGCTTCCCGGCATCCACTCCAATTGCACACCTTAGAGTTTTCAGCGCTACCAGCTCTCCCCCTTTACAGAGCGACGACTCTCTTAACCTGGTAAGGTGGAGCCCAAGCTGACCCAGGACTCTCCCATCAACTTCCTTAACCGGCGTAACACACGATGCGCTAATGGCGAAGGGGCTGGCATACGGTGCAGGCGCCACCCATCCCAGCGTCACTTCTACTCTCTTGATGACCAGACGTTCCCCCTCCGTCTTAATTATTCTCCAGTAGTTTTGCTGCTTCGCCTTCTCGCCGCCAGTTCGCACCAGATTTGTAGCGTTGAAAATTTCCTCTGCCGTCCTTGGTTTAAGCAGCATGTCTCGCCACTCCTTTTGTCAAACATTATATATGTTGTGTTTGTGTAGGCTGTAGTGTGTTATCCTATAGGGGGGTCACAACATTAGGGTTTCATATTTGTACTCACAATCCTTTCTAGTTCACCATTCCAGTCCGTTATCACTGACATGGTTTCAGAGCAGGTCCGTCGCTAGGACTGTTCTTAGGGCCCACCTACCTACCTACCTACCTACTGTGCGCCTCGTGCGCCTGCGCGTCCTAGAGCGCTCCTTACCTACCTACCACGCGCACGCAGCTCGCTAGCCGCCCGCGCGTGGCTTTCCTTTTTTTTACCGCGCGCGCCGTACTAGCCGCTCGCGCGCGGCCGTTTTCACGCGTGCGCCCCGCCAGCTGCCCGCGCGCGCTTTATTTTCTTCGCGCGCGGCCCGTCACGCTGCCTCCCCGCTGCCCGCGCGCCTTTGCGCTGCTGCCCGTGCGCCTCGTGGCCTCGCGCACTGCCCGCCGCTGCCCTGTGCGCCACGCTGACGCACCCGCTGCTGCAGCCGCCCGTCGCCTGCTCGCGCACGCCCCGCAGGCCCGCAGCCCGCCGTCGCAGAGGCCGCCCGTCCGCAGCCGCCCGTCGCCTGCTCGCGCACGCCCCGCAGCCGCCCGTCGCCTGCTCGCGCACGCCCCGCTGCCCGCAGCCGCCCGTGCGCCGCTGCCACTGCCGCACGTGCGCATACGCAGCTGCCGCCCGTGCGCTGCTTCCGCTGCTGCTTGCGCACCGCCGCCTCCTGCCGTCGCCGCACGTGCACTGCTGCCGCCCGTGCGCCGCCGCTGCCCGTGCGCCGCCGCTGCCCCTACGCTACCGCTGCCCGTGCGCCGCCGCTGCCCGTGCGCCGCTGCTGCCCGTGCGTCGCTGCCGCTCGTGCACATACGCCGCTGCTGCCCGAGTGCTGCTGCCGCTGCTACTTGTGCACCGCTCGCAGCCGCTGCCGCCCGTGCGCTTCTGCAGCCGCCGCCCGCGAGGCGCTCGCTCCTACTGTTTTTTTTTTTTTTTTTTTTTTTTTCTACCTACCGCGCACACTGCTGCCACTGCAGCTGCCACCAGTGCGCCGTTGCAGCTCCTGCTGCCACGCTCCCTACTACTGCCGCTCGTGTGCCACTACGGACAGTCGACCCCGCCCGCGCCTTACCTAGCGGCCCCGCCGGTCCCGTTGACCCTACGCACACCTTTCCAGCGGCCTAGTTCCTACTCCTACTACTGTCACTATGGCTAGTCCTCCCGTTCTAGCTTTCGATGCCGAGGGCCGTCCGGTGAAGTTCGAAACCTGGCTAGATGACCTGCACCTGTTCCTACAGCTCACTGCCAAGGAAGACATCTCGCTGTACGACCACGCCCTAGGCCATGCTACTGCCCCTGACACGTCTGCTGACAGCACTCTACGCTCTCAGTGGCAGACTCGTGATGCGCACGCTCGCTTTGCTATTCGCAACTCCCTGCCGCTAGACGAGCGCGAGCACTTCGGCCAGTGCAAGACTGCTAAGGACCTCTACACCGCTGTAGTTGCCCGTTACTCCTCACCCGCTTCTGCTACGCTAGGCCGCCTCACTCTCCCCTACCTGTTCCCTGACCTAGCCTCCTTTCACACTGTCGCAGACCTCATCACCCACCTTAAGACTAGTGAGGCCCGCTTTCGCGCTGCTATGCCTGCCGAGTTTCTCACTAGCAACCCCCCCCCCCGCTCTGGATCACTCTCTACCACATCGTCACCCGCCTCCCTGACTCTCTGCGCGCAGTCAGGGACCACTTCCTCTCTCGCTCCCCCACTGAGCTCACTGTTGCCCTCCTCGAGAAGGAACTGCTTGCAGCTGAGGCGAGCATCGTCGCTGTAGGCACCTCTCGTGGCGACCCCCGCACCCCGTTCTTCGAGGGGTGTTCCCCTTCCCCCCTCCTCCCCTCTGTCGCCTCTGCTGCTGCTGTCGACCTCCTTGGTGCTGAGAAGGTCGGGACCGCGTCTGCTTCGAGCGGGCGCCGCAGGAGCAAGGGAGGCAGGGGTGGGGGTGGTGGCGGAGGAGGTGGGGGTGGAGGCGGTGGGAGTGGAGGCGCGACTGGGGAGGCTAGTGG
Organism: Closterium sp. Yama58-4; assembly: GCA_947470075.1. Lineage (NCBI taxonomy): Eukaryota > Viridiplantae > Streptophyta > Zygnematophyceae > Desmidiales > Closteriaceae > Closterium > Closterium sp. Yama58-4. The sequence continues at coordinate 413,959 of CANIUD010000225.1, read as the reverse complement.
CGGCAGTGGGGGAGGAGACAGCAGCGGCGGGAGCGGTGGCAGGGGTGGAGGCGGCAGCGGAGGTGGAGGTGGTCGTGGCGGCGGCAGGGGTGGAGGTGGCCGAGGCGGTGGTGGTGGCGGTGGTGGTCGTGGAGGCACTGGCGGAGGCCCGAGTCAGCAGCCCGCCCCGACGCTTCAGGCCGCCCGTGAGTGGTATGCGCAGCGTGGCTTTACCTGCACGTACGTCATTCGCACAGGTGACCGCAGCGGCCAGCAGTGTGGGAGGCCGCACCCCACGCAGCGCTGCTTTGCGCGCCTTAACGACGCGTGGCGCACCCAGTTTCCTGATGCCGCTGAGCTGCCGCGCTGGGCTGATCTGGAAAAGAGGGGTGTCGATATTTGGGCTCTAGACTTTGATGCTATTCTCACTGCCATGTATGCCATGTCTATTAGTGGAGAGGGTGCTCAGTACTTGCGTGTTCCGCCCGACCCGGGCATTCAGGCCAGTCCGGCTGCCGCTCTAGGTGCTAGTGCGTCTGCTCCCACAGGTCCTGGTGAGGCTGCTGCCCTAGGTGCTAGTGCGTCCGTGCCCCCTGGTACTGAGTTGACTGCAGCACTGCACACCTTCACACTGGACTCAGGTGCCTCTCGCTCTTTCTTTCGTGACCGCACTGTCCTTGAGCCACTCGCTCGGCCAGTTGCTGTCTCCCTTGCTGACCCCTCTGGGGGTCCGGTCATTGCGACCTCCTCCACTGTTCTTCCTTGTCCTGCGGTCCCGTCCGGCACGCTTTCAGGTCTCTACCTCCCCTCGTTCTCTACGAACTTGGTGGCAGGTTGTGCGCTCCAGGACTCGGGTGTTCACCAGTTCACCCCTGCCTACGAGCGCGTGACACACTGCACGTGTGCTCGGACGGGTCGCCACCTGGCTACTTTCACTCGAGAGCCGGGGTCGGACCTGTACACACTGACCACTGAGTCCCCTCAGGTAGCTGCGTCTGCGTCTACGTCTGCGTCTGCGTCAGGTCAGCTGTCCGCCCCCTGCTCGTGTCGCTCTCTGGCGCATGAGACTGTCCTTTGGCACCACCGCCTTGGTCACCCGTCTGTGCAGCGCCTTCGGGCCATGCACAAACGGGACCTTGTTGCTGGTCTTCCCAGGGTGCTCCCTCCCCTTCCCGACTCGCCTGCTCCTCCCTGTATTCCCTGTGTCGAGGGGCAGCAGCGCGCCGCTCCTCACTCCTCCTCCTTTCCCCCGACGACTGCTCCCTTGCAGACGCTCCACTTGGACGTGTGGGGCCCAGCCCGCGTCCGTGGACAGGGTCAGGAGCGGTACTTCCTGCTCGTTGTTGACGACTTCTCGCGCTACACCACGGTCTTCCCCTTGCGAGCCAAGGGTGACGTACCTGATGTCTTGATCCCTTAGATCCGCAGATCTCGTCTCCAGCTCACCAGGCGTTTCCGCTCCGACTTTCCTGTCCTGCGTCTGCATTCTGACAGAGGTGGGGAGTTTTCCTCTGGCCTCCTGGAGGCCTTCTGTCAGCAGGAGGGCATTGAGCAGTCGTTCACGCTTTCGGCCTCTCCACAGCAGAATGGGGTTGCTGAGCGCCGCATTGGTCTAGTCATGGAGGTCGCTCGTACCTCCTTGAGTCATGCGGCTGCCCCCCATTTTCTGTGGCCGTTTGCGGTCCGATACGTTGCGCATCAGCTCAACCTCTGGCCCCGTGTCTCCTTGCCCGAGACTTCTCCGACACTACGTTGGACGGGAGAGGCTGGCGATGCGTCGCGTTTTCGGGTCTAGGGATCCCGAGCTTTTGTCCGCGACACGTCCGCGGACAAGCTCTCCCGTCGCGCTGTCCCCTGCGTCTTCCTTGGCTTTGTCCCGGACGCCCCTGGTTGGCAGTTCTACCACCCCACCTCGCGTCGTGTCCTGGCCTCTCAGGACGTCACTTTTGACGAGTCCGTCCCCTACTACCGCCTCTTCCCCTACCGCACTGCCCCGCTCCCCCCCCCGCCTCTCTTCCTCGCTCCAGGTGCTGAGGTACCAGACCCCCTTCCCCCTCAGGGTGCCGCTCCCTCAGGTGTGTCCCAGGTAGACCCGGGTGAGCCTGTCGAGGTAGCTGTTGACTCTCGTCCTGCGTCTGGGGGTGCTGAGCCTGGGGGTGCTGAGTCTGGGGGTGCGGAGCCTGGGGGTGTTGAGCCTGGAGGTGCGGAGCCTGGCGGTGCGGAGCCTGGAGGTGCTGAGCCTGGGGGTGCGGAGTCTGGGGGTGCTGAGTCTGGGGGTGCTGAGCCTGAGCGTGCTACACCTGGAGGAGCCCTCTCCTCCCAGCAGCTGCAGGAGAGGTACCTCGAGTACTGCCGCCTCCGGAGAGGTGCTGCTGGAGCTCGTCCCGGTACTTCCCCTCCTACCCAGGAGCTCCCCCCCATTCAGCAGATCCGAGAGTGGTACACACGCCGCTGCAGTCTTCGGAGTGGTCCTCCGGGTGCTGCGGACCCTGGGGGTGGCGCTGCTGCTGGTGCTGAGGACCCGGGCGTTGGAGCTTCTGCTGGTGCTGAGGACCCGGGCGCTGGAGCTGCTGCTGGTGCTGAGGACCCGGGCGGTGGAGCTGCTGCTGGTGCTGAGGACTCGGACGTTGGAGCTACTGCTGGAGCTGAGGACCCGGCTGGTGGAGTTGCTGCTGGTGCTGCGGACCCGAGCGGTGGCGCTGCTGCTGGTGCTGCGGACCCGGGCGTTGGAGCTACTGCTGGAGCTGAGGACCCGGACGGTGGAGCTGCTGCTGGTGCTGGAGACTTGGACGTTGGAGCTGCTGCTGGTGCTGAGGACCCTGCCGCTGGTGTCTCTGCTGGTTCTGGAGACGCTACGAGGCCGCGACCGTACTTCGTACCACTTCTTCAGCAGGTTCTTGGTCAGGCTCCTCCTCCTTGTCCTCCTCCCTCCGTAGAGTGTCCTCCGCCTGTCCAGTCGCAGTCACAGTTCCCGCCTGCCTCGCCTCTCCCTGCTCCCTCTCCTTACACTGGTCCCACAGGAGGTCTTACAGAGCGTCGTGAGCCTGAGTCTCGTCCTGTTCGTACTGCTCGCACTGGTCGTCGTGTCCCACGTGAGCGTCCTCCTCCTGTCCCTGGCACTCACTACATGACTCTGCGTCCCTCCACTGCTCCTCAGCGTGTCCCGCTACCGTCTCCTCCTGCTTCCTCTCTGCCTACTCTTCCTGATCCGGAGTCTGACTCCCGTCGTGCTGCCAGTCCCACTGTCACCCGTCTCCTCGCTACTGTTGTCACTGACCCTACCTTTGAGTCCTCTGCTGCGTCTGCTCTGGTCGCTGAGTTGATAGACTTTGCTGCCCGGTGTCGTCTAGACTACGCCACTAGCCTTGTTGCCGAGTCTGAGTCTGGGTCTGTCTGTCCTCCGTCCGTCGGGGGTGAGTGTGCTCTTGGCACGGACGTCCTTGAGGACAGACAGGAGGAGTTCCAGTGCTTTGCTGCTGCTTTGCCCCACCTCGTGTCCATGCTAGTTGCCCCTGAGGGAGACCCGGATGCACCAGACATCCCGACCCCGCGCACTTACGCTGAGGCGATGGCGGGTCCCTACTCCTCTCAGTGGCAGACAGCCATGGACGCAGAGATGGCTTCCTGGAAGTCCACACGCACCTACGTCGACGAGGTTCCCCCACCTGGGGCGAACATCGTCAGTGGCATGTGGATTTTCAGGGTGAAGCGGCCACCGGGTTCTCCTCCTGTCTTCAAGGCGCGCTACGTGGCTCGAGGCTTCAGTCAGCGAGAGGGAGTTGACTTCTTTCAGACCTTCTCCCCCACCCCGAAGATGACCACTCTTCGGGTGCTGCTGCACATAGCCGCTCAGCGCGACTACGAGCTTCACTCACTTGACTTCAGCACTGCTTTCTTGCAGGGCAGCCTGCACGAGGAGATCTGGCTGCGCCGCCCTCCTGGCTTCACTGGGTCGGTTCCTCCTGGTACCCAGTGGAGGCTTCAGCGGCCGGTCTACGGTCTCCGCCAGGCACCGCGTGAGTGGCACGACACACTGAGGACGACACTTGCGGCTCTTGGGTTCGCTCCCTCTACTGCTGACCCGTCACTGTTTCTACGCACAGACACTTCAGTGCCGCAGTTCTACATCCTCGTGTACGTCGACGACTTGGTCTTTGCCACTGCTGACACCGCGGCACTTGCCCACGTGAAGTCGGAGCTGCAGAGGAGACACACGTGCACAGACCTGGGTGAACTGACAAGCTATCTTGGCTTGCGGATCACCCGGGACAGAGCACGGCGCACCATCACCTTGACTCAGTCACATATGGTGCAGCAGATCCTTCAGCGCTTCCGCTTCACGTACTCCTCGCCTCAGTCCACTCCTCTGCCTACCGGTCACTCGCTCTCAGCTCTGCCTTCGGATGAGTCCGTAGAGCCGAGTGGCCCGTATCCAGAGCTTGTGGGCTGCCTCATGTACCTGATGACCTGCACTCGACCTGACCTTGCATACCCTCTTAGCATCCTTGCACGCTATGTCGCTCCTGGCCGTCACAGGAAGGAGCACATGGATGCCGCTAAGAGGGTGTTGCGCTACTTGTGCAGTACGTCGGGCATGGGGCTAGTGCTTGGAGGGCGAGACCGAGTTGTACTTACTGGACACTCAGACGCTTCTTGGGCGGACGACCAGGCTACTCAGCGGTCGTCTCAGGGTTACACCTTCAGCCTTGGCTCCGGCTCAGTTTCTTGGCGTTCTACACGCTCTTCTTCTGTTCTCAACTCCAGTTGTGAGGCTGAGATCTACGCCACAGCCATGGCTGCCCAGGAGCTACGCTGGCTGACCTACCTGCTGACCGACTTGGGAGAGCGGCCTCGTTCTCCTCCAGTGCTGTACGTCGACAACCAGGCTACCATTGCCTTGTGTGAGGAGCACAGACTGGAGCACAGAACGAAGCACATCGCCCTGCGGTACTTCCTTGCTCGAGAGCTGCAGCAGCGCGGTCAGCTTTGTCTGCGTTACGTGGCCACTGAGGCCAACCTTGCTGATGTGTTCACCAAGGCGCTTCCGCCTTGTGACCATCAGCGCTTCTGCACTCTGCTAGGCCTTGTGCCTACTGGACCTCACTTACTTACCTCTTGACCTTGCTTGTACTGTGATCACTATATATATCTACCTGCATGTTTATGTCAGAATCCCAGCCACTAACCACTGGGATAAAAGGGCTTGTTTATATAGCGGGTGAGTGCGCCCATAACCCCCCAGGCCAACGGGCCTGTAACCCTTCCCTAGGATCATCGGGGATCTCCAGTGGACCTCTGACACCCCCCCGCACTGGGATGCCCGAAGTGCACACACCGGGAATCGAACCCGAGACCTTCGCTCTGATACCATGTCAGAACTAGCTGTAGAAAGTAAGAATGAAGAAAGGAGGGTTTGCACTAGCAACAATGGTGGTACAAATAGCTAACCCTAGAAGGGTTGTACTCGCTATAGAGCACCCCACTGCAGGCTAGAGCATAATATTCTGACACACCCCCATAGTCAAAGTGGGGTGTAATCAGCAGAGCAAGCAAAGCAGTACAAGCTCAGGGTGGATCACGATGTCACCACACATTCTGAGCACAAGCAAGAAGCAATAGTTTAAGGTTCACAATTATGAGCAAAGCTAGAGGCAGTCACAGGGGGCAAGTGAGGAGGAGGAGGGCTGGTGAGAGGAGAGTAGATAGGAGGCGACGACTGAAGATGCAGACACACGGGCAACAGACGGCTCTGGTGCGACAACGTGGCTACCGGGAATGAGTGCCCCGGAGTACAGGAGTAACAGGCTCCGCGGCTAATATGCGCGGCAGGAGCAACGGACCCACAGGCGACGGCGCAACCGGCTCTCTGAGCTACCGGGAATGAGTGCCCCGGAGTACAGGCGCTGCGTACGACACGACGGCAACCTCTACTCAACCTCCCCCAACAGTCCCACACCCCTCGACACACACCCCCTGCTGCGCCCCTAGCTCCACTCCCCCTTCACCCCCCTAGGACCACTCCTTCGGCTCCCCACACAACCACCCCCCTGAGCGGCAGCTGCAGCAGCGGGAGACGGAGGAGGAGGAGAAGGAGGGGACGGGGCACACAACCGGCACCCCCACACCCGCCACCCCCACACTCCACATCCCCAAACCCTAAAACGGGTGGGATAGGGGCAGGAGCGCGGGGGACGGCGAGAGGGGGACGGACGAGGCGCGCGCAGGCTGCCCGCGCCGCGCGCTGGCCTGGCGCAGCCCGTACGGGCCGCGCGCGGGCCTGGCGCAGGCCGTACGGGCGACGGGGGCGTTTTGGCGGGCGACGGGGGGCGCTCCGACGGGCGACGGGGGCGCTTCGACGGGCGACGGGGGGAGGGCGCTTCGACGGGCGACGGGGGGCACTTCGACGGTGGGAAACCGCCGCGCGCCTCGGGGCGCACGGCGGGCAGAAAACCGCCGAAACCCTAAAAACGCCGCGCCTTGCGAGCGCGCAGTAGGCAGAAAACGTCGCGCGCCCGAGGCGCGCGATAAGCAGGACAGCAGCGGAAGCATTAGGTGGCGGGCCCACCCACAGGATCGACCCAGGAGGGTCGACCTGCTCTGATAGCATGTCAGAATCCCAGCCACTAACCACTGGGATAAAAGGGCTTGTTTATATAGCGGGTGAGTGCGCCCATAACCCCCCAGGCCAACGGGCCTGTAACCCTTCCCTAGGATCATCGGGGATTTCCAGTGGACCTCTGACAGTTTACTCTTGCTAGGTTGTGATCACTGTATCTCATGCTCTGTTATAAACCTGCATGTGAACTGGTCTTGTGACCACTAGCTTGTGCTCGGAATTTGTGTGGTATCCTTGAGATCCACCCTGAGCTTGTTGTTGCCTTGCTTTGCCTTGACTGGTCTTGTGACCCCTAGGCCTCCCCCACTTTGCCTATGGGGGTGTGTCAAACATTATATATGTTGTGTTTGTGTAGGCTGTAGTGGGTTAGCCTATAGGGGGGTCACAACATTAGGGTTTCATATTTGTACTCACAATCCTTTCTAGTTCACCATTCCAGTCCGTTATCACTGACACCTTTGGTGCCGCCAGGAAAGCTTTGAGCGTCCAGCGGGCCAGGATTTTTCCCCCCAGTTCCCTGCTGAGCCGTTGCAGATCCTTAACCGCAACTGTGCCGTCTGGATTCCTGATGAGCAGGTCACACAGCTTCATACCCTTCAGGCACTCGGAGCCTCGCTGCGCGCCGAACGGGCTTCTCCCCCGGAAGAGTATTCGGTTGTTAAACCACAGATGCTCCTGCTCTGCTTCCCATCTGGTTTCCGGCTCTCCGAACAGCGGGAGCTTCCTCTTCCAGAGGATATGCAGGGCAGCTTTCCACCGCTCACCGCCTCCCTTCCAATGCTTTATGATGTCCTTGTGCGCCCATAGCGTAGCCCAGCCCAGTGGCATTTCCGCTGCCTGCTCCATCATCCACCTTTTTATTTCGCTCCTCTCCGCAATGGCTTTACTTATTGCTTGTAGCGCCATGCTGTCGATTCGGTCTCTCGGGTTAATCACCCCCACCCCCCTTCTCTCCTCCTTCTGCACGTCAGCTCATATCTCCACTGGACGAACCGGCGATCCAGCGACGCTTTCCCCCCGGAGACGAAATTGTGACACAATCTTTGCACTCTCGTCCAGAAATCTATCGGTGGCGGGTACACCTATGCTTGGAAGAGCAGCACCGGCATCACGTACGAGTTTAGCACCGCAACCCTTGCCGTCGTCGTGAGGTACTGCGCGGCCCATCTTGTGAGCGAGCCGCTAATCCTCTCGAAGGCCTTGTCCCAGGCCGGTCCCGCCTCTCCATTCGGGGTAATCCAGACCCCCAGTAGACGCTCCGGTTGATTTGGCACCGCCACTTTGAAAGGGGGTATCTCTTGAAGTTTCCTCCTCCTGTTTCTCCCTAGCGGCATTAACACCGTCTTGTCCTGATTGATTTGCAGGCCCGACACCTCCCCGAAATCTCTCAGCACTTCTTCCGCTTTCGACACCTGCTCAAGCCCATTCAGTGCCAAGGTGGTGTCGTCTGCATACCCCAGGTACGCGAGCTCTCCTTTCCCACGCTTCCTGATACCCAGATTCCTCCTTTGTATTTCCTGACATAAGGGTTCCACAGCGCAGAGGAAAAGATACGGCGCAAGCGGGCAACCCTGCCTCACGCCGACCTCTACCCCCAGCCTCTCTCCAAGCCAGCCGTTGATCAGGAGCCTGGTGCCGGCTTCCTCGTGGAGTCCCTCTGCCCATCTTACAAAGATCTCCGGGAAACCCATCTCCCTCAGGGTACTGAACAGGTAGCGCCTCGACACTGAATCATACGCCTTCTGAAAATCAACAAGAAGAAGGTACCAATCTTCCTTCCCGGTTGCCGCCGCGTCGATTACGTCTGCTACAGCCGCCACCGCATCCGATAGTTTCCGCCCAGGTATAAAACCATGCTGGTCTTCCGAGCTTACTTTCGGCAACACTCCCTTCATCCTGTTAGCCAGAACCTTCGCAACGATCTTGTACACCGTATTCAGTAAAGTGATGGGCCTGTAATTCCCCAAAGTCTCCTAGTCACCCTTCTTGTGCAGCAGGATCGTGACTGCCGTTGTTAAACTCTCTGGAAGGCGCGCCGATCTCTCGAAGGAGTGGAGGAAATCCATCAGCCCTGGCCCCAGTAGATCCCAATTCTTCGCAAAAATCTCCCTTGGTAGCCCATCACTTCCCGGGGTTTTTCCTTTTGGCAGCTCCGCTATCGCCTTTCTTACTTCTGCTTCCGTCCACGTCGCCTGCAGCATTTCCTGGTCTTTCCCATTCAGCCGCTTGCTCTTATCGGTCAGCCACAACTCGCCGGACACCTCCCTGGCCTTCCCGAAAAGGTCGCGGAAGAAATCCGACGCTGCCTCCAATATCTCTTTTGCTCCCTTGACAGCTTTCCCTCCCACAGATAAAGCCGGGATCTCCGTTTTCGCTTTCCGGGACGCAACCCTTCCAGAGAGAAGCTTCGAGGCAATCTCTCCATCCAACTCCCCTTTAATACCAGCCAGGGTTTGCAGCCACTCTTGCTTCCCATCCCAATAGGACTTCAACTGCGCCTCGCATTTTGCAAGTTGCTCCTGCAGGCTTGCATCTCCCGCATCACTCATGTAAGCTTGTTTCAACGCCGCTGCCTTCTCCTCCAGGTGTTCGACCGTACGAGCCACCCTCTTCCTTTCCCCTTTTGCATATTCCTTGAGCCCCGCCTGCAGCCTTTTCAGCGTCAACGGGAAATCCTCCGCCTTCCCATCCTGCTGCTGCGTGACCGCTTGCGTGATGTTCCTTACACCCTTGCTTCCCGCGAGCTTCGCCGGCAGTCTCCACAGACCAGGGCCTTTCTCTCTGTCCGCGTAGGACGCCAACTTCACCGAGACTGCAAACCAGTGGTCCGTGATCCCTTTTGGGATGTACGAGTGGAAGGCCGCACCGACGGCGCTGAACAGAGAGGACGACACCAGCGCTCTATCAATCCTCGAGCTGACTCTCGCCGATCGCGAGTAGAAGGTATACTCCTTTTTCACTGGATACAGCGTCCGAAACGCGTCCTGCAGGTCGAGTTTTGCACACCCATTGACCAGTCTCTGATTTTCAGCAACTGTTCCGAGCCGTGATGTTTTATCCATTTCCGGGTCCTCCACTAAGTTGAAATCCCCCATCACTGCTGTGTGTGCTACCACAGGAAGCCGGTCCATGAAAGGGATGAAACAGTCCCTGACGAAAGCACCTCGTGTACCAGCTTGCGCCGGGAAGTATGCGGAGATAACTCTAGTAACGGGAGCTAGACTACGGGCTAGGCACGGATGCTCGTGTGATCTCTGCGTTCGTTGGTCCTTAGTCGTTTTCCTAGTGCACACACTGCTTGCTAGTTTACAAGGCAATTTGGCAAGAGTTTCACTAAAGAAAGTTGACAACAATAATGCAATGAAGTTGGCTAGGAAAGACTACATCAGAGCTAGGATGCAAGCAGGTCGACTGCCAGCGCGGCACGGTCGACCGCGTGCCAGCACGACTTGGTCGATCGCGCTCCAGCAGTGCAGGGACGCGGCTTGCCAACGCTGCAGGTCGACGGCGTGACAACAGCGCAAGTCGACGGCGTGCCAGCGTTGCTCCTGCAGTCCAGCATCGCACCAGCTTCGCAGGTGCTCGTAGATGATTGGCGCGCACTGCTTCGTCACCTGCACAGCGTACGCACCAAGTCCACCTTGTGCTGACGACCGCATCTCATCTGCCAGGTCGACCTCGGGATACCACCACCGAGGTCGTCCTTGCCAACCTCGCCTGGGCGACCTTCGCGTGCCTTCGCAGACCCTCGTCACCCAGGTAACCTGGTCGACCGGGCAACCACGTCGACCAGGTGCTCCTGTGCGTGCCTGTCGACCTCCCAAGTCGACGGCCACCTCCAGTCGACCTCACCAGGTCGACCACGACCTCTGGTCGACCAACTCCAGGTCGACGACACTCCTTGTCGACCACCTCCAGGTCGACCAGCACTCCTGTTGGCCGACCACCCAAGTCGGCTACCCCAGGTCGGCGTCCCCAAGTCGACGCCCTCTGCAGGTCGACTTCTCAAGTCGACCACTCGAAGTTGGCGCCCTCCCGAAGTCGGCGCCCTTGCAGTGGCTCCCGTGCAGGTCGACCAACCCCGTCGACCGGCTCGCCCACTACTGCAGGTCGGCTGCACCCCTACACCCGACCAGGAAGTCGGCTCCGCCCAAGCGAGGACGGGGCCAACACCCAACTCCCGTTGACACTCCCCTGCCGCGTTCACGCTTGGGCCCCCCCAGCCCACACGACAGCACCTCTCGGAGAACAGCTCGTCGACGTGCACCCAACACACAGCACGTCATCCACCGCACCAGCCATGCAAAAGGGCATGGCACCTACTGCTGCACTTCGTCGTCGCCGTCGCCCACGTCGGCCAGACGCACTTGGCCGATTGCAACGGAGCACCGGTTGAAGGCCGGATAGTGCAGCGCCTTCGTGAGGAAGTCGGCCGGCTGCTCAGCGGTCGGGATGTACTGTAGCGCAAACTTCCCCCGCTTTACCATGTGCTGCAGCCAGGCCTGTCGCTGCTCCATGTGCTTGAGGTTGCCCGTCAACCCCATGCCCTCGGCGACTGTGATGGCCGACTTGTTGTCCACCCGAAGGACGGTCGGCTTCCCAGCATCCAGCTGCTGGAACTCTGCGAGGAGGAAGCGAAGTCGGCGTCCCTCCTTGCCGGCTTCGACGGCCGCCACGTACTCCGACTCGGTCGACGACAGTGTCGCGCACTTGATGCGCTGGCTCAACCAGGAGACCGCGGCCCCTCCGTAGACGAACACGTAGCCGCCCGTGCTCGTCCTGCTCTGCTTGTCACCGGCGTCGTCGGCGTCCACGTAGCCGACCAGCTCCAGCGACTCAGGTCCACCGCCAAACTCCAGGGCGGTGTCGCGCGTGTTGGCGAGGTAGGCGAGGCAGCGGTCGACCTCGCGCCAGTGCTGGTCGCTCCTCACCGTGAGGCCGCTCCCCAGCTTGCTGCAGGCGAAGGCGATGTCCGGCCTCGTCGTCGTCGCCGCGAACTGCAGCGAGCCGACTTTCTGCCGGTACTCCTCCTCCTGTCGCTCCTGCGCCTCCTCGTCATCGAAGGTGAGCTCGGCGTAGGCGTCGACCGAGACCGGCGTCTTCGGAGTCCGTCCGCCCTGCTCCTCGTCGATGAAGCGCCTACGCAGCTTGTCGGCGTAGCCCTGCTGGTGCAGCCACAGCTTCCCCGCCGACCTGTCGCGCACGATCTCCAGCCCGAGGTACTTCTGCACCGGCGAGATCTCGCGCAACTCGAAGGCGGCCTCCAGCAGCTCCTTCAGCTCCTTCAGCATCGCAGGACTGCTGCTGGCGGCGAGCAAGTCGTCGACGTAGACCAGCACCCAGCAAGTCGCTCCATCGTCGGCGACCTTGAAGTAGAGGGCCTCGTCGACCTGGCTCTTCTTCCACCCAGCGTCGACCAGCACGTCGTTGAGCGCCAAGTACCATAGCAGCGGCGACTGCTTCAGCCCGTACAGGCTCTTCAGCAGCTTGCACACCCGGCCGGTTCCGTCGTTGAAGTAGTCCGGCTGCGACATGTACAGCACCCGGTCGAGCTTGCTCTGCAGGAAGGCGTTCTTCATGTCGAGCTGCATCAGGTTGAGGTTGAGCACGGCGACGATGCTGAGGAAGATCCTCAGCGTCACGTAGCTGCCCACCGGCGCGAACGTCTCGTCGTAGTCGGCGCCGTATACCTGCGTGAAGCCCTTCACGACCAGCCTCGCCTTCTCCCGCTCGACGGTGTCGTCGATGTTGTACTTCGTCGTCAGCACCCACCAGTTCTTCATGACATTCACTCCCGGCGGGCGTTCGACCAGCTCCCACGTGCCCATGGCGATGAGACTGCGGATCTCCTCCTCCATGGCGGCCTTCACCGCCGGACCCTTCCAGCTCGCCAACGCCTCCGTCACCGACATCGTGGAGATGTCCCAGCGGTGCTCGGGGTCGGCCAGCATGTCGGGGTCGAGCTCCGGAAACTCCTCGTCCTCATCAGCGTCGTCGTACGGCAGGTCATCGTCGTCCTCCACGTCATACACCGTGGTGAAGGCAGCGGGGATGAAGAAGTCGGGCGGCCTCCGAAGTCGACCAGACTTCCGGGGTTCAGGAGGGACCACCACCACGTCCCGGTCGGTGGACTGGTCGACCACCTTCTGGTCGACCGGCTCCTCGTCGCCCAACTGCTCCCCTTCATCTTCACCGCCATCCTCGTCGTCCTGCTGCACTTCGGTCGGCGTCCCGACCGACTTCTCCCCTGCAGTCAGCTCCCCTGCCGACTGCCAGGTCGCCGACTGCTCCTTGGTCGGCCTCGCTGCTGCCTGCTCCCCTGTCGGCTGCACCCTAGTCGGCTGCACCTCCTCGACCGGCTCCCCCCTTATCCAAGTCGACTGCACTCCCAGGTCGACCGGCTTGTTGACCTGCTGTTCGTCGACTTGCCGCTCGTCCTGTCGGCCACCGGCGATGCCCTTGATCGGCGCCACAGGCGACGTCCCACAGCTCCCCTCATCGCCGGAGGCCGACGGCGGAGTCAGCCCACGCAGGTCGACGAGGGGAGGGGCAGGGGGGGTAGAGGAAGGGTGGACGACCTCGGCGTCGTCCTCAGCAAGCTCACCGACCTCAGCGAGCAGAGGGAGCGTGGCCGTCGAGGTATCCGTCGGCGTGGCCATCAGTGTCCGCCCTGACACGGGGCCATGCGCCGACTTCCACTCCTCCAGCGACAGGTCCTCGTAGAACACCACGTCCGACGTGGTGACCACCCGGTTGGCGGCGATGTCGAGGAGCTCCCAGCCCTTGCTCGCCTCCGACACGCCGAGATGAAGGCCCCACTTGGCCTTCGGCTTCAGCTTGCCACCCCGCTGCTGCTCGGGGACGAGGAACTGCGCCATGCAGCCCCACACGCGCGCCAGCGACAAGTCGGGCTTCGTCCCGGTCAGTAGCTGGTATGGCGTCGTCCCCGGCGTCGCCGACCGCTCGAGGCAGTTGCGGATCCAGACGGCCTGCCGCAGGGCGAGGTGCCACCAGTGGTGCTGCACGCCCATGTGCAGTAGCATCGTCCTCACCGACTCCACCACCGTCCGCATCTCCCGCTCCGCCATGCCATTCTGCTGCGGGGTGTACGGGCAGGTCAGGTCGTGGACGATCCCTTTGCCGTCCACGAAGTCGGTGAACGTCTTCCCGAGGAACTCCCCGCCTCGGTCCGAGCGCAGCATCAGCACCGACTTCTTCGTCTGCCTCTCCACCAGCACCAGCCACTTCTGGAACTCCAGCAGCACGTCCGACTTCTTGGCGACTGGCCTCACCCACACGAAGCGGGTCTTGCGGTCCTTCAGCAGCAAGAAGTACAGGCTACCGTCCTTGGCAGCCACGCGGAATGGCCCACACAGGTCGATGTGGACGACAGCTAGCACGTCGGCGGCGTCGGAGCCTTGGTCGGGGAAGGTGTGCCGCGCCAGCTTCCCGCCGACGCACGAGACACACGGTGGGTCGGCGCCCGTCGCCGACTTGAGGTCCAGCCCAATGGCGACCTCGTGCTTCGCCGAGCTCCTGATGGTGTCCATGCCGACGTGCGCAAGCCGAGCATGCATCCTGTCTGGCGTCGACTTCGTCTTGGAGACGATCGCCCGCAGGGCCACAACCTCCGGCGTGGGCGACGTCGACCTCGGGGAGCAGGGACGCAGGTCGGTGCAGAGGACTCGCCCGGAGTACGTCGCCCGACCAAGCACTTCTCCTGCTGCCGAGACAAGCAGCATCCCGTCGCCGTCCTCTTGAAACTTCACGCCATGCTCCTTCAGCTGACCAGACGACAACAGGTTTGCCCGCACACCCGGGACGTACAGCACGTCGGGGATGAGAACCTGCTTCCCGGCCTCGCCTTGCAACGCAACCGTGCCCCGGCCCTGGACGTCTTGCAGCGCCCCATTGAAGCCACGCACGTGCTTCAAGTCGCCGCTCGGCCCCATGTCGACGAAGACCTCCTTCGTCCCCATCAGGTGGTGGGAGCAGCCGCTGTCCAGCAAGACCACCGCCGGGTTCGCCTGCACCGCTGCTGCCATCGCCTGGAAATCCTCTCCGGCCTCCGGCGCCAGTGAGACGGTCGGCTCCACGACGCCGACCAGGGAGCACGACGCCGACTTGTCGCCGCTCCCCTTGCCGCCAGCAGAGGAGTCGGCGTCCTTCGCCGAGGTCGACGACTTGGTCGACTGCTTCTCCTTGCGCGATTGACTTCCTCCTCGACGAGGTCGACGACTGCCAGACCTCCCGCGGCCTCCCTTGTCATCGTCGTCCGAGTCACTGCGGTCGGGGCACTCGAAGGAGAGGTGGTCGGGGTCGCCGCACAGCCAGCACTCCCGGCGTCGACTTCCTCCTCCCCGGCCACTGTCCTTGGTCGACTTCTTCTTGTCGACCTCCTTGGCCGACTTCGAGCCACCGCTACCACTGCCGCCAGACTGTCCACGCTGCCCCGGTCGACCACCTTGCTTCGCCGGGGCGACAAAGTTTGCCTGCGCCAAGAGCTCCTGGGACCGCTCAGCCTCCTGCATCGCCTCGTCCTGCAGGATGTACGAGGTTAGGTTGTCCTCGTTGAGCGTCGCCCTCGTGCTCGGCGCCATGGACAGCCGCTTCAACAGGTTGTAGCTGCTCCGGAGTCCCTGCATGACATGGGTGATGTACGACGCCGTCGAGTACTCTGCACCGGCCATCCTGATGGTGGCGAGAATTCGCCGGGCCCGGTTGCAGTAGTCGGTCGCCGTCTCCTCGTCGCCCATGCGCAGGTGCGTCAGCTGCCCTTCAAGCTGGGCGATAAACAGGTCGTCGGTGACCTGGTACGTCGACTCAATAAAGTGCCACGCCTGGTGGCCGGCGTCGAGGTACTCCCTGCACCACTTCAGGGCGATCTGCACGCCCGGCGTGCAGCACCGCGAGATGACCGTGAAGGTCAGCAGCTGCACGGCGCGAAACTCCGCACGCAAGTCGGGGTCGCTCGGCGTCGCCACGGTACCACGAGCAAAGTTGATGAGCCCGGCCATCTCCAGCTGGGGCTCAATAGCTTCCTTCCAGGTGAGAATGTCGGGTCGGCCGACCAGTAGGGGAGTCACCGAGATCCTATCCGGCGTAAACTTGAAGTAGCCGTAGCTCGGTGCAATCCCGCCTGCTGTCACCTGGGTTGCCGACATCGGCACGGACCCACTCCGTCGACCTCCGACGTCGCCCTGCGAGAACCCTGCAGCCGCCGACGACCGCATTCCTCGCGTCTGAACACCGCCAAATTCGTCGGCGTGAATCACACCACGCTGCCTCGACGTGCCTCCCGCACTGCTGCCGACTTGGTCGCCTCCAGCGTTGACACCCAGGTCGACGCCGCCCTCGGTGTTCACCGGTCGAGGAGAAGCAGGCCGAGAAGGGTGCTCCGTCGCCCACAAGGAACGGATGCCAGCCTCGACGACCGCCCACGGCAGGTCGCCATACTCGTTGGCCTCGTGCTTCCTCCTCGCGTTTTCCAGCCGTGCCTCCAGGGTGTCCACCACCCCCGTGTCACCTACGGCTCCTACCATAGTGACTATCGCACAGCTGCCGGCCTACGAACAACCTAGGTAAGGTGCCTACTAAGTCGACTAGACTGAAACGTAAGTCGTTCGCGGTGTCGTCCACGCTCACCGCACCATGCGGAGATAACTCTAGTAACGGGAGCTAGACTACGGGCTAGGCACGGATGCTCGTGTGATCTCTGCGTTCGTTGGTCCTTAGTCATTTTCCTAGTGCGCACACTATTTGCTAGTTCACAAGGCAATTTGGCAAGAGTTTCACTAGAGAAAGTTGACAACAATAATACAATGAAGTTGGCTAGGAAAGACTACATCAGAGCTAGGATGCAAGCAGGTCGACTGCCAGCGCGGCACGGTCGACCGCGTGCCAGCACGACTTGGTCGATCGCGCTCCAGCAGTGCAGGGACGCGGCTTGCCAACGCTGCAGGTCGACGGCGTGACAACAGCGCAAGTCGACGGCGTGCCAGCGTTGCTCCTGCAGTCCAGCATCGCACCAGCTTCGCAGGTGCTCGTAGATGATTGGCGCGCACTGCTTCGTCACCTGCACAGCGTACGCACCAAGTCCACCTTGTGCTGACGACCGCATCTCATCTGCCAGGTCGACCTCGGGATACCACCACCGAGGTCGTCCTTGCCAACCTCGCCTGGGCGACCTTCGCGTGCCTTCGCAGACCCTCGTCACCCAGGTAACCTGGTCGACCGGGCAACCACGTCGACCAGGTGCTCCTGTGCGTGCCTGTCGACCTCCCAAGTCGACGGCCACCTCCAGTCGACCTCACCAGGTCGACCACGACCTCTGGTCGACCAACTCCAGGTCGACGACACTCCTTGTCGACCACCTCCAGGTCGACCAGCACTCCTGTTGGCCGACCACCCAAGTCGGCTACCCCAGGTCGGCGTCCCCAAGTCGACGCCCTCTGCAGGTCGACTTCTCAAGTCGACCACTCGAAGTTGGCGCCCTCCCGAAGTCGGCGCCCTTGCAGTGGCTCCCGTGCAGGTCGACCAACCCCGTCGACCGGCTCGCCCACTACTGCAGGTCGGCTGCACCCCTACACCCGACCAGGAAGTCGGCTCCGCCCAAGCGAGGACGGGGCCAACACCCAACTCCCGTTGACAAAGTACACTACCACTAAGCGCCACTCCAACTCCTTCCACCTCAGGGTGACCGCGAGCAGTCTCCCTGAGCTATGCTTCACAACCTCACTCAGCTGAACCTCCGGTGAGAAACTTAGCACCGCCACACCACCTGCCTTCTGAGTGGGTGAGATTGCGGCCATGGTAGTAGGGCGTAGCTGCGTCCAAAAATTATGATCTTCACTAATCCTTGTGTCTGCCAGCACCACAACTTCTGCTATCTTCCTTAACCATCTCTGACACTTGTTCCTTTTCCCCGCGCTGCCCAAGCCGTTGATATTGAGCGCGCTTATCTTGATTACTGTGGATGTATTCATTTAACCACTGCCTTGAGACCCCACAGCATCCACGGGTCGTAAGATCGCAAACAGCAAGACACAGCAACAACCATTGATATGGCCTCCAGGTACAGCTAGCTCCAGTCGCCTTATTGCTGACACAGGTTCTGCAGCCACCACTTCCCTGATCCCCCCTCGTCGTGTTGAGTGGCAGGTCACTTGAAAAAATCCTTCTTCAGAGCGGCAGCAGCGAGCGCCCCTTTGCTCGCGCGGGTAGCAGCTCCTGCCTTGGTGCGGTTCGTCTTGTGGCGAATGGATGCAGCATGAGCAGCAGCAAGCTCGAAGCAGGAGCCGTGTGCCTTGTCGCACGCATCCTGAACACAGATCCAGTCTTCGCGGGAACCCCCCGTCGAGATCAGCACCATCGCCGGGTCTTTCAGTATGGCTTTCAGACGGTCTGTGACTATCAGAGAAACCGCTGCGCGCAGATGAAAGAAGAGGTAAGTCAGTACGGTAAGCGGAAAGTAAAGATGGACGGGATATTTGATGTACAGAACGCTTAGCAGCAGAAATACCATTGATCTCATGCACCCGTTTAACCGTTAGGTTCCATTTTGAAATGTTCCCCTGACGGTCAGTGACGTAATCGTCGTGGTAGCGAGTCAGATGATGGCCATTGCAGAAATCGCAGCTGACAGAAGGGAAATGCAGGAGCAGCTTCTTCCCCCGCTTAGCCAGCTCTTCGATAAAGTGACGCCAACGGTAACGATCATTGCTGTGCTCAACCACGAGACCCCGGACCTTGTCCGTGTCCAGACCTGTCACTGGGTCCTGGACGCGGTGAAAACCGAAAGCTTCCTTGTATGCAGTCTTCCCCCTCTTAATCAGCTTCACCTCCGCCAGCAGGCTCGCGATGATGTCAGAAGTCACCTCAGCAGGAACACCTTTCAGAATAACTTCAATCGCCTCCGGATGCAGCGCACGCAGATGGATGTACGTGGAGTCTTCCGGGAACTGCCACCTCAGCTCCAGCACTTCTCCCTTCAACGTGACATGCTCGATCTTCCGCTGCCTGACAAAGTATGCATCATCCTCCGAAGTGAAGACCACTTGAAGGCGACCATAACACGTCTTGGACAGGTAAGCCGGCGTAAGCTTCTGATATTTCGTGGTGGTGAGCGCTTCCGCCGAGAGAACCTCCTTCCAGTCATCAAGGTGAGCAGCAACAGAGTCTGCCGTTCTAGGCACTTCCGCCTCGTGTCTGAAAGGAATCAGAAGTGTTAGCGTAAACTTAAGCTTAGCAGCCACAATGCTCAACGACTCAGGATCTGCTTCCTCGTCAGGATCATCACTGAGATAACCATCCTCTTCCTCTTCTGCTGCAGGATCAGCATCAGGGTCGACATCCTGCTATGACGGAGAGGAGGCCAGCAGTGGGGAGTGTACCGCTGCAGCATTATCAACTGACGACTTCTCAGCCTCATCCTTGAGTCCGTTAACCTTGAGCGCGGACAACCGATCATGCAGGGATGGCTGAATCGGATCAGCATCCAGCGACGGAGGTCGTTCCGTAGAAGGCTGAAGTGGAGTCAGCAGCGCATCCTTGGCTGGAACATTGGCCTGAGGAGAGGCCTCCACACTCTTAGGTAACACCAGAGGGTCCAGCAAATCCTTAGGAGCTGTCTTGACCGGCTTCTTAGGAGGCATGACGCAAGATGAGTGGTTCCAAAACGAGACACACAAGGAGACTTTTGTTTCCCAGGCCGGAAAATTCAACTTGTGAAAACTTGTGGCCAGGCGACTCTTCTTATATCTCTTGTAATAGCCACAGTGAAGCCACGCTTTGGGCTTAACGTGCTCCCTGGTAATATCAGGACTGATAGAACCGATGATGTTTCCAAGAACCTTGAGATTACAGTCCAGCCATGCAAGCTTTTTGGAAGTTGTCTTGAACCCTGGGACAAACGGATGTTCGTAAGCTCGATAAATGTTCACTGTATGAACACGAAAAAGGTATCTGCTTATAGAAATCCGCGAGAGGTATCCAGTGGTGGCGTTGGAGCTGGAGGTTCTGGAGCTGCTGAGGGTGCTCGCGCTGGAGGTTCTGGAGCCGCTGGAGGTACTGGTGCTGAGGGTACTGACACCGGAGGTTCTGGAGCCGTTGGGGGTGCGGGCGCTGAGGGTTCTGAGTCTGCTGTTGCGCGGTCTCCTTGGAGTAGCCGCCTTCGTCCACGTGTGCCTCTCACCCCACAGCAGCTGCAGGACTGGTACGGTCGCCGTCAGCGTCGCGCTGCTGGAGCTAGGAGTGGTGCTGGTCCTTTGTCTACTGGAGGTGCTGGAGTCGCTGGTTCTGGAGGTGCTCGTGCTGGAGACACTGAGGCTGGAGACCCTGGGACTGGAGGTGCTGGTTCTGGGGGTGCTGCTGCTGGAGACACTGAGGCTGGAGACCGGGACACGGACACGATCGCAGATTCCACGATCTTTGATATCGACTGCAACATGTACGCACGAGAAGCAAGCAGTCGTCACATTTTTAGCAGTTCCTGAAAAAAGCCCAAAGCTGAACAAGGCAAGTCGGTTATCCTTGATGACCAAAGCTGTTCCCCGAAGCTTTGACCCCTTCCTCGAAACCCGTGGAATTTGCAAGGCATTCTCGTTCTCTTTCAAGTTTCGAACCAGGGCTGGTGTGGTATTGTTTCCAGCTGCCACCTGTGGGAATTGATGGCGTACGGGTTTTCAGGCCATTCTGGATCAAGTCTTTATTTGAAGTCCTCTCATGGCTCAGCTCATATTTTACTGGATATTCGTTCAAAGGGTCCCTCCCAGGGCTGTCGATTGGTTTTAGGCCAACACTTGAGGGGCTGAGGTCCCCTGTTTCCAGCCCTGAAATCTCCGTGAAGCGGCTTTTTCCAGCCCTTAAGCGTCCGGGAGACGCCCCAACTTAACACTTGAAATCAGGGCAACACTTAAGCGTTCAGGGCAAGAATTTACCTGTTCTAACACTGGAAGCTGTAATAGGCTCAAATTGCCTAACCACCTTCCATCAAAGGTGAAGTGGCAAGTTTGCGGTTCTAACAGGGGGTTTGGGACAGGGGAGAGTTAAAAGGAAGAGGGTGGAGAGAGGGGGGGGGCTCCGGGAAAGTCTCCAAACTTGTACGGCGAATCAGGACTAACCCCCGAATGCGCCCTGTAAGGATCAGGGGAAGGCCCTGATGACGCCCTTTAAGAATCCGGGCTGTGCTGAAATGCAATCCTTAAAATTCGGAACCTGGACCGATGTCAACCCTTAATGTTCAGGGCATTAAGGGCAAATGCCCTTGAATCGACAGCCCTGGTCCCTCCCTGATTGTTTGATAACGACGTGTTGCGACCCACCCGGGTTGGGTCGGGTCGGGTCGACCCGGTCGACCAGGGTTGACCCGACCCGACCCAACCACAAGGCGACTCGAGAAATCAAAGAATTTCCTGTTGCCTTCTCTGCAAATTCGAAGTAAAGAGAAAGCAAGTGCTCCGCAGGTGGAAGGTGGGCGAGGTAATGTTTGGCGATATTACAGGGTATCTTTTTGTTTAACGAGATACAAGCGACATCCGCGCGAGAACCACAGATTTCGTAGAATCCGGTAACCAGCTCCCGGTCGGCTGGGTTGGGTTTGGTCGGCCTGGTCGACCCGACCTGGTCGACCCGGGTTGACCCGGGTCAACCCGACCCGGGTTGGGTTGGGTCGGGTCGACCTGGTCGGGTAGGCCGGCAATGCGGGCTTCCTAGAAATTCGGGATCGGGGGATGGTCGACCCGACCCGGGTGGGTCGCAACACGTCGTAAGCCCCCCTTCGGATCCGACACGCCCTAGAGTAACCCTGCGCTTCAAGCATATAGACGACAAAATAGCCAGCATGTTCCATTCTCGGAGCTGTTCCACGGTGTCCAAAAGATGACATTTGTTCCATTCTCGGAACTGTTTTATAGTGTCCAAAAAGGACAAGTGCACACCGCACACGCTAGTGAACCCGGCCTGTCAAAGTGTCTGGTCTGGGACCAATAAGAGCCCCTGAGCTGCTCCAAATCTTGCCCAAATCTCTTCCCCCCTCCCCTCCCCCTCTCCTAAGATACAGTCGGTGCCCATTACAAGAACACCAGGTAGGCGGGCGGCATGTGAGTGAAACGAGTTTTGGCAGTTCGCCCATTCGCCCGTACTTTCGCCCTCGTCGCCCCAGGCAAAATTGTGACTCAAAAATGAAAGTGCAATGAAAGTGGAATGTGGGGCTTTAATTTTGTAACCAGGTCACCACTCTGCTGACGTGTATCCTTTGTTGTTTGTGCACTGTAGATGTTGACTTCCGCACATATGTGACTGTACAACTAAAATTTCACAATGCTCAATTCAGTCACACCACGGGCGCGACTGAGTAAATTTGTAATTATGATAAGCATTTGTTTTGTGATAGGGTGAGCATCGACTGTATATGACAGCCCCCGCGGGTGCCGCCCCCCCCCCCCCGGACGAGACAGGACGAGTTTCGGGTTTTTTTCTGCCAAAATTCTCGGCGAACAGCTTTTGAATGACGAGCCAGGACGAGCTTTCATATATTTGCAGTTATATGATTCGCGAAGTCGACGATAATGTTACGTATCGGGCTCTACGTCGTCGAGCCGTCAGATAGGCGCACGAGCGTCGCTCAGAACGTTCGCGGCCTAAACGACGGTAACGCAGCCGTCGAACTCGCGGACTGCCAATGTACAGTGTACATGCAGTTGAGATTCTTACAAGCCAAACTACTCTATTTAACATTCAAGTAAGTGGATAAACAAGCCCAACAGATGCATGCATAATTGGTGCCAAAATATGGAACTCTCATTTCCATTTCAAATACCTACTATGAACAAAACATGAAGTATAATAGCTGGATATAGCATTTCGGACACTTGAACTTTGTAAGTTTCATGCATGAGCACTGAGATTACAACCTATTGCATATATTTCTGTGTTGTCAACTTCATCACCTTTCCACATGTTTGCATGTTTCCTGGTCCCCCATGGTCTGCTGAACATAATGGGAAGTTTTTGGTATGTTACCCAATGTGGACTACTTGACTGCTTTTACCGTACAAGACATTAGCCTAGTATAACATGAAGAGATAGAGTATGGCTAACTATATGGTTAGAGGACATAACCTTTGAGTTTAGGTGTTTGCATGGTAGTGACAGGTGGTGATGTAGCTAGATAAATGGCACGACTGATTTGATTCATGGTTGTTTAAACTGATTGTTGCCTAACCATTATACCTAGTGCCAATACCTTCTTTTGACCATAACTCAAGCTCTAGTGGTTGTAATGGCCCAATTGTTGGAGGATAGTCTCCTTGAACTAACCTTAGTCTCCTTGCAAAAAAGAAGCCACCAATAAAATATACTCAACTCATTCTGACCCCTCTATGTGCTCTCATACTTTGGGTTGTACATCAAGAACCAGTGCTCCAAATCAGCTGAATTTTGTATGGTACCATCTGTCCATGCCATAGAACCTCCCTGCAAAAGAATGCACCAGTCACAAGGCTGTAGGTTACAAATCAACCCACATGCGTGAGTAGGGGTTATTCGGCCATACTTCAAGATCAACTTCCTATCATGGCCTGATTTCAAGGAGATACCTTCTGCTCGGTAGACACATTTTCTCCACATCCCATTTTCTGCTTACTTTCAAAATATGGGCATATCTGATAAAAGCAAGACTTCAAGGCTAAGTCAGAGGAACAAGACACTGGTTTCGGCTGTGAGGGCCTCTTGTTTGGTGTTTCAGAGTGTTCCACCTTCCGATCAGAAATTGCAGATACTCGCGCAAGGCTAACATGTGTATCTAAACCGAAACGCGAGATCGCAGATTGAGCAGTGTACGGTTTCGTCTTCCCAGTCCGCTACATCAGAATTGATGGTGCAACGTTATTCATTTGTTGACCACATGTTTTGTCGACCACGCCACGGGGGTTAGTGTAAGTTTACAGGTCGCATCACATTCTCCGTGATGCTTTCGACTCTGTCGATGGGCTAGTGGAGAATTTCGTGCTCACGGTCTCAGATCGGGTCACATTTCGCGCAGGTAGTACGGTCCGTTGGACGTTCTCAACGTGCATTTCTCTACATTTGTTCAGCACAATCAAACATGGAAAAGTTATCGCTGTACTACATTTGCCTACTTCTCAGTCGACAATAACAAGTTTAGGGCGTGCGGAGACACAACATTATTACAGATCTTGCACTGTCTGCATTATGGTCACTGCACTACTTCCTCTCCGCACTGCCCTCACTGTCCGCGGCTTTGGTTCCCCGCGGCCGATGACCTGGTAGCACATCTACAGCTACACATCCACGAGACCTTAGCCATTTCAACGCATGACCACACATGCACCAACGCACTGCAACCTCGGCAGCAAGCTCGAAAACCTCCTTCCAAGTCGGGTGGGTGTAATTGACACCTGTAGAGGCGCTTTCTGCGATCGTTTCGACGTACTTCTTGTATGGTTGGGCTTCATGGGGTTGAGCCAGAGCGACGAAGACTGCCCCAGCTGCTGCCACCGACACTTTGGCGTATCCGCTTTTTCCCGCTGCAGACCAAGCGGCTGTCCATGCCTCTGCCATTGCGGCTTGATCGTTCAGACCTCTGCATTTTTCCCAGAGAGTTGAAAGCGTTGCAGCGAGAACGGATCGAAACAACTCGATCACCAAATCGTGCGGCGGCTACTTTACATTCCCATCGAAGAGTCGTCCCGCTGCGATAGCTGTCCCAGCACATAGAGCAATCTCCCAGCTCACACCTTTCGACAAAAAATCTTCAGTCTCCATCTTCGCGACTGGGAAACTGGCAAAGATACAACATGGTTAGCATCCGGCTTTTGGCAACCAATGCAATGCGTAAAAATTACTTACATTGTCGTGCGGCACACTTCGAAGCCGTCGATCACGCTCCACAAACCGGTGGGCCACTTGCGCGCAAATTCCAAGAGCTCGCGCCAGTTGGTCTCCTCCTCCGCAGTGATTTTGTACTTTTGCAGATTAATGTCCGGGAAATACACGCACCAGCACACAGCCGCCGAAAAGTGCTGCTCTGTCTCCGTGTCGAACGTTCCCAGGAATCGCTTTCGACCACCAACAATCTGCTCAGAGATCCAGGTTCGCCCAGCGCCCTTTTTAACCCTCCGGTACGAAAAGCCTGCCCTTTTGAACGGCTCGTGCACCCCCATTGTCGTTCCATCGTCTCGAACTATTGGAGCAACAGCACTCCTCTTTACCCTTTTCGCAATCGGATTTTTAGATGCAGCATCCAGCCTAGCCGTATTGCCGCCGACACCTCCCAACTCGACAGGACCTCCAACCACCACAGCTGCATCGTGGGGCTCCACGACATCAGCGACTGCTGTAACATCCACCAACGGTTCTGGACCCACCATCGACGGCCCCGCCTCACCCGCTGACCCTGTCGCAGGCACACAGCCGACAGCTTCCGTTGCGGCTCCCTGAGCGTTTGCGTCCTTCACCAAGCAAGAGAGGGTTTCGCTCGTCTTCAACAGAGCCGTATCGTCTGTCTCACACGGTGCATACACAACCGTATCTGCACCGCGTTTCACTCCTCTGGCTTTAGTTTCTAGGTTTGGAAGATGGGGTGTGTCGTCAGCAATGGTTCCGGGGGTAGGCAGGTCGATCGTCTTCGCAAGAACATTCGTAGAGGTGGAACTCCTTCCGAGAGCGTGTTTCACGGATTCTGCGATCCCGTCCAGTACAGCTTCAGGAACAGTCGAGCTCAACAGTCCTTGTTCTGCTGCCCGAGCTGTCAAACATTATATATGTTGTGTTTGTTTAGGCTACAGTGGGTTAGCCTATAAGGGGTACACAATTCTAGGGTTAGGTACTTGTACTGATTTCACTGTTAGTTCAACCATTCCTGTCCGTTCATTCTGACATGGTATCAGAGCAGGTCCGTCACTAGGACCGTTTTAGGGCCCACCGCTACCTACCTACCTACCTACCTACCTACCTACCGTGCGCCCTCGTGCGCCTACGCGCCCTCGTGCGCCTTCTACCTACCGCGCGCGCGCAGCCTGCCAGCCACCCGCGCGCCGCTCGTCTTTTTTTTTTTAACGCGCGCGACCCGCTAGCCGTCCGCGCGCGGTCGATTTTTCGCGCGCGACCCGCTAGCCGCCCGCGCGCGGCCGTTTCTTCGCGCGCGACCCCGCGCAAGCTGCTCGCGCGCTGTCTGTGCGCCGCTGCCCGCGCGCCTGTGCGCTCGCTGCCGCGCTCGCTGACGCGCCCGCTGCTGCAGCCGCCCGTCACCTGCTCCGCGGTCGCGCGCCCCTACAGCTCCTGCTGTCGCGCCCGCGCTGCTGCCGCCCGTGCGCCGCTGCAGCTCCTGCTGCCGCGCTCCCTACTACTGCCGCCCGTGCGCCATTACCGACCGTCAACCCCGCCCGCGCCTCTCCTAGCGGCCCCGCCGGCCGGTCGATTCCGCCTGCGTCCCACCTAGTAGCCCCGCCGGACCTATCGACCCCGCCCGCCCTCCGCATAGAGGCCCCGCCGGCCCCGTTGACCCTGCGCACACCTTTCAAGCGGCCTTGTTACTACTGCTACTACTGCTACCACTACTGTTTCTACTACTACTGCTACTGTCACTATGGCTAGTCCTACCGTACTCGCTTTCGATGCCGAGGGCCGTCCAGTGAAGTTCGAAACCTGGCTAGATGACCTGCACCTTTTCCTACAGCTCACTGCCAAGGAGGACATCTCACTGTACGACCACGCCCTAGGCCATGCTACTGCCCCTGACACTTCTGCTGACAGCACTCTGCGCTCCCAGTGGCAGACTCGTGACGCGCACGCTCGCTTCGCTATTCGCAACTCCCTACCGCTAGACGAGCGCGAGCACTTCGGCCAGTGCAAGACTGCTAAGGAACTGTACACAGCCGTAGTTGCTCGTTACTCCTCACCGGCTTCTGCTACACTAGGCCGCCTCTCACTGCCCTACCTGTTCCCCGATCTGGCCTCCTTTCACACTGTTGCTGACCTCATCACCCACCTCAGGACTAGTGAGGCCCGCTTTCGCGCTGCTATGCCTGCCGAGTTCCTTGCTACCAACCCCCCCCCCTCTGGCTCACTCTCTACCACATTGTTACCCGCCTCCCTGACTCTCTGCACGCAGTCAGGGATTCCTTTCTAGCTCGCTCCCCTACTGAGCTCACCATTGCCCTCCTCGAGAAGGAACTACTTGCAGCTGAGGCGAGCATCGTCGCCGTAGGTGCCTCTCGTGGCGAGCCCCGCACCCCCTTCTTTGAGGGGTGTTCCCCTTCCCCCCTTCTCCCCTCTGTCGCCTCTGCTGCTGCTGTCGACCTCCTTGGTGCTGAGAAGGTCGGGACCGCGTCTGCTCCGAGCGGGCGCCGCAGGAGCAAGGGGGGCAAGGGTGGAGGTGGTGGCGGGGGAGGCGGGGGTGGTGGCGGTGGGGGTGGAGGTGGGACTGGAGAGGCTAGTGGCGGCAGTGGGGGTGGTGACAGCAGCGGCGGGAGCAGTGGCAGGGGCGGAGGCGGCAGCGGAGGCGGAGGTGGTCGTGGCGGCGGCAGGGGTGGAGGTGGCCGAGGCGGTGACGGCGGCGGTGGTGGTCGTGGAGGCCCTAGCGGTGGCCAGAGCCAACAGCACGCCCCGTCGCTCCAGGAGGCACGTGAGTGGTACTCGCAGCGGGGGGGGGCGGGTGGCTTTACCTGCACGTACGTCATCCGTACTGGTAACCGCACTGGCCAGACGTGTGGGAGGCCGCACCCCACGCACCGCTGTTTCTCGCGCCTTACCGACGCTTGGCGCGCTCAGTTCCCTGGCGGCGCTGAGCTTCCCCGCTGGGGTGATCTGGAGAGGAAGGGAGTTGATATCTGGGCCTTAGACTTTGATGCTATTCTCACTGCCATGTATGCGATGTTTACTAGTGGAGAGGGTGCTCAGTACTTGCGTGTTCCGCCCGACCCGGGCATTCTGAAAACGTAGTCCGGCTGCCGCTCTAGGTGCTAGTGAGTCTGCTGCCCCAGGTCCTGGTGAGGCTGCTGCTCTAGGTGCTCGTGAGTCGGTCCCCCCTGGTACTGAGTCGACTGCAGCACTTCACTCCTTCACACTGACTCTGGTGCTTCTCGCTGTTTCTTTCGTGACCGCACTGTCCTTGAGCCACTCACTCGGCCAGTTGCTGTCTCCCTCGCTGACCCCTCTGGGGGTCCGGTCATTGCGACCTCCTCCACTGTCCTTCCTTGTCCTGCGGTCCCGTCAGGCACACTGTCAGGTCTCTACCTCCCCTCGTTCTCTACGAACTTGGTGGCAGGTTGTGCGCTCCAGGACGGGGGTGTTCACCAGTTCACCCCTGCCTATGAGCGCGTGACACACTGCACGTGTGCTCGGACGGGTCGCCACCTGGCTACCTTCACTCGAGAGCCGGGGTCGGACCTGTACACACTGACCACTGAGTCCCCTCAGGTAGCTGCGTCTGCGTCTACGTCAGGTCAGCTGTCCGCCCCCTGCTCGTGTCGCTCTCTGGCGCATGAGACTGTCCTCTGGCACCACCGCCTTGGTCACCCGTCTGTGCAGCGCCTTCGGGCCATGCACAAACGGGACCTTGTTGCTGGTCTTCCCAGGGTTCTCCCTCCCCTCCCACCCTCGCCTGCTCCTCCCTGTCTTCCCTGTGTCGAGGGGCGGCAGCGCGCCGCTCCTCACTCCTCCTCCTTTCCCCCGACGACTGCTCCTTTGCAGACGCTCCACATGGACGTGTGGGGCCCAGCCCGCGTCCGTGGTCAGGGTCAGGAGAGGTACTTCCTGATTGTTGTTGACGACTTCTCGCGCTACACCATGGTCTTCCCCTTGCGCACCAAGGGTGACGTCCCTGATGTCTTGATCCCTTGGATCCGCAGATCTCGTCTCCAGCTCAGTGAGCGTTTCCGCTCCGACTTCCCTGTCCTCCGTCTGCACTCTGACAGAGGTGGGGAGTTTTCCTCTAGCCTCTTGGAGGCCTTCTGTCAGCAGGAGGGCATTGAGCAGTCGTTCATGCTTCTGGACTCTCCACATCTGAACGGGGTTGCTGAGCGCCGCATTGGTTTGGTCATGGAGGTCGCTCGTACCTCCTTGGTTCATGCGGCTGCCCCCCACTTTCTGTGGCCGTTTGCAGTCCGATACGCTGCGCATCAGCTCAACCTCTGGCCCCGTGTCTCCTTACCGGAGACTTCTCCGACACTGCGTTGGACGGGAGAGGCTGGCGATGCGTCGCATTTTCGGGTCTGGGGATCCCGAGCTTTTGTTCGCGACACGTCCGCGGACAAGCTCTCCCGTCGCGCTGTCCCCTGTGTCTTCCTTGGCTTTGTCCCGGACGCGCCTGGTTGGCAGTTCTACCACGCCACCTCGCGTCGTGTCCTGGCCTCTCAGGACGTCACTTTTGACGAGTCCGTCCCCTACTACCGCCTCTTCCCCTACCGCACTGCCCCACTCCCCCCCCCGCCTCTCTTCCTGGCTCCAGGTGCTGAGGTACCAGACCCCCTCCCCCCTCAGGGTGCCGCTCCTTCAGGTGTGTCCCAGGTAGACCCGGGTGAGCCTGTCGAGGTAGCTGTTGACTCTCGTCCTGCTGGGGGTGCTGAGCCTGGGGGTGCTGAGCCTGGGGGTGCTGCGTCTGGGGGTGCTGAGCCTGGGAGTGCTGAGTCTGGAGGTGCGGAGCCTGGGGGTGCTGAGCCTGGGGGTAGTGAGCCTGACGGTGCTGAGTCTGAGGGTGCGGAGCCTGGGGGTGCTGAGTCTGGGGGTACTACACCTGGAGGAGCCCTCTCCTCACAGCGGCTGCAGGAGCGGTACCTACAGTACTGCCGCCTCCGGAGAGGTACTGCTGGAGCTGGTCGCGGTGCTTCCCCTCCTGCCCGGGAGCTCCCCCCCCTCCAGCAGATCCGAGAGTGGTACACGAGGCGCTGCAGTCTTCGTAGTGGTGCTCCTGGTGCTGCGGACCCGGACGTTGGAGCTGCTGCTGGTGCTGCGGACCCGACTGGTGGAGCTGCTGCTGGTGCTGAGGACCCGAGCGGTGGCGCGGCTACTGGTGCTGAGGACCCGAGCGGTGGCGCTACTGCTAGTGCTGAGGACCCGGACGTTGGAGCTGCTGCTGGTGCTGAGGACCCGGCTGGTGGAGTTCCTGCTGGTGCTGAGGACCCGGCTGGTGGAGTTCCTGCTGGTGCTGCGGACCCGGACGGTGGAGCTGCTGCTGGTACTGAGGACCCGAGCGGTGGAGCTGCTACTGGTGCTGAGGACCCGGGCGCTGGTGTCTCTGCTCCTTCTGGAGACGCTGCGCGGCCACGACCGTACTTCGTACCGCTCCTTCAGCAGGTTCTTGGTCAGGCTCCTCCTCCTCGTCCTCCTCCCTCCGTAGAGTGTCCTCCGCCTGTCCAGTTGCAGTCACAGTTACCGCCTGCCTCGCCTCTTCCTGGTCCCTCTCCTTACACTGGTCCCACAGGAGGTCTTGCAGAGCGTCGTGAGCCTGCGTCTCGTCCTACGTCGCCTGTTCGTACTGCTCGCACTGGTCGTCGTGTCCCCCGTGAGCGTCCTCCTCCTGTCCCTGGCACTCACTACATGACTTTGCGTCCCTCCACTGCTCCTCAGCGTGTCCCGCTGCCGTCTCCTCCTGCATCCTCTCTGCCTACTCTTCCTGATCCGGAGTCTGACTCCCGTCGTGCTGCCAGTCCCACTGTCACGCGTCTCCTCGCTACTGTTGTCACCGACCCTACCTTTGAGTTGATAGACTTTGCTGCCCGGTGTCGTCTAGACTACGCCACTAGCCTTGTTGCTGAGTCTGAGTCTGAGTCTGTCTGTCCTCCGTCCGTCGGGGGTGAGTGTGCTCTTGGCACGGACGTCCTTGAGGACAGACAGGAGGAGTTCCAGTGCTTTGCTGCTGCTTTGCCCCACCTCGTGTCCATGCTAGTTGCCCCTGAGGGAGACCCGGATGCACCAGACATCCCGACCCCGCGCACTTACGCTGAGGCGATGGCGGGTCCCTACTCCTCTCAGTGGCAGACAGCCATGGACGCAGAGATGGCTTCCTGGAAGTCCACACGCACCTACGTCGACGAGGTTCCCCCACCTGGGGCGAACATCGTCAGTGGCATGTGGATTTTCAGGGTGAAGCGGCCACCGGGTTCTCCTCCTGTCTTCAAGGCGCGCTACGTGGCTCGAGGCTTCAGTCAGCGAGAGGGAGTTGACTTCTTCCAGACCTTCTCCCCCACCCCGAAGATGACCACTCTTCGGGTGCTGCTGCACATAGCCGCTCAGCGCGACTACGAGCTTCACTCTCTGGACTTCAGCACTGCTTTCTTGCAGGGCAGCCTGCACGAGGAGATCTGGCTACGCCGCCCTCCTGGCTTCACTGGGTCGGTTCCTCCTGGTACCCAGTGGAGGCTCCAGCGGCCGGTCTACGGTCTCCGCCAGGCACCGCGTGAGTGGCACGACACACTGAGGACGACACTTGCGGCTCTTGGGTTCGCTCCCTCTACTGCTGACCCGTCACTGTTTCTACGCACAGACACCTCGCTGCCGCCGTTCTACATCCTCGTGTACGTCGACGACTTGGTCTTTGCCACTGCTGACACCGCGGCACTCGCCCACGTGAAGTCGGAGCTGCAGAGGAGACACACGTGCATAGACCTGGGTGAACTGACAAGCTATCTTGGCTTGCGGATCACCCGGGACAGAGCACGGCGCACCATCACCTTGACTCAGTCACACATGGTGCAGCAGATCCTTCAGCGCTTCCGCTTCACGTACTCCTCGCCTCAGTCCACTCCTCTGCCTACCGGTCACTCGCTCTCAGCTCTGCCTTCGGATGAGTCCGTAGAGCCGAGTGGCCCGTATCCAGAGCTTGTGGGCTGCCTCATGTACCTGATGACCTGCACTCGACCTGACCTTGCATACCCTCTTAGCATCCTTGCACGCTATGTCGCTCCTGGCCGTCACAGGAAGGAGCACATGGATGCCGCTAAGAGGGTGTTGCGCTACTTGTGCAGTACGTCGGGCATGGGGCTAGTGCTTGGAGGGCGAGACCGAGTTGTACTTACTGGACACTCAGACGCTTCTTGGGCGGACGACCAGGCTACTCAGCGGTTGTCTCAGGGTTACACCTTCAGCCTTGGCTCCGGCTCAGTTTCTTGGCGTTCTACACGCTCTTCTTCTGTTCTCAGCTCCAGTTGTGAGGCTGAGATCTACGCCACAGCCATGGCTGCCCAGGAGCTACGCTGGCTGACCTACCTGCTGACCGACTTGGGAGAGCGGCCTCGTTCTCCTCCAGTGCTGTACGTCGACAACCAGGCTGCCATTGCCTTGTGTGAGGAGCACAGACTGGAGCACAGAACGAAGCACATCGCCCTGCGGTACTTCCTTGCTCGAGAGCTGCAGCAGCGTGGTCAGCTTTGTCTGCGTTACGTGGCCACTGAGGCCAACCTTGCTGATGTGTTCACCAAGGCGCTTCAGCCTTGTGACCATCAGCGTTTCTGTACTCTTCTAGGCCTTGTGCCTGTTGGACCTCACTTACTTACTTCTTGACTCTGCTTGTACTGTGATCTTTATATATATACCTGCATGTTTACACTTGCTAGGTTGTGATCACTGTATCTCTTGTTATATTATCAACCTGCATGTGAACTGGTCTTGTGACCACTTGCTTGTGCTCGGAATTTGTGTGGTATCCTTGAGATCCACCCTGAGCTTGTTTTGCTTTGCTTTGACTGATCTTGTGACCCCTTGCTCTCCCCCACTTTGCCTATGGGTGTGTGTCAAACATTATATATGTTGTGTTTGTTTAGGCTACAGTGGGTTAGCCTATAGGGGGTACACAATTCTAGGGTTAGGTACTTGTACTGATTTCACTGTTAGTTCAACCATTCCTGTCCGTTCATTCTGACACGAGCGAGCGCCTCCGAAGAAGACTTCTTAACCACCGCAGCCACCACTCTTATCTGGTTTTCTGTGAACACGTTCCCCCCGTCCGAGTTCGAGGCACCCAAGTGCGCAGTGGCAGCACGGACAGCTCTCTCAACAGTTGAAGCCAGTCGTTCGTCTACCGCAAGACCGGCCACAGAAGTGGAGATTTCTTTCAGCGAATTTCCAGCGGAGGTCTGGAAATCCAACAAAGATCGCTTAATATCGAGGATTTCAGCATTCCCGTCACGGACGTTGTCATACACGTCCAAAACACGACTGTTGAGAACATTCAACTTCTCGTGCTTGGACAGGTGCTGCCGTGTGCTGTCTGAAAGTTGCGCAGCTGTTATGTCTGGTGCACATTCCTCGCCTTGTTCGTCGCCCTCCTCGTACTCTTCGCTATCACATCTTTCGCCCGTCCATTCAACGCCCTCTCGGTTCAGGTTTGCAGCTGCGGCCGTCTCCCCCACGCCCATCCCGGCAAGGGCTTTCGACAACGCTTCATGGAGGTTCCGCCCAACAAGCTTTGGACCAACGAAACTTTCGTGTTTGAGGACATCTTCGATCGACTCCATGCGTTGTAGGGTAGTTACAGCAGACCAGTTGCTGGCCAGCTTGTAGAAGCGGTGTACGACGTGTAGTCCAGAGGATACAATAATATTTGTCCTTGGTGGCCGTGTCTGCACAACAAACATTGTCGTTAATGCAGGTCTCGTAGACGACAACATATTAATTTTTACAAGGTTCAACAGACGACTCACCAGATTCTCGAGTTCTAGCTGGCGCAAACGCTCTTCGACGACGTTCGGATTTCTCTGGATGTCAGTCGTCCCTTGCTCGAGTAGGATTTTGTATTCTAGACGCAGTTGCTTTTGTGGCCAGAGAAGTGACGGAGTAAGTTTTGCGATCTTTTTTTTTTTGCGACCGATCGTTCGATAGTGCACCTCTGATTTGGTAACATCAACCCCTGCAGGTGGCTCAAAGAGCAGCTATTGGTGGAGTATCGCGGCCATGACCATGAACTGCGCAACAGTACATCGGGTGCTACTGAGGAACATATGCGCGAACGTTTAGCGAACCTGACGATGGAGCGAGGACAGGTTAGTCTTCTCCGGCTCGTTTCGTTGTTTGCCGTGGTTGTGCTTACTAGTCTTACCGACCTTACGGTACTTGTCCCCACTGCAGTTGACCCAAACATTGGGGAGAAGGGAGGTTGGTTCAGGACTCCAGATTGCACATCTCTGGGGCAAGCTCATCGACTGTTGGGATGCCCTGTGTCAACTCCCGAGCGACCAACCTTTCCTGAAAATGGGGCGGGGCAATTGTACTAAAGAGGAGGTTTTGCAGAAACTGCTGGACAGATGCAGTAAACACTTCGACCCGTCAGGCGAGGAGGGGAGTGAGCAACGTCATCCGGCGCCGCCTGCAGGGGATGGAGTGGTTACGCAATCTGATGCGAACTTGGGTGAGCGAGCGGAGGATGGTGTTCCTTCCCGTTTGATTACGTACAGGAGTAGCCGGAATAGATCCGGAGACCGACAGCTGACTGTCGCTGAGGCTTTCAAGAAGCGTCGTGAAGACGCAGCTGATCGTCTGCGCGTTCAGACAGATACACTTCAGCCAGTGACTGAGGGGGTCAGTAACGATGGGGAAAGATGCGACCAGCCTGAGTCCGCGAACACTCCAAACGACAGCGTTGTGGCTGCGGACTCTACTCACCAGCAATTGGACGAATTCTTGGACCGCATTTCGCGAGACGGAGAGCGACGCATATCACCATCCGCGACAGACGTGACTGAGGGAATGCGTCTGACCGAAGCTTTTGATGGACCACCAACTGAAATGAATGCAAATGCAGCGGCACCGGCGTTGTGTGCGACAGTCGATCCTGGGACAAGTACTAAAATGGCGGACGAGCTCCATATTGCTGCAGAGGTGCTGCCAAACGCTGTGGCGGAGGGTGAGGTCGGACACGTCAACGGTGCGGCCGTTCAGGATTTACCTGCATCCACGGCAGACACACACGCATGTGGTGCTGTGGATTGTGATCAACCATGCGAATTGGGAGCCAACTGTCGTAGTGAGATGGCTGCAACCACAGCACACGATGCCTGCGCCACCGCTTCTGGAGATGTGCAAATGGTAGATGCGGCAATTCATTACGGGTTCGAGAACGGGCAAGATGGGGGGCCACCTCTAGACGAAGATCGCGATGGTGGCGTCGCGCCGCACACTGAAGCAGAGTTCCCCGAAGACAGGCCAACAACAGCCGACGGAGCGCCATCGGCAGGATTCGAAGAGTTGCTTCAGGAGCAGTTGCTGAACCCAACAGAAACAGGGATTGAGGACCTCCGGACATTCATACGGAACATTGCAACGGTCGAACAAGGGATTGCGGATCGCATTCAGGCAGCGGTGATGGTTGGCCCCGACATTCAAGGGACGGATGGGAGTGCCGGTGGTTGGGCAGGTGCGATGGAACGGAACCTCCAAGAAACGGCCGGTGTGTCGTCCGTTTTCCACTCCACATCTGACAAGACAGCGCCATCCACGTCTGGAACACCATCAACATCGGGCGAAGATGAACCCCACGTAGTTCGGGATGAGCCTATCGTTGAATTTCGCGATGCAACAGAGCAGTTGCATGAAGCGCTGGGTGGGCCTGCCGTCTACGTAGAGACGGAAACAGGATTTGCTGAGGTTGGGCAAGGCAGAACAGGGGTCACGGGTGGCGTATCGGATGAATTACTTCTACGGATGGCGGGCGTAATGCGTAGTCTTGCAGCCGCCGCTGCGGAGCAGAATGGGAGGTACAGCTCCTACATGCGTGAGTTGGGGCGGATAATTGACAGTCTCGACCGCCGCATCCACAGACAGCAAAACCTACTACGGGATCGATACAGAGATTTGTGTGCACAACTAGGCAAGGAACGCCAGGCGATGGTGGATTTGCGGGACGAGATGAAGGAGAACTTCAACGTGACGAAGAGGGTGTTGGCGGACGCTGCGACAAGTGCGTTTGGAAACCAGTATGACCTTGTGCTCCGTTCAATGAAGGACACTGTCATGGAATCCGTAGATAAGGCGCTAGCTAGGGCGGCGCTGGAGGCACGTCTGAAGGTGGTTCTACCAAGCGATTACATGGAGTCCATGCGGAGGCAGGTGCAGGGGGGGGTGGCCGAAACACTCGCGCAAGTTCAAATGACATCCGACCGGAATGCGGAAATTTCGGGGAAACTGGAGGCCATCTGCGCCGTTGTCGATGCAAAGTTATCTGCAGAGCAGGTTTCACAGCTGCAGATGCTGGGAGATGTAGGGTCCACTCTGAAACAGGTCAGGATGGCAAGTACTATGAACGCGCTGATTCTTGAGAGCGTGAAGGAGAACCTGTGCGAGGCCGCACGGGAATGCGGCCGACAGATGCACGCTGATCTTGTCGACAGACTGGCAGAGGTGCGGACAGTTGCTGACCGGAACGAAGAGCGTTTAGTTAAGCTGAAGGAGGAAATCTTCGCCGCAGTGATGGAGAAACGTGCGGACGCGGAAAAAAGTCAGAGGCAGATGCATGCTGCGCTTGGCGAGAAAGTGACGGAACTGCAGGTGGCTACTACCGCAAACGCGGAGTTTATTGTTAAGCTGAAGGGGGAAATTTTCGCCGCTGTGGTGGAACAACTCACGGGGGAGCGCGAATCTCAGAGGAAGGTTCTCGGGGTATTAAAGGAGGATATATGCGCGGCAGTCCGTGAAACGCTTATCAATGGAAGATCAGCATTATGTCAAGAGGGGCTTGCATCAGTCACTGCCAGGGGAAGGCGTGTGCACGATGTGGAAGCCAGCGCGTCCGTCGACACGATCAACATACAGCATAATCAGACCTCGCCCGACAATGCAATGTCGTGCGCAGACAGTGGTTCCGCATCCAACGACGAGGCCACGAGGGAACGCCGTGGTGAGCGATCAGGATCAAATGGGGGAGTTGTTTTTCCTCATCGGTCATGTGGGATGCCGCCTAGGATGACAACGGCGGCACGAGTGGAATGCCTGCCGGCGGCGATTCCCGGCGGAATGGATGTAGAGGTTCCCCTGGGCGGTACCAAACGTGCAGCGAGTAGAGCGGCTGGAGCGGGTACTTCGCCTCCGGCGGCAAACGTGCGAGGCGGTACTGCAGCAGATTCCAAAAGGCAGCGACTGGAGGTGGAGAGACCGTCGAAACCTACCTCAAAAGAGGATGCGGCTGGGGACTCTAAAGGTGGACACAATGGTGAGGGCCACGTGGGAGGCCGGATGACCTACGGCTCAGTCTGGTGTTTTCTGAACGAGCCTTCTGCGTACATTCAAGAAACAAATGTGCATGAGCATCTGTCACCACAAGCGACCGTATCCCGGGGTCTGATCGACGACTTGACGTCCGCACGTGGCCGTGCTGATGCGGTCGGAGAGACGGACATCGAAGGATTGCGTGAGATAGGGCTCCAAGAAGCCGAGGATTTGATGCCCGTTCAAGCCGACGAGTATGGAAAGCGGTGGGGTATTGTAAGGCCGTTCAGGTCGAGTGGTTTTGGCATGCGTCACAAAGGTACAGCGCAACAGCGCTTCTGCTCGGAGCAAACAGTGGGTGGTCGGAAGCGCACTATGGGCTGTCACAAAGATGAGTCTCTCAGAAACTTCACCATCGCAGTGTGCTGGATGGCTTACTTCCCCGACACGGACTTGTTGCATTACAAGATGTCCGAAGACGACGTTAAGAGTTGGGCGAACGAACTCAAATTCGCGTGAAAGGTGCCGACAGAAGTGTGGAGCGTCATGAACGAACTGAACCTCGACCGGCTCGAAAAGTAAGAACCAGTCCACCTGTCTGTTTTTCTGTTTTTTGGCATAGACAATTTTTGTAACAGCATTTCATTTTATGAATACATTGCAGTTTCCGTAATGTTGTGCGGAGGACTACCGAGCGATTGGTCAAGGGCTTAGAATGGGAGGTGGCCCTCTGCTCGGGCGTCGGTCGAGCGGTTATTCTTGGACGGTGTGATGTGGCTGCACCCAGTGGGGTACCTCCCCTCGTCTTTGCAGCAGGAATCTCGGCCACACTCTTCGCACTCCTGGCTGCTTTGACAGGTGTCCCTGTTGACCTAGGGATAGAAGACGGGGCTCTCGAAACTGCTCGCGCCACAATCGATGACGAGGCGATTGCCCAGCGTGCTGCCACGGCTGCGACTCGTGGTGTGTCTGCGCTGCTCGAGGTTGCTGCCGAAGCTCACGATAAAAACGATTGGGAACATGTCATGTCATCAAAGATTTTCCGCCATTTCGGCGAGTGCAGCGACGAGGACACCCAGAGCATATGTAGGGTAGTTGCTAGAGTAATAGTGTTCTGGTGTGGATGCAACGTGTCTGCAGCAGGTCTCGCGGAATTCGTGGGTGCGACCCTGCGCATCATTCCGTCTAGACGAGGCAACAGAGCTAGGAACATATGACACTCGTAGATATGTGTGATAAGAACGACGTGTACTATAATTTAGAAACCAATTGTTGTTGAAATGCCGCAGCGATTGGTGTATTCTGACCGACTAATACCATGCCTAGCGAAAAGTTGTAAGGGCATGCACCTTGGTACCATTGACCATAAGAACAATTTTGCCACGTGGCGTACTCGAACGTGCATGCGGGATGCAACGTGATCGGTGGACTGTTTACGATGGGAACGATGGTTACGTTAGCTGACTCGGCACTGGCCACATCGTACACCGATTCAAAGCCACACCTTTGTGAAGCAACGGAACACACCCTTCATGAGCCCGAAGGAAGATCGAACCCACTCTTATTAAGCACACCCCGGTCATTGTGAATCTGTTCACATTATTTGCGACGGCAAGTCCCCTACATCGAGCTTGTTTGCTTAAATGGCGAAGACCGATGGTGGATTATCGACAAGTTAGTTGTGGAGTTGAGGTTATAGTGAGCAAGCAGCACTATGAAGTTCTCTGCAAGCGAACTGTCGAGTGGCCCAATCGACTACTCGACTATGCTATACTGTGAGTCTCGTGATGTCTAATCGATGTTTTATGGGATAATGGCGCATACTGACTGGTGCTTGATGCAGGAGGCAAGCGAGGACAATCCTCAACACACAGCAGATGGAGAAGCTACACATCATTTCTTCGCTTGTTGCGTCGAAAGCATGCAGGAAGAAGCCTCCTGCACCCATGGGCATCTCTACGGAGCGTGGTTTGTTGTCCAAGGAAGTGATAATCGTACCTCTGTTTGAAGGGTGAGTCACGCAGGTCAGTTGTAATTGGTTGTCATATACCAAAGTGATTTATCGTTGTCTGTATTTGGCAGAATAAAGGACGAAGCTTATGCATGCGCAAGCCTCCTCATGATTCTGAGGCCGGACGATTTAATACTAAAGCCTCGGGGACATCAACGCACTCGCGCCTTTCATTTCGATCCCAAAGGCTCCATCCCATCACACAGCCAACTGGACCTAGCTGCCAAGGTGTTCAAGTAAGTATTGATGAGTATTCATGTCGGCCTATGTTATGTTGCTAAGTTGTGTTACGTTTCACAGGTGGCTTAAGAGGCAATTTGAGGTCGAATACACAGCCGACATCGCTCAGCTGACTCGTCAGGACGAAGTTGTGCTCGGCGATTTGAAGAAATCTCTCTCTGAGTTACGTCTCGAATAAAAGGTAAACCGATCCCGTACTAGATGGCCTTCATTTTGTAAGGTATTTAAAATTTTACGTATCTGTTTGCAGACGCCGAAGGATTGCGTGGGGAAGACTGTCGCTGGATCGTGTCTTCATGTGATCTACGAGTGGACCAAGATTCTCGACAAATGGGCATACATCGTCGACTGTCCCCCGAACACGAAGATACAGTTTGGTGTTGGGAGGCTCGGCAAAGTAGAAATCCAAGAGGAGCTGGAGATGGCCTTGCGTTCCGACTTGGGCGACAGGGTGGTCGAGAATGTTTACGCAACATCTGCAATAGCCGCAGGCACAAACAGCAAGGTTGGATTACCAAACCAAGTAGTTGGAGCCATGAAAGATCCCCTGGATCAATCGAAGGGTTTCGAGCCTCAGAGTCGGGTGGTGGCGATCAACCAACCAGGCTCGAGGGCAGGTGATGGGACGGCTAGGGTGGGTGTGGCCCCGGAGCCCAACGCGATGATGATCGAGATCGGGAAAATGGTGGATGCTGCAGTCTCTGCAGCTGTGGCCAATGCCGTCAACGAGGGGCGTTTCCACGTTCAGCTTCTGGGCGACGTTCATGAAAGTTTGGAGAAAGCTGTCAAGAAGGGCATGGACTCTGCTGCTGCGTTGCTCCGTGTTGAGATTTCCTGAGGTTTCGAAGTTCTCAAGAGGGAGCTTTTGAAGGTTATAAATTCTAAGTTGAATGCTACAGTCGAGCCCGCCCAAGCTACGGCACGTGAGAAGGCTCCGCCTCCGCCTACCGCACATGCTCCGTCTGGACACGAGAGGCAGACCAAACCACATGACGCGTCACCAGAGTTATCCATGGGAGCGGCAGAGGAAGTAATGACCGTCTGGGAGTTTGCAGATAGCGATGGTGAAGTTGGAACTGAGGTTTCTGACGACTCAGAGGGGGCGGCACCGATCCTGCCAGAGTCGGAAATGGATGGAAAACGGCAACCGCGCCCTTCGACCTTCACCATAACACCACAGGCCGCCAAGATTCCGCGTGCAGCTGGGGACACCAATAAGCAAGGGGGTGGTATGCTGACGTTTGATGGAGTAATGCGCTACCTCGCAGATAAGATGCCAGGTCGGAACGAGGAAGACGATGAGAACCCAATCGGAGCTCTACAGAAAGTGATGGAGACGCAGCAGAATCCAGAGCTGCCAGAAATTTCCGAGGAGAAGGATGGTCGGCAGGTTGAGGTCCAGGACCATTCAAAGATCGTGCCGGACCAGCTGGGCAAGAAGTTTGGGGTTAATAGACCCTTCAGATCGAGCGGCTTTTTTGTCAGGCAGAAAGATTCTCCACAGCCAAAATTCTTCTCGGAGCAAACCGTTGGTGGGCGGAAGAGACACATGGGTTGTTATACGAAAAAGCGGCGCAGGGATTTTACGATTGCTGTCTGCTGGAGTGTATTTTTCCCGGATGTGGACCTCGCATGCTACGGAATGGATTTGACGGACATCCAGAAGTGGAAAGCAGAGCTTGATTTCGCGAAAAGAATTCCAACAGACGTATGGAGCGTGATGAACGAGCTCACGCTCGACCGATTCGACAAGTAAGTAACATGCGCTGTAATTTCAGCTCACATTGTCACATCGAGTTGACTACGTTGTCTACGATTTTTGCAGTTTCGGGAACGTCATGTCGTTTACAAAAGAAAGGGTCAGCAAGGAGGTTCAGTGGGAAACTGCGCTAACCTCCGAAATAGCGTTTGCGGCAACACTGCAAGGGAGTGGCGCTGTTCCCAACCGTGTCAACCCTTTGATCTTTGGTGCGGGGTTGGCCGCGTCCCTCAGCGTGTTGTGGCTTGGTTCGTTGGGACATCCCCAAGACAAATTGCAAGAGGTAGCTCTGAACGCTGCAAAAGCCTCTGTCAACGACAGTGAAGTGGCTACCAAAGCCGCTGAAGCAGCATCGTGCATCCCAGCTGCAGTGATTAGTTTTGAAGACGGGGTTCACGACAAGCATCAATGGATTCCGCTCCTGGCAGAGAAGATTCAAAGTCTTTTGAAAGACAGCCAGCACGATACTGCATTGACGATGTCGAGAGTGGCGTCGCGCGTGGTGGTTTACTGGTGTCAGTGCTCGGTCGCTACGGCTGGTCTGAGAGATAACCTGAAACTGTTCCTGAACATCCTTCCATCAAAGCGTGGATCGAAAAACAAGGTACTGGGTGCACACGGCAAGTCGAAGACAAAGGAGTAACTAGGGCTTTGTTTGATGTTTGCGTTCTCATAAACTCACTGTAATGTTCCGATGCCATGTAGTCGCCTTGCTAGCTTGAAACCCCAACAGATATCCTCGTGTATCATGCCGGACGAGGCGCCCATGTCAGCCACGTGTCGTGCTCGTAGGTATTTCACCGCCTCTACCTCGGCGGCGACGAGGCATAGGCATCACCAATCATTTGCGGAAAGGTACTGTCGAACAGGGTCAATGGTGTTTCAAAGGACGATATGATCGAGTTGTGTTTTTTGGCACGCCTAATCGTGGGTTCAGTGGGCAGGAATGCTGTGTTGACGCTTTGTCAAACACCGTAATATAAACTCACTTAGGAGCACATGAACACACCCTAGGAGTTCCCTTATTGCGCCTCACAGCCATATAGTACCGCATACAAGCAGTTGTAATCATTTTACAGCCACATGCTCGATGTTTATTCTCCAACCATCGTAGTCCAAGACCGCTTTACCCAGTCACGTCACGTCTTGTCATCTATCGTGTAGGACCATCTCGATGGCTAGTCCGCTGCGAATGGCGGAATGTGGAGTTGACGTTTCAGTTCCCAGGTCACTTTTTTCACTCTTACTACACTGCAAGAATGAATGGCCAGCACCTCTGCTCGACTATACCATTTTGTAAGTCACAAGTGCTGTGTGGAAGTTTGCACAGACGTAATTACACACTAATTGTTTGCTGCAGAGTGCAGGCGACAAGCGTGCTCCACCCCCACGAGTTGGAAAAGCTGCACATCATATCGACGCAGGTGGTTAAGGAAGGTTTAGTGAGAGATCCTTTGAAACCCTTGGGCCTGAAGGCCAAACATGGTCTGTTGTCGAAGGAGGTCATCGTCGTTCCGCTCCACTCCGAGTAAGTGTTATACATCGTCATTTCGTTTGGTTGCCGCCTATAGAAAGCAAGATTGCGTAACCCTGTGGGTTTGGGTTACAGGATCAACATCGCCCCGCAAGCGCATATCAGCATGATAGTTATTATTCATCTCGACGATCTGATTGCGCAACCTCGTGGAATATACCGCGCCTGGGCTATCCACTTTGATCCTAAAGGGACGGTCCCAACGCACAAGCACGCGGTGCTTGCTTCGAAAGTATTCGAGTAAGATTGGTTTCGCTCCTTGACGCATTATAAATTTGGACCATCTTTAATGTCGCGGTATCCGCCCACCGCAGGTGGCTCAAGCGCCAATTCGTCGTCGAATACACAGGCGGCAGAAGCATGGGCAGCAGTCACGACCAAGCCGTTATAAAGGGCATGGAAATTAACCTGTCTAAGCTGCATCTAGACGCCAAGGTAACACGTGCTGTCGCTATTGACGTGGATACGTGACATTGTTGATCAAAACTTGTGTGTTGCAAATGCAGAATCCATCTGACGGAGTTTCGATGTCGTCGGTCGGATCTGGTCTGCGGAGATAACTCTAGTAACGGGAGCTAGACTACGGGCTAGGCACGGGTGCTTGTGTGATCTCTGCGTTCGTTGGTCCTTAGTCGTTTTCCTAGTGCACACACTACTTGCTAGTTCACAAGGCAATTTGGCAAGAGTTTCACTAGAGAAAGTTGACAACAATGATACAAAATTGGCAAGGCAAGACTACATCAGAGCTAGCATGCAAGCAAGTCTACTGCCAGCGCAGCATGGTCGACCGCGTGCCAGCACGACTTGGTCGACCGCGCTCCAGCAGTGCAAGGACGCGGCTTGCCAACGCTGCAGGTCGACGGCGTCACAACAGCGCAAGTCGACGGCGTGCCAGCGTTGCTCCCGCAGTCCAGCATCGCACCCGCTTCGCAGGTGCTCGTAGGTGATTGGCGCGCACTGCTTCGTCACCTGCACAGCGCACACACCAAGTCCACCTCGTGCTGACGACTGCATCTGATGCACCACGTCGACCTCGGGATACCATCACCGAGGTCGTCCTCGCCAAAACCACCTGGGCGACCGTCGTAAGCCTTCGCATTACCTCGTCACCCAGGTAACCTGGTCGACCGGGCAACCAGGTCGACCAGAGGCTCCAGTGCGTGCCCGTCGACCACCCAGGTCGACGACCACTTCCAGTCGACCTCCCCAGGTCGACCACTGCCTCTGGTACGTGCCGGTCGACCTCCCCAGGTCGACCACTACTCCCTGGTCGACCAGCTCCAAGTCGACGTCACTCCTGGTCGACCAGAGGGGCTGGTCGACTTCCCCTCCTGGTCGACCAGAAGGGCTGGTCGACGTCCCGGGTCGACCACCCGAAGTTGGCGCCCTCCCGAAGTCGGCGCCCATGCAATGGCTCCCGTGCAGGTCGACCAACCTCGTCGACCAGCCCGCCCACTGCTGCAGGTCGGCTGCACCCCTACATCCGACCACGAAGTCGGCTCCGCCCAAGCGAGGACGGGGCCAACACCCAACTCCCGTTGACACTCCCCTGCTGCGTTCACGCTTGGGCCTCCAGCCCCTACGGCAGCACTGCTCGGAGAACAGCTCGTCGACGTGCACCCAACACACAGCACGTCGTCCACCGCACCAGCCATGCAAAAGGGCATGGCACCTACTGCTGCACTTCGTCAACTTCGTCGCCCACGTCGGCCAAGCACACCTGGCCGATAGCGACAGAGCACCGGTTGAAAGCCGGATAGTGCAGCGCCTTCGTGAGGAAGTCGGCCGGCTGCTCAGCGGTCGGGATGTATTGCAGCGCAAACTTCCCCCGCTTCACCATGTGTTGCAGCCAGGCCTGTCGCCGCTCCATGTGCTTGAGGTTGCCCGTCAACCCCATGCCCTCGGCGACTGTGATGGCCGACTTGTTGTCCACCCGAAGGACGGTCGGCTTCCCAGCATCCAGCTGCTGGAACTCTGCGAGGAGGAAGCGAAGTCGGCGTCCCTCCTTGCCGGCTTCGACGGCCGCCACGTACTCCGACTCGGTCGACGACAGTGTCGCGCACTTGATGCGCTGGCTCGACCAGGAGACCGCGGCCCCTCCGTAGACGAACACGTAGCCGCCCGTGCTCGTCCTGCTCTGCTTGTCACCGGCGTCGTCGGCGTCCACGTAGCCGACCAGCTCCAGCGACTCAGGTCCACCGCCGAACTCCAGGGCGGTGTCACGCGTGTTGGCGAGGTAGGCGAGGCAGCGGTCGACCTCGCGCCAGTGCTGGTCGCTCCTCACCGTGAGGCCGCTCCCCAGCTTG
This sequence comes from Closterium sp. Yama58-4, assembly GCA_947470075.1. Lineage (NCBI taxonomy): Eukaryota > Viridiplantae > Streptophyta > Zygnematophyceae > Desmidiales > Closteriaceae > Closterium > Closterium sp. Yama58-4. The sequence goes on along the minus strand of CANIUD010000225.1, from coordinate 369,361 downwards.
CTGCAGGCGAAGGCGATGTCCGGCCTCGTCGTCGTCGCCGCGAACTGCAGCGAGCCGACCTTCTGCCGGTATTCCTCCTCCTGTCGCTCCTGTGCCTCCTCGTCGTCGAAGGTGAGCTCGGCGTAGGCGTCGACCGAGACCGGCGTCTTCGGAGTCCGTCCGCCTTGCTCCTCGTCGATGAAGCGCCTACGCAGCTTGTCGGCGTAGCCCTGCTAGTGCAGCCACAGCTTCCCCGCCGACCTGTCGCGCACGATCTCCAGCCCGAGGTACTTCTGCACCGGCGAGATCTCGCGCAGCTCAAAGGCGGCCTCCAGCAGCTCCTTCAGCTCCTTCAGCATCGCGGGGCTACTGCTGGCGGCAAGCAAGTCGTCGACGTAGACCAGCACCCAGCAAGTCGCTCCGTCGGCGCCGACCTTGAAGTAAAGGGCCTCGTCGACCTGGCTCTTCTTCCACCCAGCGTCGACCAGCACGTCGTTGAGCGCCAAGTACCACAGCAGCGGCGACTGCTTCAGCCCGTACAGGCTCTTCAGCAGCTTGCACACCCGGCCGGTTCCGTCGTTGAAGTAGTCCGGCTGCGACATGTACAACACCCGGTCGAGCTTGCTCTGCAGGAAGGCGTTCTTCATGTCGAGCTGCATCAGGTTCAGGTTGAGGACGGCGACGATGCTGAGGAAGATCCTCAGCGTGACGTAGCTGCCCACCGGCGCGAACGTCTCGTCGTAGTCGGCGCCGTACACCTGCGTGAAGCCCTTCACGACCAGCCTCGCCTTCTCCCGCTCGACGGTGTCGTCGATGTTGTACTTCGTCGTCAGCACCCACCGGTTCTTCATGACATTCACTCCCGGCGGGCGTTCAACCAGCTCCCACGTGCCCATGGCGAGGAGACTACGGATCTCTTCCTCCATGGCGGCCTTCACCGCCGGACCCTTCCAGCTCGCTAGCGCCTCCTTCACCGTCATCGTCGAGATGTCCCAGCGGTGCTCGGGGTCGGCCAGCATGTCGGGGTCGAGCTCCGGAAACTCCTCGTCCTCATCAGCGTCGTCGTACAGCAGGTCGTCGTCGTCCTCCACGTCATACACCGTGGTGAAGGCAGCGGGGATGAAGAAGTCGGGCGGCCTCCGAAGTCGACCAGACTTCCGGGGTTCAGGCGGAACCCCCACCACGTCACGGTCGGTGGACTGGTCGACCACCTCCTGATCGACCAGCTCCTCGTCGCCCAACTGCTCCCCTTCATCTTCACTGCCGTCCTCGTTGCCCTGCTGCACCTCGGTTGGCTTCCCGGTCGACTGCTCCCCTGTGGTCAGCTCCCCTGTCGACCGCCAGGTCGCCGACTGCTCCTGGGTCGACCTCGTGGCTGCCTGCTCCCCTGTCGACTTCACCCAAGTCGGCTGCACCTCCTCGACCGGCTCCCCCCTTATCCAGGTCGACTGCACTCCCAGGTCGACCTGCTGCTTGTCGACCTGCTGCTCGTCGACTTGCTGCTCGTCCTGTCGGCCACCGGCGATGCCCTTGGTCGGCGCCACAGGCGACGTCCCACTGCTCCCCTCATCGCCGGAGGCCGACGACGGAGTCAGCCCACGAAGGTCGACGAGGGGAGGGGCAGGGGAGGGAAAGGAAGGGTGGTCGACCTCGGCGTCGTCCACAGCAAGCTCACCGACCTCGGCGAGTAGAGGGAGCGTTGCCGTCGAGGTATCCGTCGGCGTGGACACTAGCGTCCGCCCTGACACCGGCCCATGCTCCGACTGCCACTCCTCCAACGACAGGTCTTCGTAGAACACCACGTCCGACGTGGTGACCACCCGGTTGGCGGCAATGTCGAGGAGCTCCCATCCCTTGCTCGCCTCCGACACACCGAGGTGAAGGCCCCATTCGGCCTTTGGCCGCAGCTTCCCACCACGCTGCTGCTCGGGGACGAGGAACTGCGCCATGCAGCCCCACACGCGCGCCAGCGACAAGTCGGGCTTCGTCCCGGTCAGCAGCTGGTACGGCGTCGTCCCCGGCGTCGCCGATCGCTCCAGGCAGTTGCGGATCCAGACGGCCTGCCGCAGGGCGAGGTGCCACCAGTGGTGCTGCACGCCCATGTGCAGCAGCATCGTCCTCACCGACTCCACCACCGTCCGCATCTCCCGCTCCGCCATGCCGTTCTGCTGCGGGGTGTACGGGCAGGTTAGGTCGTGGACGATCCCCTTGCTGTCCACGAAGGCGGTGAAGGCCTTGCCGAGAAACTCCCCTCCTCGGTCAGAGCGTAGCTGCAACACCGACTTCTTCGTCTGCCTCTCCACCAGCACCAGCCACTTCTGGAACTCCAGCAGCACATCCGACTTCCTGGCGACCGGCCTCACCCACACGTAGCGGGACTTACGGTCCTTCAACAGCAAGAAGTACAGGCTGCCGTCCTTGGCAGCCACCCGGAATGGCCCGCACAAGTCGATGTGGACGACGGCTAGCACGTCGGCGGCGTCGGAGCCTTGGTCGGGGAAGGTGTGCGTCACCGACGCACGAGACACACGGTGAGTCGGTACCCGTCGCCGACTTGAGGTCCAGCCCAATGGCGACCTCGTTCTTCGCCGAGCTCCTGATGGTATCCAGGCCGACGTGCGCAAGGCGTGCGTGCATCCTGTCCGGCGTCGACTTCGCCTTGGAGACGATCGCCCGCAGGGCCACAACCTCCGGCGTGGGCGACGTCGACCTCGGTGAGCAGGGACGCAGGTCGGTGCAGAGGACTCGCCCGGAGTACGTCGCCCGACCAAGCACTTCTCCTGCTGCCGAGACAAGCAGCATCCCGTCGCCGTCCTCTTGAAACTTCACGCCATGCTCCTTCAGCTGACCAGACGACAACAGGTTTGCCCGCACACCCGGGACGTACAGCACGTCGGGGATGAGAACCTGCTTCCCGGCCTCGCCTTGCAAGGCGACCGTGCCCCGGCCCTGGACGTCTTGCAGCGCCCCATTGAAGCCACGCACGTGCTTCAAGTCGCCGCTCGGCCCCAGGTCGACGAAGACCTCCTTTGTCCCCATCAGGTGGTGGGAGCAGCCGCTGTCCAGTAGGACCACCGCCGGGTTCGCCTGCACTGCTGCTGCCATCGCCTGAAAGTCCTCACCGGCCTCCGGCGCCAGTGAGACGGTCGGCTCCACAACGCCGACCAGGGAGCACGACGCCGACTTGTCGCCGCTCCCCTTGCCGCCAGCAGAGGAGTCGGCGTCCTTCGCCGAGGTCGACGACTTGGTCGACTGCTTCTCCTTGCGCGATTGACTTCCTCCTCGACGAGGTCGACGACTGCCAGACCTCCCGCGGCCTCCCTTGTCGTCGTCGTCCGAGTCACTGCGGTCGGGGCACTCGAAGGAGAGGTGGTCGGGGTCGCCGCACAGCCAGCACTCCCGACGTCGACTTCCTCCTCCTCGGCCGTTGTCCTTGGTCGACTTCTTCTTGTCGACCTCCTTGGCCGACTTCGAGCCACCGCTACCACCGCCGCCCGACTGTCCACGCTGCCCCGGTCGACCGCCTTGCTTCGCTGGGGCGACAAAGTTTGCCTGCGCCAAGAGCTCCTGGGACCGCTCAGCCTCCTGCATCGCCTCGTCCTGCAGGATGTACGAGGTCAAGTTGTCCTCGTTGAGCGTCGCCCTTGTGCTCGGCGCCATGGACAGCCGCTTCAGCAAGTTGTAGCTGCTCCGGAGCCCCTGCATGACATGGGTGATGTACGACGCCGTCGAGTACTCCGCACCGGCCATCCTGATGGTGGCGAGAATTCGCCTGGCCCGGTTGCAGTAGTCGGTCGCCGTCTCCTGGTCGCCCATACGCAGGTGTGTCAGCTGCCCCTCCAGTTGGGCGATGAACAAGTCGTCGGTGACTTGGTAGGTCGACTCAATGAAGTGCCACGCCTGGTGGCCGGCGTCGAGGTACTCTCGGCACCACTTCAAGGCGATTTGCACGCCCGGCGAGCAGCACCGTGAGATGACCGTGAAGGTCAACAGCTGCACAGCGCGGAACTCAGCTCGCAGGTCGGGATCGCTCGGCGTCGCCACGGTACCTCGAGCAAAGCTGATCAGCCCGGCCATCTCCAGCTGGGGCTCGATGGCCTCCTTCCAGGTGAGTATGTCGGGTCGACCAACCAGCGGGGGAGTCACCGAGATCCTATCCGGCGTGAACTTGAAGTAGCCGTAGCTCGGCGCAATTCCGCCCGCCGTCACCTGGGACGCCGACATCGGCGTCAACCTGCTTCGTCGACCTCCGACGTCGCCCTGCGAGGTGCCCGCAGCCGACGTCGACCGAACCCCTCGCCCTTGAACGCCGCCGACTTCGTCGGCGTGAATCACACCACGCTGCCTCGACGTGCCTCCCGCACTGCTGCCGACTTGGTCGCCTCCGGCGTTGACGCCCACGTCGACGCCGCCCTCGGTGTTCACCGGTCGAGGAGAAGCAGGCCGAGAAGGGTGCTCCGTCGCCCACAAGGAACGGATGCCAGCCTCGACGACCGCCCACGGCAGGTCGCCATACTCGTTGGCCTCGTGCTTCCTCCTCGCGTTTTCCAGCCGTGCCTCCAGGGTGTCCACCACCCCCGTGTCACCTATGGCGCCTACCATGGCGACTACCGCACAGCTGCCGGCCTACGAACAACTTAGGTAAGGTGCAACTAAGTCGACTAGACTGAAAGGTAAGTCGTTGTGCCGTCCACGCTCACCGCACCATACGGAGATAACTCTAGTAACGAGAGCTAGACTACGGGCTAGGCACGGATGCTCGTGTGATCTCTGCGTTCGTTGGTCCTTAGTCGTTTTCCTAGTGCGCACACTACTTGCTAGTTCACAAGGAAATTTGGCAAGAGTTTCACTAGAGAAAGTTGACAACAATGATACAAAGAAGTTGGCAAGGCAAGACTACATCAGAGCTAGCATGCAAGCAAGTCTACTGCCAGCGCAGCATGGTCGACCGCGTGCCAGCATGACTTGGTCGACCGCGCTCCAGCAGTGCAAGGACGCGGCTTGCCAACGCTGCAGGTCGACGGCGTGACAACAGCGCAAGTCGACGGCGTGCCAGCGTTGCTCCCGCAGTCCAGCATCGCACCCGCTTCGCAGGTGCTCGTAGGTGATTGGCGCGCACTGCTTCGTCACCTGCACAGCGCACACACCAAGTCCACCTCGTGCTGACGACTGCATCTGATGCACCACGTCGACCTCGGGATACCATCACCGAGGTCGTCCTCGCCAAAACCACCTGGGCGACCGTCGTAAGCCTTCGCAGCACCTCGTCACCCAGGTAACCTGGTCGACCGGGCAACCAGGTCGACCAGAGGCTCCAGTGCGTGCCCGTCGACCACCCAGGTCGACGACCACTTCCAGTCGACCTCCCCAGGTCGACCACTGCCTCTGGTACGTGCCGGTCGACCTCCCCAGGTCGACCACTACTCCCTGGTCGACCAGCTCCAAGTCGACGTCACTCCTGGTCGACCAGAGGGGCTGGTCGACTTCCCCTCCTGGTCGACCAGAAGGGCTGGTCGACGTCCCGGGTCGACCACCCGAAGTTGGCGCCCTCCCGAAGTCGGCGCCCATGCAATGGCTCCCGTGCAGGTCGACCAACCTCGTCGACCAGCCCGCCCACTGCTGCAGGTCGGCTGCACCCCTACATCCGACCACGAAGTCGGCTCCGCCCAAGCGAGGACGGGGCCAACACCCAACTCCCGTTGACATGGTCTGCATGTTATTTACGAGTGGCGGAAGCTACTAGAGCGGTGGGACTACATCCGCAACCTCAACTCCACAGACCCGATCCGGCTGGGTCGTGGCCGGCTGTCCAAGGAGGACATCCACGAGGAGCTAGTAGCGTCGTTAGAGCCGCACTTCGTCGACGTGAAAGGGAAGAATAAGCTGGGCGACTCCCAGGGTGTGTTGGAGGGCACTGACCTTTCTGTGGGAGCTAGAATGAAAATCACACGGCAAAGAGATGATCCCGTAGCTACACTCGCACCTGTGACCGGGGGACTTGTGGGGAAGGCCGGCACCCGAGACCGACAGAGTGACGTAACTGGTGACAAGCTTCCAGCGCCCCCAGCGAGTACCTGTTTGACCGAAAACGGATGGAAGACTGCAGAACCAGATTACAAGTCGATGATGACCTCTCTTCCCAGCACACTGACTGACCTTGTCGCACAGGCAATGGAGAAGGCTGCTAAGAATGGTGCCTTTTGACTGCAAGTGAGTGAAGATGCCCTCGCGAAGCTCGAAGAGGCTTTGACAACATGCATTGTTGAAGGTATGGGTGGTTTAAGGGCGGAGGTGAAGTCTAGTTTCAAAACTATGAGGACAGATCTACTCAGCTTAGTAACGGAGAGACTAGGTGCGACCGTCAATGTTTTTCCTGCAGACGGGACTTGTCCATCGACACCGAATGCAGCCGTTCACCTAGCGGCGTCAGGGGTGAAGTTCAATTGTCATGACAATTTTCCTGTCGGGGAATGCGTCCGCAATAAAAGGGGGCAAGGGTCTGTCAATATCGACGGTGTCGACGAGGCGGACCACACTTCGGAGACCGTGGGGAAACAGCTGGAGGTGTTCCATACAGAGAGCGAACCAGAACGCTCTGATGTCAAAAAGCGTAAGCGGTTTTCCCCGGAACACGGCAAGAACGAAGGTGTAGTGGATGGTAGCAAGGATGGCATGGGGCAACTGTCGATGGAAAGGGTTCCTGATCGGCGTACATGCAAACCACCTGTTAGTGGGTCACATACGCTCGCCGACGATCAGTCGACTGTCCCTACCTTTGCGGGAATGATCGATCTTTTGAACCAGTATAGCGACGATGAAGCAGACACCGAGGAAGACCGTCCGATCAGTACGATGAAGGAGGTGGTTGGGACGATACATCCTCTCAAATTTTCGGGGACGGTTGTGAAAATGGAGGGCTCGCGTGTGGAAGCCCTTGATCACTCGAATGTGACACAAGACCAGTTCGGAAAAAAGAAAGGTGTTAAGCGCCCGTTCGCCTTCAGCGGGTTTCTTGTGAAGCAGAAGGGGACAGACGCGGAACAGTTCTTGTCGGAGCAGACTGTCGGGGGACGAAAGCGACACATGGGTTGTCACAAGGAGAAGTGGAGGCGGGATTTCACCTCCGCTGTATGTTGGAGTGTATATTTTCCGGATGTCGACCTGCAGTGCTACGGGATGGAAACATCTGACGTCGACAAGTGGAAGGCGGAGGTGGATTTCGCAAAGCGTCTGCCCACGGGAGTTTGGAGTGTCATGAACGAGCTGACACTGGACCAATTCGACGAGTACGTATTTTGCGTTTCCTTACTCGATAAGACGTGGCCTACTAACATCGACTATAATCTCTTGTGCAGGTATCGAATGGTGCTTTCGAAAACGAACGAGCGTCTTTCAAATGGTGTGTCGTGTGAGAGAGCAGTATGCAGTGGGGTCGCATTTGCTGCGATTATGGCTGGGCGCGTAGCAACCCCTAAGGATGTCACCGCGGATATTCTCACGGCTGGGTTGGCAGCTTCCACATACGTGCTTTGGATGGCATCCATCGGGGTGCCTCCAGATGCTCTGCAGAAGGAGGCTATGGTAGTGGCCAACGATACGATCCCTGTCGAATCGGAGGCATCCAGGGTGGCCAATGTTGCGGCAAGCATACCGAAGGCTCTCACGAGTGTGGTCAATGAGTCACACGAGAAGGCGGCATGGATTCCCGTTCTCGCGGAGAAAATCAGAAGTATGCAGGCTGACAGCGCCCACAAGACGGCTTTGCCACTCTCCAGACTTGCGGCTCGAGTACTGGTTTATTGGTGCCAGTGCAACGTATCGACAAGTGGTCTTCAGAAGTATGTGAACCATTCTCTGCACTTTCCCTAAATTTTGAAGCCAGGTGTGCAGCCACTCGTAGATAATTCACTAGCTAGGATGCCTAATGTGGTTGGATCGGGTCTGTATTCTTTCGTGGTACCCATCTCATCGATGAATGTGTAATCAAGGTGGCCTTATGCGATGCCGAAATTGCACGTATGATGGACGTGTGACGGACGTACAAGCGATTTCTTTAACGTACAACACGTCTGACTGACGGCTTATGACAAGATTTGACGTCAAATAGCCAGCCAAGTCATCTCAGACATTCTCACTATTCGGAAACGTCAGAGGAGTCATCTGGAGTGAAGACCTCGCTAGACTCGGCGGCATCACCAAGCTGCGTTGCATAACAAACTTGGTACCCCACACCCGAAAGTAGTCCGTTGATGAATCGCGATATGGTCTCACGCATGACGTGAAATTCACTGGACGGAGTTAATGGATACAATTCATTCATATCGCGTCGAGCAGAAAACCCGTCCATGTCAGCCAGCAGGTCTTGCAGAAAACGCACACACCAAACCCCTGCGAGGGGCTCTTTCAAGTCCTCTTCGAGAAGATCGTCATTGAAGTCTGTGTTGCGCAGATTCGTCAAGCGGGCTTCAACGATCTCACTAGAAAGCGGATTCTGATTTGCCTGTAGGTCACGGAGCACCTGTTTCTCGAACCATCTGCAGCAACGGGATGGTGGATGTACGTAAATCGGCGAAAATCAACACGCGAAGAGCCGAGCACCGAACGGCACGCCTCACCTTTTCATCCAACCCGACATGCAGCCAAATCCAGACCAGCCTGCGTTGTTGCCTCTGCGTTTGGGGTCAAGGAAGAAGCTGCGAGATCGCGTAACTGAGCCCTGTGGAAGGGCGAAGTCGCCCGGATGAGTAACGACGAACAACGCACACCCCGGCCTTTCGAACCCGAAACACCAGCTGCAGTGTGCATTGTAAGGCTTGTCAGGTTCGGAGGTCAATTTGCGTGTTAAACAGAATCACAGATACTTACTCGTTCCATATTGGGACTACCACAACGTCAAAATCCTGGAGGTTGAGTGCAGGCTCGTTTCCATGACCCCTTGACGAAGCTATCTGTGTCATCTCTTTGTCGGTGATAATACGAACTCTCACGTCAGGCTTACTCTCTGACGCCGATCTGCCCAAACCAACAGTCGATCAGCCTGTGCAACGTAGCCGAAAACGCCGAACATTCTGCTTACAGAAGACCCACGTGTAGGGTAATATTGTTGAGCTCCTCCGTATCATCCAGCAGACAATCCAAATCTCTGTCGTTGAGGACGTGGTGGCCACCGGTGTGTGCCACAACTTTCACGTGCCGTGCAGCCATGGTTCCAATGGATGTTTATTTTTTTATGAGGACCTTTATACCTAAATGGTGTGGTTCTGCCTGCCCAACATTGTAGGCGGCACGATCGAGGAACGGTGGGTAACAAGCAAACTGTCTTTGCGGGTTTTTTAATGTCGGTTGTTATTTGCGTGCCTCGAATGCACCAATATGCCAACTGTAATTCCAGAAGCGCATGCACAAATTAGGTACGAAAATCAACGAACAGCCTTACACTCAACACCAGATAGATCTTAAACAACCAATCACCTAAAGGCTACCCTTACACGTCGGCCACTAACCCCTGCGACCAACACTGAAACTAAGGGAGCTGCCAACCTGTGCGGCTAGCTGTGCTGCCGCGTGACCGCATTGACACCAGTAAACCATGACTGAAGCGACAACACTGGCTTGAGGCTTCACTTCTTCGTCGACAGCTTGTGGATCTTGTGTTTCAGCGATGGCTCGCCCTAGAACTGTAATCCATCTAGACTTTGTATGTTCGACACCAGCCATACTCTGCATTGTGACAATGCCAATCCGCGCAGACTCAACAGCACAGTTGGCGATGACGATGACATCTAAGACACTGCGGACTGCTGCTCGGGCACCTGCTGTGTATGTTTGCGAAGGAACGCCCATTGACACTGCGTGCAGCGTGTAGAGAGCAGATGTCACTCCTGCAGCGAACACGGCTGGAGAGCTAAGCCGCGGACGCGGCACTTCGTGACCCTGGACGTCCAGAACAGTGAGTCCGGCGCCGACGCAGAGGGCGGTCATCGTAGCGTCTCCTGCCATCAAGCGACGTTCGGTCTTAACCACGAAGTCGCGGAAACTAGCGTTAGAAGGGGGGACACGGATAACAGAAAAAACGTTGGCGGTTTAGTATAGTCTACAGGACGCATCGTACAAAAGTTTTCAAAGATGCGTCGGCAAACCACACATCAGTGAACTAATGTGCTGTACCTCACTTTCGAATCCTGTCAAGATGGAGCTCGTTCAAAACACTCCACATCCCCGTCGGCATACGCTCCGCGTACGTCAGCTCGTTCAACCAGGCGTTGACATCTGCTAGACTCATGCCGTACGAATGCAGGTCTGTATCTGGAAAGTAAGCCTTCCAGCAAATGGCCACCGTGAAGTTGCGATCATGTTCATCGTTGTGAATCCCCATTCTACCTCCAACGAACTGCTCTGAGCAGTAGAGATCGCCCCGCATGCCTCTTCTACGAGTGAAGAAACCTGTCGACCTGAATGGCCTGGCCACTCTACGAAGCTTGCCGAAGGCGTTTACTTGAGCTGCCATAATCTAGGCAGTATAGTTGATTCACAACAAAACAATCACTCCAAGCTTGGAGGTTGATATACACCGGCGCGCGGCAGCACTGTGCCCCGAAGGCCCTGGGTATCCATGGGCGACATTCATCGTGATATCCGAATGGATACATGCAACGACTTCGGGCACTCCGATTGGATCCCGTCATCGGTTGTACGTTTATGATGAACACCATAGCTTCACCGTAACAACGGACTATGTAACCACTCTGGTGTAACAATGTAATGTGGCTCGCGAATTTTGCGGTATTCGCAATTTATCGAAAATGGTCTCAAGGTGCACTGCATGGTTTCACAGATTGATCGTGGGTGATCGGCTGGAGATGTACATGTCGCTGCATACTATAGCGAACTAAGGTGAAAATCGGTGCTTAGGCACAAGGTGTCTTCGTTCTACACATGTAATATCTACACAGATGTTTGACGAGAAGAGCATGGGATGTCTAGTATGGGCGGATCCAGCAGTCTGCATTTGCGCTACGCAACCACATTGATATCAGTTCGCCATTCGTAGGGCCATGACCCATGCGACCCTCACCGAATTTGAAGGAACCGCCAACCTCAGCGGCAAGTCTCGATCTGGCGTGTCCGCATTCACACCAGCCAACAATAATACCAGCGACGACAAATGCTTGGTGTTTCACGTCAACATCCTCAGCGGCTGGATCTTGAATCTCGAATATGGTGAGTCCAAGTAATGCAGTCCATGTAGGAGCGTTCTGTTCGACATCCGGGATACACCGCATCAGACACATGGCAATCCGTGCCGACTCTGCAGCACGATTCGCAATCACGGTGTCATCGATAACGCCGCAAACTGCAGTACTGGAACGGCGAGTGTACGGCAGCGCAGAATGGCCCAACGACGCCGCTGATAGCGTGTAGAGCGCAGCTGTTACGCCGGCTGCAAACAACTCTGGCGAGATGTCTTGCGGATGGGGCACGCCGCGCCCCTCGGCGTCGAGCACTGTGCGACCAGCTCCGACGCAGAGTGCTGTCACATCATCGTCTCCCGCCATCTGGCGCCATGCGGCTGTATTCGCCAAGGTCGTGAAACTGTAGGGTCAAGACGACAAGTCGCAAGCAACGGACACACCAGGGTAAGGATGTGTGATTTGCTGAGGCTGGAGTTTGGGCTATACTGCGAGTTTTGCGAAAGGGTAGAATGTTGTAGACCGAGTTAAACCTCCCTCACTTTTCGATTCTGTCGACTTTCAACTTGTGCAACACACTCCACATCCCCGTCGGCATACGCCCCGCGTACATCAAGGCGGTTCTCCATGAATCGACGTCCTCGCTACCCATACCCATAAGCAAGCAAGTCCGTATCTGGAAAGTACGCTTTCCAGCATATGGCGACAGTGAAACTGAGGCTTTGAACATTCGTGTGGTTTCCCATGTTCCATCGTCTACCGCCTACACTCTGCATCGAAGTAAAAATTACTTCGCCAGACGCAGTGCGTTTAGTGAAGAAACCACATGAACTAAATGGCCTTTGGACCACGAACTGTTTGCCAAACTCGTTAACCAAAGCCGCCATCTACGTAAGCGTGAAAACTCTACCCCGTAAAGAAATCAATGTCCGGCGCTGCGGATGAAATAATATAGCAGTAACCGTCGTGGTGAAAATATATGTTGGGAAGCCCAGGGGACATTAATTCGTGGTCTCCGATGGAACCCACACAAAGCTATCTATGTCTCAGATTGGTTGCGATGTTTTTCGCCTATGGTAACATGTGTTACCCCAAGGTTGTAACATCTGGGTAAGACTCGCCAATATGCTTCTCAACCGCCCACGTATCACGCAGCAAAATCCGTGCACAAGCAGCGCAACGAGCTCACGAACAATGTCGCACAACATTATATTTCTTGATTGATGTACATCACCGAGTGATGTCCTTTTCGTGGTTAGATGATGCATCTACGATACAAGAAAGTCTAATACATAGTGCCGCAGAAATAGTGAAATTATGAAAAACCGACCTGGACTACATCTCATTCTACAAGACTACAGCATCTAATCCCTCTACAACCTCAACAATCTATGAAACCTCACGAGCGAACCCCAACGTATGGCTTCGGAGGGGGGATGTGATTCCTCTTTCGTTTCTTCGCCATCTGCGCGGCCTCCTGTGCCTTGATGTTGGGCCATTCGTCCGCACCCACGACCGCTTTCGGCCATGCATCATCGCGCGCCTGTGCTTCCACCAGAAGGTAGACAATCCTGTTGCGTGAACCCTCGTTCGCAGTGATCCCGTCCTCTCCTGCAACATCGCGCTTTCTCTTTTGCAAGACACTGACGACATTCCCGTCCCCAATGGCGCTCTCCGATGACTGTGATAGCAACCAGTCACCGAGAGCCAAAGCATATGTGGTCGCGGCTTCAGAGTCATCGGGTTGTCAAACATTGCATGCTTATATTATGTAGGCTGTAGTGGGTTACACCTTAGGGGGTACTGAAAGTTAGGGTTTCCTACTTGTACCAAACTATGTGCTAGTTCAATCCATTCCTGCTCAGTTATTTCTGACATGGTATCAGAGCAGGTCCTTCGCTAGGACTGTTCTTAGGGCCCACCGACTTACCTACCTGCTTACCTTCACTTGTTTCCGGCCCCGCTGGCCCCGTCGATCTAGCACGATCTAGCGGCCTTGCGGCCCCGTCGATTTTTTTTTTTCCTAGCGGCCTCTCACAGCCCGCGAACCGCCCACGCACAGCCCGCGAACCGCCTGCGCAGCCCGCGACCAGCCCGCGCAGCCCGCACACAGCCCGCGAACCCCCGCGAGCCGCCCGCGACCCGCTTACGCAGCCCGCGAGCAGCCCGCGCAGCCCGCGCTGAGCCTGCGCGGCTCGTGCGCTGACCGCCGCCGGCCCGCACGCTGCCCGCACAGCTCACATACGGCCCGCGCGGCCCGCGCACTGCCTGCTACCGGCCCGCCGCTGCTGAGCCCGCAGCCGCCCGCGCACCGCCGCTGCTGAGCCCGCCGCCGCCCGCGCACCGCCGCTGCTGCGCCCGCCGCCGCCCGCGTATCACCGCTGCTGAGCCCGCCCCTGCTGCGCCGGCTCTCGCTGCCGCCTGCTGCGCCTGTGCACCACTGCAGATCCTGCTACTACTGCAGATCCTACTACTGCTGCTTGTGCGCCACTACAGTCCGTAGGCCCCACCGGCCCCGCTGACCCTGCGCACGCCTTTTCAGTGACTTTACTGCTTCTACTACTGCCGCTGTCGCTATGGCTAGTCCTCCTGTTCTAGCTTTCGACGCCGAGGGCCGTCCGGTCAAATTCGAAACCTGGCTAGATGACCTGCACCTTTTCCTACAGCTCACTGCCAAGGAAGATATTACTCTGTACGACCACGCTCTCGGCCATGCGACCGCCCCACTCACTACTGCCATGTATGCGATGTCTATTAGTGGAGAGGGTGCTCAGTACTTGCGTGTTCCGCCCGACCCGGGCATTCAGGCCAGCCCCGCTGCTGCTCTAGGTGCTAGTGTGTCTGCTCCCACAGGTACTACTGCAGCTGCTGCTCTAGGTACTTGTGCGTCTGTGCCCCCTGGTACTGAGTTGACTGCAGCACTGCACACCTTCACACTGGACTCAGGTGCTTCTCGCTCTTTCTTTCGTGACCGCACTGTCCTTGAGCCTCTAGCTCGGCCGGTTGCTGTCTCTCTTGCTGACCCCTCTGGGGGTCCGGTCCTTGCGACCTCCTCCACCACCCTTCCGTGTCCAGCGGTTCCGTCCGGCACACTCTCAGGTCTCTACCTCCCCTCGTTCTCCACGAACTTGGTGGCAGGTAGTGCGCTCCAGGACGGGGGTGTTCACCAGTTCACCCCTGCCTACGAGCGTGTGACTCACTGCACATGTGCTCGGACGGGCCGTCACCTAGCTACTTTCACTCGAGAGCCGGGGTCTGACCTGTACACACTGACCACTGAGTCCCCTCAGGTAGCTGCGTCTGCGTCAGCGTCAGGTCAGCTGTCCGCCCCCTGCTCGTGTCGCTCTCTGGCGAACGACACCGTCCTCTGGCACCACCGCCTTGGTCACCCGTCTGTGCAGCGCCTGCGGGCCATGCACAAACGGGACCTTGTTGCTGGTCTTCCCAGGGTGCTCCCTCCCCTTCCTGACTCCCCTGCTCCTGACTGCATTCCCTGTGTCGAGGGGCGGCAGCGCGCCGCTCCTCACTCCTCCTCCTTTCCCCCGACGACCGCTCCCCTGCAGACGCTCCACATGGACGTGTGGGGCCCAGCCCGCGTCCGTGGTCAGGGTCAGGAGAGGTACTTCCTGATAGTTGTTGACGACTACTCGCGCTACACCACGGTCTTCCCCTTGCGCGCCAAGGGTGACGTCCCTGGTGTTTTGATCCCCTGGATCAGCCGAGCCCGTCTCCAGCTAGGCGAGCGCTTTCACTCGGACTTTCCTGTCCTGCGCTTGCACTCTGACAGAGGTGGTGAGTTTGCCTCCGACCTCCTGGCAGCCTACTGTGCTGAGCACGGCATTGAGCAGTCGTACACGCTTCCGGCCTCTCCACAGCAGAATGGGGTTGCTGAGCGGCGCATTGGCTTAGTCATGGAGGTCGCTCGTACCTCCCTGACCCATGCGGCTGCTCCCCACTTTCTGTGGCCGTTTGCGGTCCGGTACGCTGCGCATCAGCTCAACCTCTGGCCCCGTGTCTCCTTGCCGGAGACTTCCCCGACTCTGCGGTGGACGGGAGAGGTTGGCGATGCGTCGCGTTTCCGGGTGTGGGGATCCCGAGCTTTTGTCCGCGACACGTCTGTGGACAAGCTCTCCCGTCGCGCTCTTCCCTGTGTCTTCCTTGGCTTTGTTCCCGACGCGCCTGGATGGCAGTTTTACCACGTCACCTCGCGCCGGGTTCTGGCCTCTCAGGACGTCACTTTTGACGAGTCCGTCCCCTTCTACCGCCTCTTCCCCTACCGCACTGCCCCGCTCCCCCCCCCGCCTCTCTTCCTCGCTCCAGGTGCTGAGGTACCAGACCCCCTCCCCCCTCAGGGTGCCGCTCCCTCAGGTGTGTCCCAGGTAGACCCGGGTGAGCCTGTCGAGGTAGCTGTTGACTCGCGTCCTGCGTCTGGGGGTGCTGAGCCTGGGGGTGCTGAGCCTGGAGGTGCGGAGCCTGGGGGTGCTGAGCCTGGAGGTGCGGAGCCTGGAGGTGCGGAGCCTGGAGGTGCGGAGCCTGGAGGTGCGGAGCCTGGAGGTGCGGAGCCTGGAGGTACTGAGCCTGGGGGTGCTGAGTCTGGGGGTGCTGAGCCTGAGCGTGCTCCACCTGGAGGAGCCCTCTCCTCCCAGCAGCTGCAGGAGAGGTACCTCGAGTACTGCCGCCTCCGGAGAGGTGCTTCTGGAGCTCGTCCCGGTACTTCCCCTCCTACCCAGGAGCTCCCCCCCATTCAGGTGATCCGCGAGTGGTACACGCGGCGCTGCAGTCTTCGTAGTGGTGCTCCTGGTGCTGCGGACCCGAGCGGTGGTGCTGTTGCTGGTGCTGAGGACCCGGGGGCTGGAGCTGCTGCTGGTGCTGAGGACTCGGGCGTTGGAGCTGCTGCTGGTGCTGAGGACCCGACCGGTGGCGCTGCTGCTGGTGCTGAGGACCCGACCGGTGGCGCTGCTGCTGGTGCTGAGGACCTGACCAGTGGCCCTGCTGCTGGTGCTGAGGACCCGGGCGTTGGAGCTGCTGCTGGTGCTGAGGACCCGACCGGTGGCGCTGCTGCTGGTGCTGAGGACTCGGGCGTTGGAGCTCCTACTGGTGCTGAGGACCCGGGCGTTGGAGCTGCTGCTGGTGCTGAGGACTCGGGCGTTGGGGCTGCCACTGGTGTCCCTGCTGCTTCTGGAGACGCTGCGCGGCCGCGACTGTACTTCGTACCGCTCCTTCAGCAGGTTCTTGGGCAGGCTCCTCCTCCTTGTCCTCCTCCCTCCGTAGAGTGTCCTCCGCCTGTCCAGCCGCAGTCACAGTTACCGCCTGCCTCGCCTCTCCCTGCTCCCTCTCCTTACGCTGGTCCCACAGGAGGTCTTACAGAGCGTCGTGAGCCTGAGTCTCGTCCTGCGTCGCCTATTCGTACTGCTCGCACTGGTCGTCGTGTCCCACGTGAGCGTCCTCCTCCTGTCCCTGGCACTCACTACATGACTCTGCGTCCCTCCACTGCTCCGCAGCGTGTCCCGCTGCCGTCTCCTCCTGCGTCCTCTCTTCCTACTCTTCCTGACCCGGAGTCTGACTCCCGTCGTGCTGCCAGTCCCACTGTTACGCGTCTCCTCGCTACAGTTGTCACTGACCCGACCTTTGAGTCCTCTGCTGCGTCTGCCCTGGTCGCTGAGTTGGTTGACTTTGCTGCTCGCTGTCGCCTAGACTACGCTGCCAGCCTTGTCGCTAGGTCTGAGTCTGCGTCTGCCTGTCCTCCGTCCGTCGGGGGTGAGTGTGCCCTCGGCACGGACGTCCTTGAGGACAGACAGGAGGAGTTCCACTGCCTTGCTGCTGCTTTGCCCCGTCTCGTGTCCTTGCTAGTTGCCCCTGAGGGAGACCCGGATGCACCAGACATCCCGACCCCACGCTCTTACGCTGAGGCGATGGCGGGTCCCTACTCCTCTCAGTGGCAGACAGCCATGGACGCAGAGATGGCCTCCTGGAAGTCCACAGGCACCTACGTAGACGAGGTTCCCCCTCCTGGGGCGAACATTGTCAGTGGCATGTGGATTTTCAGGGTGAAGCGGCCGCCGGGTTCTCCGCCTGTTTTCAAGGCGCGCTACGTGGCTCGAGGCTTCAATCAGCGAGAGGGAGTAGACTTCTTTCAGACCTTCTCCCCCACCCCGAAGATGACTACTCTTCGGGTGCTGCTGCACATAGCCGCTCACCGCGACTACGAGCTTCACTCTCTTGACTTCAGCACTGCTTTCTTGCAGGGCAGCCTGCACGAGGAGATCTGGCTGCGTCGCCCCCCTGGCTTCACTGGGTCAGTTCCTCCTGGCACCCAGTGGAGGCTTCAGCGGCCGGTCTACGGTCTCCGCCAGGCGCCACGTGAGTGGCACGACACACTGAGGACGACACTTGCGGCTCTTGGGTTCGCTCCCTCTACTGCTGACCCGTCGCTGTTTCTACGCACCGACACCTCGCTGCCGCCGTTCTACATCCTCGTGTACGTCGACGACTTGGTCTTTGCCACTGCTGACACCGCGGCACTCGCTCACGTGAAGTCGGAGCTGCAGAGGAGACACACGTGCACAGACCTGGGTGAGCTGACGAGCTATCTTGGCTTGCGGATCACCCGGGACAGAGCACGGCGCACCATCACCCTGACTCAGTCACACATGGTGCAGCAGGTTCTCCAGCGCTTCCGCTTCACGTACTCCTCGCCTCAGTCCACTCCTCTGCCTACCGGTCACTCGCTCTCAGCTCTGCCTTCGGATGAGTCCGTAGAGCCGAGTGGCCCGTATCCAGAGCTTGTGGGCTGCCTCATGTACCTGATGACCTGCACTCGACCTGACCTTGCATACCCTCTTAGCATCCTAGCACGCTATGTCGCTCCTGGCCGTCACCGGAAGGAGCACATGGATGCTGCTAAGAGGGTGTTGCGCTACTTGTGCAGTACGTCGGGCATGGGGCTTGTGCTTGGAGGGCGAGACCGGGTTGTTCTCACAGGGCACTCAGACGCTTCTTGGGCAGACGACCAGGCTACTCAGCGGTCGTCCCAGGGTTACACCTTCAGCCTTGGCTCTGGCTCAGTTTCTTGGCGTTCTACTCGCTCTTCTTCTGTTCTCAGCTCCAGTTGTGAGGCTGAGATCTACGCCACAGCCATGGCTGCTCAGGAGCTACGCTGGCTGACCTACCTGCTGACCGACCTCGAAGAGCGGCCTCGTTCTCCTCCAGTGCTGTACGTCGACAACAAGGCTGCCATTGCCTTGTGTGAGGAGCACAGACTGGAGCACAGAACGAAGCACATCGCTCTGCGGTACTTCCTTGCTCGAGAGCTGCAGCAGCGTGGTCAGCTTTGTCTGCGTTACGTGGCCACGGAGGCCAACACTGCTGATGTGTTCACCAAGGCACTTCAGCCTTGTGACCATCAGCGCTTTTGCACTCTGCTAGGCCTTGTACCTACTGGGCCTCACTTGCTTACCTCTTGACCTTGCTTGTACTGTGATCACTATATATATATGCCTACTTGTTTACTTTTGCTAGGTTGTGATCACTGTATCTCTTGCTTTGTTATAAACCTGCATGTGAACTGGTCTTGTGACCGCTTGCTTGTGCTCGGAATTTGTGTGGAATCCTTGAGATCCACCCTGAGCTTGCTTTGCTTTGCTTTGACTGGTCTTGTGACCCTGTGGTTGTCTCCCACTGCGCCTATGGGGGTGTGTCAAACATTGCATGCTTATATTATGTAGGCTGTAGTGGGTTACACCTTAGGGGGTACTGAAAGTTAGGGTTTCCTACTTGTACCAAACTATGTGCTAGTTCAATCCATTCCTGCTCAGTTATTTCTGACACGGGTCGCAGATTGTCGATGGTGAGCATCTGATTCCTCCTCCGCCCCAACCGCTTGGAACACGAGTTCTCTAAGAGGTTTGGGTCTCCAAACTTGGAGAAGGTTGCGAGAAAGTCACCTCCCTTCGCCAGATCGCGGATGGAGCTCCCGCCCATCAAGGCAGTGCCCCGGTCCCACATCTTCCACGCCTCCGAAACCTTCTTGCTTTTGAGCCAGGGGTCGACGACAGCCTCGAAAAACATCCGTTGCTCCTTCTGTTGAGGAGTCTCCTTCACTTGAGGAGTCTCTGCATCATCCTCCCTCTTTGCGCCAGCGGTTCCTCCGTTTGCTGCAGCACAGGGCGGACTTTCGTCGCCCCCCAACGCGCGTTGCAACGCTTCTCTGAGCAGCGCGTTCTCCTCTCGGAGACTTTTGTTCTCCATCCTCAACTCCGCCATCTCCGCCTTCATCGTCCCCGCATTGTCCATGAGCTCCTGGTTGAGGAGTCGCAGCTTCATGTTCTGATGGGTTCCTTTGAGTCGATTGATAGTATCCTGCAGCATGTGGGTCAAAACACTGTCAACGAGTATTGGCAGATACCACAACCAATCCGCGCAGAAAGTGATCACTTACCGCTGCTGCAGACTGGCCCACTTCCTTCCGGAGTCGACGACCTTCTTCGTCCTTGTTCGCAACAATTTTGGCCCATTTCTGGAACAAGGGCTCCTGACAGAGGGGCGAGATTTGGCGTAAGGGTGGCGGGTACAGTTGCAGGCACGCCCTTCGCCAGTGAACTTCTTGTCGCACTTGGGGTTCTCGCAGAAGATCCAATACATGGCAAGGTCCTGAGCAACAACATCGCGTCCATGGTCTCGAAGGGCCTTCAAAAACTGCTCGGCTGATAGCTTCTGCCCGTGTGACTTTTTGCCTTCGTTGTAAGCTTCGACCTGCGAAATGCCACATAATAGGGATCAATGTATGGACAACATAGATATCGTACCTTCGCCAGCTCTTCCCCGAGCCAACATAGATATCGTACCTTCGCCAGCTCTTCCTCGAGCCAAGAGTAGATGTGCTTCTTGAACAAATTCTGCAGATCTTTCCACTCCTTGTCGTCAGGCAGTTCCGCATGAGCTCTGCCGATGTAGTAGTCTCCAGGATCACCGGAAAACCCCGCCATTAACAGCACCGTGTCGAAAGGCACGCCCAACAGGTATGACCTCCGCATCTCTCCCTGCTCCCAGCCTCCCAGCTTCGCAATGAGGGCGTCAGGGCACCCGTCATCGCTGAGACCTTGCGCCCCAGACCTGCGGAAGATGTGGGTTACTTTGCTCGACGTCCACCCCGCCTTTTTCATCACCCAGCCGATCCAATTGTTGTGCGACTTGTATTCCATCTGGTCCTGCTCTTGGGGGGAATTGTCTGTGTGCTTGTTGATCTGGAAAAAGATGTGCTTCTTGAACCAGTCAGTGTTCTTGTCGAACTTCAGCGGTGGAATGAGTTGTCGCTTGTAGCGGACCTCGGCAAGGTCGTATACGAAATGGATCCAGAGGAAGACTCCAGCGAAGCCGCACCGCTTGTAGTCGATGCGCCTGGCGACATACTGGTGTGACAAGCGGTTTGTGGGATTGTTCTTCGTTTGTCGAGACACGAACAACATGACTGGAAGGTCAAGGCCCTCGTCTTGAAGAGTAGAGCTGCGAGTCTCGTGGACATACATGTTCGCAAATCGCAAAGATCGGATACTGCACCCTCTGCCCAGCATCTGATGCGCAAGCATGATCATGACTGCCACTACCAGAACCCTCCACAAGCCCTCCGAAAGGAACTGCACGCTGGCCTTGAAGTAGGCTGTCCTGTGTTCAGGCAAAACCTTGTAAAACAGATCCCTGTACTGCGCTGCCGAGTACACGTCGTTCAGAGAACCGCACGTCTGTTCGAACCCCTCGCTGCAAAAAAAGGAAACGTTAGTTTCAGACACAAAGGAACCCGGTAAAACAACACACCTGAACCCAATAAAACAGTGATCTACTTCACTCACTCGATCTGCTTGTTGCTGAGGTTGCGAAGCTTGATTCGTAGCAGACCCCTTGCCTCCCTCAACATGTCCGACACGCGAGAAGTAGAGTAGTTGAAAAGGCGTCCTTCGATTTCTCCGAGACAACTCATCGCGTTCATCTTCGTCTTCAGCATGGATGCTGTGCAAGCCTTTGGCACTTTCCCCGCGTACATCTGACGACCTTCCCGCATCTTCGCCGCTTGTTCTGGTGTTTCGGAGAACAAGTACTCCATGAAACGACAAATCCGCCACAAAGTCAGCTTCGGCCCGTGCAGATGGGATTCGTTCTTCGGGACATCGGCCCATGCTCGTCCCTTGTCGTTGCCCAGTTCGATCCCAATTTCGTCCGGATTTTCGGGGTCCAGCCTCTCCTCTTCTGGAACATCGAGCAACACCGCCATCAGTAGGACAACCCATCTCTTGTAGTACCACCAGCAACCGTGGTAGCAATTGTTCGTTTGATCCTTCCTAGCAATAACATGCTTCCATGCTCGAGTGATAGCTTCCTTCGTCTCTCGTGTCATTGGAATTTCGTGCCGGATACCAGGAACTGGCTGTTCTGGATCCCAGTCCAAGCACCGTCGTGTATCCGTCCCTCCCTCTTCACGTTCGACCTCGGGCGCTGGTGGCAAGTCGAAAGGATCCGTCCGCTCGACCTGCGGATTCGCACATGGAACACCAATTGTCGGACCTCTGCGCTCATTGTCCGATGCTGGGTTGCTGGTGCGGGGGTTGCTCCGCTCGTCCAGCTGATTCTGCTGCCGAAAATCCGTTGTCTGACCCCTTAACCCACTGTCCGATGCTGGGTTGTTGTTAGGGGGGTTGCTCCGCTCGTCCCGCTGATTCTGCTGCCTGGAATCTGTTGTCCGACCCCTTAACACACTGTCTGATGCTTGGATGTTGAAAGGGTTCCTGAGCTCGTCCCGCGGATTCTGCTGCCGAAAATCAGTTGTCCGACCCCTACACCCACTGTCTGATGCTGGCGACCCACTCGACTCAGACCCGCTTGCCTCATCTTCGCTAGAGAGCTCAACTACTGCAGGATCCGCTCCTTGTCCCACGTCGCAGGGCAGCGGCGCATTTAGGTCCCAGCCGTTTCTTGCAGGATCCGCTCCTTGTCCCACGTCACAGGGCAGCGACGCATTTAGGTCCCAGCCGTTTCTTTCCTCCCTACGCGTTTCCTCAAATTCCTCTGGCGCGTTGAAAAAGCGCTCGTTTTCCCGGTCCTCCTCTTCGACAGCTTGCCTTGTATCTGCGTATATGTCCTCGTCGACATTTTCGACCTCGACTGGTTCGAAGTTCGCGTCATGAAACCTCTCGCCCGTAAGATCGATGCCGTCAGGAACGGTTTGCAGATCCTCGTCGTTCAGTTCTTCCGGTTCTTTGTCTGGTCGGAAGCGTTTACCCAACCAGCTTCTTGACGCTGCTCCATTAAAACATGTAGATTCCGAATGCAATGGTCGACATAAAAATGCTCGACAGTTTACGCTATGCTAGATTGTCCAAAATAAACGTGCACCTATTGCTATGTCAGAAACTCTACTAAATCTAAAAGTTCTATTCTACCACTAGACTACGGCGGCTCCTACAAAAATCAGCGACGACTGCAACATGTAGACCACACATTGAATTCTAATCTAGGAACGAGACATTCAGTATTTTGGTCGATTTCTCAGCCGTACATGCTGCGTAGAGTCCTCCATCGATGAAAAAACTGTAGACGAGAATGTCGATGTCAGATGCTGCACAATCAATGGGCAATGATGCATGTTGGTCGGAAACGACGACAGCCGAGAGACGAAAGAAACCGGAACAATGAGCAAAACTGCAGGACATAGATCGAAATCGCCCATGCCCCACGCATCGCGTCGAGCAGAACTGCAATGGTCGCCCCTCTGCAGATCTGGTGGCTCGCGCCAGAATCTGATGTATCGATTGGTTGCCAGCAGAGAGGTAGGACGCGCGAAGGATGCAGAGCAGTGGTGTTGCAGAGGTCAGAGTCTGACCTCGACGGACATTGGTTGCGTCAGGGCGGTAACATTGTAGACACACTCGTTACCCTTCATAGTTATCTTGTTGCACCTTTTCTAAAAAAATACCCTAAAGCGTAAAATAAAATTGGCGCGCAATCATCAACCAATAATATATGACCCGCAATTCTCGTAATTTAGCGGTCAAGCGGGCGGGAACGTGCGTCGAATGTGGATGGAAACGAGTGGCCAAGGGAGTAGCGTGATGGTGTGATTTGCCTCCACGCAGAACTCGTGAATAGGTTTCGTTCGTACCTAAGCATCGAGTTCTATCATATCCCGGAACCAGTGTAGAATAGGAGCGGATTGTCCATCTAGTCTGCACATCAATTATCACGCCACTGTCCCGGAACGTGAGTTGCCCAGTATCGAAACCACAATTCTGAGTCGTGCGACGTCGCGCAGACCGTTAGGTCGCAACCGGTCGGGCGACCAGGCAGCGTCAGTAGCCGGCCGAAGTGGTTACCTTGAAGTTCATCGCGAATTCGCGACATCCACAATTCGAAATTACAAACATCCGAAACTCGGGCAGGACCGGAACGAAACGGGCAGTTGCAGCAGTGCACGAGGGGCGGTGGGGCATGTCATGTCGTACTCGGCGCGGCTTTGCGCCAGCTTTGCGCCCACCTTCAACTCGTCCGAACTCCCAGGACGAGACGAGCGTGACGAGCATTTTTCCACAGGCAAATCCGGAGGACGAGAGTCCGGACCCTTTCATCATCCCCCCCACCCATTCTAGGTATTTGGGTATTTTTTATATCCGGGGGATTACTGTAACATAGGAGGGCCTGAGACTGGATATCCATGGAAGTAGAAAGTGCCTCGTCTAACCACAAAAATTTTGTATTTCATAATGGTAGAAGTTAGAACACATGCACTGGTGACACAGGCACATGTCAAACTATATGTGCTGCATATTGTCTAGGCTGTAGTGGGGTAGCCCATATGGGGTACAACCTAGTTAGGGTTTACTACTTGTACTCCTGCATCCTGTTAGTTCATCCATTCCTGCTGCTAGATTCTAACATGGTATCAGAGCACTAAGGTCCGTAGGACCGTTTTTTTTCGGGCCCACCTACCGCTGCGGTTACCGCGCTACCCCACGTAGCCTTGCCTTGCCTTGTATGCCTTGCCTTGCCTTGCCTTGCCTGCGCGCTGCCCCTAGAGGCCCGTAAGGCCCGCGCGCCGCCTCTACACGCCTGTCGGGCCCGCACACACGCTGCTACCGCGCGCTGCCCGCACCGAGATCGCGCAGCCCGCCCCGAGTCGCGCGCAGCCCGCTGCAGCCACGCGCAGCCCGCACCGAGCCGCGCGCAGCCCGCGCCGAGCCCGCGCAGCCCGCGTCGAGCCGCGCGCGGCCTGCTACGGCCTCGCGCAGCCCGCGCGCGGCCCGCAGCAGCTCGTGCCGAGCCGCGCGAGGCCTGCTCCTGCCTCGCACGGCCCGCGCGCGGCCCGCAACAGCCCGCGCCGAGCCGCGCGCGGCCCGCTACTCCCTAGCGCGGCCGCGCGCGGCCCTTTGCCTCGGCCCCGACCTGCCGCTGATGCGGCCCCGCCCAGCAGCTGCCATGGCCCCGACCTGCCGCTGATGCGGCCCCGCCCTGCAGCTGCCACGACCCCGACCTGCCGCTGACGCGGCCCCACCCTGAAACTGCCGCTGACGCGGCCCCGCCCTCCAGCTGTTTCGGCCCTGCTCTGCAGCCGGTTTTGCGGCCCCGACGTCGCCGCTGTCGTGCGCCTACTCGAGCGCCGGCCCTGCTCTCCCAGCCTTTGGTGAGCGCCTGCCTGCCTGCCTGCCTGCCTGCCTGTCTGCCTGCCTGCCTGCCGGCCTGGCTGCCTGCCTGCCTGCCGGCCTGCCTGCCTGCCTGCCTGTCTGCCTGCGTGTCTACTTGCCTGCCTGCCTGCCTGCCTACCTGCCTGCCTGTCTGCCTGCCTGCCTGCCTGCCTGGCTGCCTGCCTACCTGCCGGCCTGCCTGCCTGCCTGCCTGCCTGCTTGCTTGCCTGCCTGCCGCGCCTGCCTTGCCTGCGCTACTGCTACTGGCAGGTGGCCAGATGCAGCTCCAGCGACATTCACGCGAGCCTCTGACGCCTCAGCAGCTTAGTGAGTGGTATACTAGCTGGGGTTGTCGCGGTAGCCGTCGTAGCTGTCGCCCTGGAGCTGGTCAGTTGGGAGCGTCTGGCAGTGGCCAGCTGCAGCTGCAGGGACGTCCACGTGAGACACTTACGCCCCGGCAGCTCCAGGAGTGGTACGCTCAGTGTAGCAGGTCTACGCGTACAGTCCGCTGCCCGTACGTCATTCGCACAGGTGCTAGGACTGGTCAGCCTTGTGGGACGCTTGGTCACACACAGTCCCGCTGCTTCGCCCGTCTGAGCGACGACTGGCGCACAGTGTTTGGCGACGAGGCTGAGCTCCCCACCTGGCTGGAGCTGCATAGACAGAGGGTAGATATCTTTGCGCTTGACTATGATGCTATTCTCACTGCCATGTATGCATTGTCTACTAGTGCTGACCGTGCCTGTTGCCTGTGCGTACCGCCTGACCCTGGTGAGGCTGCTGCCCTAGGTGCTAGTGCGTCTCCTGCTCTAGGTGCTGGTGAGGCTGCTGCTCTCGGTGCTAGTACGTCTACTGCTCTAGGTACTGGTGAGGCCGTGGCATCAGGTGCTGCTGTGTCTGCTCTCTCTGGTACTGCGCCCACTGCGGTCTCGCACACCTTCACCCTTGACTCAGGAGCTTCCCGCTCCTTCTTTCGCGACTGCACCGCACTCACGCCGCTCCGTCGGCCAGTCCCGGTCTCCCTGGCGGACCCCTCTGGGGGTCCAGTCCTTGCCCACTATTCCACGGTTCTGCCGTGTCCGGCCGTCCCGTCCGGCTCGCTGTCAGGTCTTTACCTCCCCTCGTTCTCTACGAACTTGGTGAGTGGAGCTGACCTCCAGGATGGGGGGGTTGACCAGTTCATTCCTAAGAGTCAGCGAGTGACTCACTGTACGTGTGCTAGGACGGGCCGGCACTTGGCCACGTTCACCCGTGCACCTGGCTCGAGTCTGTACACACTGACCACTGAGTCCCCTCAGGTAGCTGCGTCTGCGTTTGCGTCTGCGTCTGGTCAGCTGGCGGCCCCCTACGAGTGTCGCGCTTTGTCGCACGACACTCTCCTGTGGCACCACCGCCTTGGTCACCCCTCCTTGCCTCGCCTGCGTAGCATGCACTCTCGCTCCCTGGTCTCTGGTCTTCCCAGGTCCCTGCCTGCCCTCCCTCCCTCGCCTGCGCCGCCCTGCATTCCTTGCGTCGAGGGGCGGCAGCGCGCTGCTCCTCACTCCTCCTCGTTTCCTCCCACAGAGGCTCCACTGCAGACGCTCCACCTGGACGTGTGGGGCCCAGCCCGCGTCCAGGGACAGGGCCGCGAGCGGTACTTCCTGCTGGTCGTCGACGACTACACGCGTTACACCACGGTCTTCCCCTTGCAGAGCAAGGGGGACGTCCCTGATGTTTTGATCCCCTGGATCCGCGCTGTTCGTCTCCAGCTCCGCGAGCGGTTCCGGTCGGACTTTCCTGTCCTGCGTCTGCACTCTGACAGAGGTGGTGAGTTCTCCTCCGACCTCTTGGCAGCCTACTGTGCGGAGCACGGCATCACCCAGTCGTTCACGCTTCCGGCCTCTCCGCAGCAGAATGGGGTTGCTGAGCGCCGCATTGGCTTAGTCATGGAGGTCGCTCGTACCTCCATGATCCATGCGGCTGCCCCCCATTTTCTGTGGCCATTTGCGGTCCGGTACGCCGCGCATCAGCTCAACCTCTGGCCCCGTGTCTCCTTGCCGGAGACCTCGCCCACACTGCTGTGGACGGGGAAGGTTGGCGATGCGTCGCGTTTCCGGGTCTGGGGTGCTCGTGCCTTTGTCCGCGATACCACCGCGGACAAGCTCTCCGCCCGCGCTGTTCCCTGTGTCTTCCTTGGCTTTGTCCCTGACGCGCCTGGTTGGCAGTT
Organism: Closterium sp. Yama58-4; assembly: GCA_947470075.1. NCBI lineage: Eukaryota > Viridiplantae > Streptophyta > Zygnematophyceae > Desmidiales > Closteriaceae > Closterium > Closterium sp. Yama58-4. The sequence goes on along the minus strand of CANIUD010000225.1, from coordinate 342,323 downwards.
TTACCACCCCACCTCGCGCCGTGTCTTTGCGTCTCAGGACGTCACGTTCGACGAGTCGGTTCCCTTTTACCGTCTCTTCCCCTACCGCACTGCCTCGCTCCCCCCCCCGCCGCTCTTCCTTGCTCCAGGTGCTCCCCAGGTAGACCCCCTCCCCGCTCCCGGTCCTGCTCCTTCAGGTGTTTCTCAGGTAGACCCTCCTCCCTTGACTGTGCCGGTTGAGGTCACTGGTGACTCAGGTCCTCCTGCGAGTGGTCCTGCTCAGGGTGCTGAGCCTGGGGGTGCGGAGCCTGGGGGTGCTGAGTCTGGGGGTACTGAGCCTGAGGGTGCGGAGCTTGAGGGTGTAGAGCCTGGTGGTGCTGAGCCTGCGTGTGAGGGGTCTGGGGGTGCTGAGCTTGGCGGTACTGACGCTGGAGGTTCTGGAGCTACTGAGGGTGCTGGCGCTGGAGGTTCAGGAGCTGCTGGAGGGCCTAGTCCTGGTGGCGCTGGAGCTGGAGGTCCTGGAGCTGTTGAGGGTGCTCGCGCTGGAGGTTCTGGAGTCGCTGGAGGTACTGGTGCTGAGGGTACTGACACCGGAGGTTCTGGAGCCGTTGGGGGTGCGGGCGCTGAGGGTTCTGAGTCTGCTGTTGCGCGGTCTCCTTGGAGTGGCCGCCTTCGTCCCCGTGTGCCTCTCACCCCACAGCAGCTGCAGGACTGGTACGGTCGCCGTCAGCGTCGCGCTGCTGGAGCTCGGAGTCGTGCTGGTCCTTTGTCTACTGGAGGTGCTGGAGTTGCTGGTTCTGGAGGGGCTCGTGCTGGAGACACTGAGGCTGGAGACCCTGGGACTGGAGGTGCTGGCTCTGGGGGTGCTGCTGCTGGAGACGCTGAGGTTGGAGACCCTGGAGCTGGAGGTGCTGGTTCTGGGGGTGCTACTGCTGGAGACCCTGCGGTTGGAGACCCTGGGACTGGAGGTGCTGGTTCTGGGGGTGCTGCTGCTGGAGACACAGAGGTTGGAGACCCTGGGACTCGAGGTGTCGGCTCTGGGCCTGGAGCTTCTGGAGCTGCTGGAGGTACTGGAGCTGCTGGAGGTACTGGAGCTGCTGGAGGCACTGGAGCTGCTGGAGCTGCTGGTCCTGGTGCAGCTGCGCCGACACGACTGTTCTTCGCTCCGCCGTCTCCGTCGTCTCTGCCGCCGTCTGCCTCTGTTCTTCGTCAGGTTCTTACTCTTCCGTCGTCTACTGGTCTTCCGTTACAGACTGGCTCGCCGCTGCCTGCTCCTTCTCCTTACGCTGAGCTGACTGGTAGTCCTGCTGTGCGTCGTGAGCCTGCGTCGCGTCCTGTCTCGCCTGCTCGTCCTGGTCGTACCGGTCCTCGTGTTCCTCGTTCGCGTCCGCCGGCTGTCCCCAGCGCGCACCTCGTAGTCCGTCGTCCTTCCTCTGTTCCGCAGCCTGTTCCTCTGCCGTCTCCTCCTGCGTCCTCTTTGCCTGACGTTCCGGACCCTGCGTCTGACCGGTTTCGTGCTCAGCACCCTATTGCCACGCGTCTACTAGCCACAGTTGTCACTGACCCGTCGTTTGAGTCTGCTGCTGCGTCTGCTCTTGTCGCTGAGCTTGTTGACTTTGCTGCTGCCTGTCGTCTAGACTTCACTGCCAGTCTTGTTACTGAGTCTGAGTCTGTCTGTCCTCCGTCCGTCGGGGGTGAGTGTGCTCTTAGCACGGACGTCCTTGAGGACAGGCAGGAGGAGTTCCAGTGCCTTGCTGCTGCTTTACCTCATCTTGTGTCCTCGCTACTTGCCCCTGAGGGAGACCCGGATGCACCAGACATCCCGACTCCGCGCTCTTACGCAGAGGCGATAGAGGGTCCCTACTCCTCTCAGTGGCAGGCAGCCATGGACGCAGAGATGGCTTCCTGGAAGTCCACAGGCACCTACGTTGACGAGGTTCCCCCACCTGGGGCGAACATCGTCAGTGGCATGTGGATTTTCAGGGTGAAGCGGCCGCCGGGTTCTCCGCCTGTCTTCAAGGCGCGTTACGTGGCTCGAGGCTTCAGTCAGCGAGAGGGAGTTGACTTCTTCCAGACCTTCTCCCCCACCCCGAAAATGACCACTCTTCGGGTGCTGCTGCACGTTGCTGCTCACCGTGACTACGAGCTTCACTCTCTTGACTTCAGCACAGCTTTCCTGCAGGGCAGCCTGCACGAGGAGATCTGGCTGCGCCGCCCCCCGGGCTTCACTGGGTCGTTCCCTCCTGGTACTTAGTGGAGCCTCCGGCGGCCGGTCTACGGTCTCCGCCAGGCGCCACGTGAGTGGCACGACACACTGAGGACTACGCTTGCGGCTCTTGGGTTTGCGCCTTCTACTGCTGACCCGTCGCTGTTTCTGCGCACCGACACTTCCCTGCCGCCGTTCTACATCCTCGTGTATGTCGACGACTTGGTTTTTGCCACTGCTGACACTGAGGCTCTCGCCCACGTGAAGTCGGAGCTGCAGAAGAGACACACGTGCACAGACTTGGGTGAGCTGCGCAGCTACCTTGGCTTGCAGATCACCCGAGACAGAGCACGTCGCACCATCACCTTGACTCAGTCACACATGGTGCAGCAGGTCCTTCAGCGCTTCGGCTTCACCTGGTCTTCAGCACAGGCCACTCCTCTGGCTACAGGTCACACGCTCTCAGCTCCACCTTCGGACGAGTCCGTAGAGCCGAGTGGTCCTTATCCAGAGCTAGTCGGCTGCCTCATGTACCTGATGACTTGCACTCGACCTGACCTCGCGTACCCTCTTGGTCTCCTGGCTCGCTACGTGGCTCCTGGTCGGCACCAACCTGAGCACATGGCTGCTGCTAAGAGGGTACTGCGTTACTTGTGCAGCACATCAGGCATGGGGCTAGTGCTTGGAGGGACGAGCCCAGTTGTCCTCACTGGGCACTCAGACGCTTCTTGGGTTGACGACCTGGCTACTCAGCGGTCGTCACAGGGTTACACCTTCAGCCTTGGCTCTGGTTCAGTTTCGTGGCGTTCTACACGCTCGTCTTCAGTTCTTGGCTCCAGTTGTGAGGCTGAGATCTACGCCACCGCCATGGCTGCACAGGAGTTACGCTGGCTCACCTACCTGCTGACTGACTTGGGAGAGCAGCCTCGTTCTCCTCCAGTGCTGTACGTTGACAACAAGGCCGCCATTGCCTTGTGTGAGGAGCACAGACTGGAGCACAGAACGAAGCACATTGCTCTGCGGTACTTCCTGGCTCGAGAGTTGCAGCAGCGAGGCCAGCTTCGTCTTCGCCACGTGGCCACTCGGGCCAACACTGCTGATGTGTTCACCAAGGCACTTCCGTCTGGTGATCATCAGCGCTTTTGTACTCTGTTAGGCCTTGTGCCTACGTTTCCACACTTGCTGTAGTCTCTGCTTGTACTGTGATCTGTACATATATATATATATATATATATATATATATATATATATATATATATATATGCATGCTGGCTCTTGCTAGGTAGCCATCACTGTACTGTTATTGCTGCATATATATCTCTGCATGTGAACTGGCCCAGTGGCCCTTTGCTTGTGCTCAGAATGCGTGGTGACGTTGTGATCCACCCTGAGCTTGTTTTGCTTCTCTTGACTGGTCGTGTGACCCCTTGTTCTCCCCCACTTTGCCTATGGGGGTGTGTCAAACTATATGTGCTGCATATTGTCTAGGCTGTAGTGGGGTAGCCCATATGGGGTACAACCTAGTTAGGGTTTACTACTTGTACTCCTGCATCCTGTTAGTTCATCCATTCCTGCTGCTAGATTTTAACAGCACACATAGTACGGTAAAGTGTCCTTTGTACAGCGGGAAGCCAAACAAGCTTTCGAGGGGGGTTCCGTAGATAAAATCGCTATTTGTTGCAGGTCACATCGTTGCGCAACCAGCCCGGGTCTGTTGGAGATGACACGGTTGGTGTCAGAGCTAGCTACACTACACGTTACCGGAAGTTTGGAGGGTGCTGTCTCGGATGGTGTGGTATGGTTGTTGCTGCAGGTTGCAGCAGATGTTGACGATGTTGATGATCAGCACAACCCTATGCAGTAGAGGATGGAGGAGGCAACGGCTGCATGCATTGCAGCCAGTGTGTCTAAATCACACAACCGTGTAGACCATCCCATGTCTTCCAAGGTATGGTGAGATCATGGGAAGAATGGTAAGATTGGAAGATGGGAGTAGTGGGGGTAATGGGAAGAATAGGAGGGATGGGAGGAATGGGAGGGATGGGAGGAATGGGAAAAATGGGAGGAATGGGAGGGATGGGAGGAATGGAAGTCTGGGCCGGGAAAACTGGAGGTATGGGATTGTTAAGGAGGACTGAGGTCAGGAAGAGAGGTTGGTAAGGAGTACGACCGAGTTAGTACTTGTCAGTTGCTGTGCGGTATCGGGGCAAGGTTCGACGATTCGAGCTAGTGGAGAGAGCAGAGAGGGAGGGTGGGATGAGCACTGCCGAGGAAGGGGAGGCTTGAGAGGGAGAGAGCGGCGTGATGAGCGAGGTGAGTGGGACATTGCGGGACGAGAGAGAGGAGGAGGAGGAGGAGGTGGTGGGGAGCAAGGGACCACTGCCACCGCCTCGTCTCCCAGTTGCCATCCCAGACGCCACAGCAGTTCCAGTAATTGACTTGCTGCTTGCAACACCACCTTTACTGCTACCACCACCAGCACCAGCAGCAGCAGCAGCACCAGCAGCAGAGGCAGAACCAGCAGCACCACCAGTGGAAGCGTAACCGAGAATGTAACCACCAGCAACCCTCTCAGGCTCGCTCTCTGTCTCCGTGTCCGGCTCAGTCTCACTAGAAACAGCGCCGTCCGGGGGAGTGATGCAGAAGGGCAGGCGGAAGGACGGCACGACAATGGCTGTGGAGCGAGCGATGGCGCGGCGCCGCTTGCTCAGCTTCCAGTTGGGGAGCTCAGGTAGGGGCTGCGGTAGAGGCGAGGTGTCGCGGTCGTGCTTCAGGATCCATGGGTGCTCTGATGGATGGGAGGTAGGGGCATGGGGAAGTTGAGCAATGGTGGGCGGCGGGCAAGGAGGGGGCGAGGGAGGGGGGGAGGGGGAGAGTGTTGATAAAAGGCTTAAAAAGTGAGATGTTTAGCGGTTGCAGAGGTGTGCTGAGATTGGCATGCTTGGCGCAAGGACCAGAAAGCAGAGGTAAGAGGAGGGGAGAGCAGCACGGGAGCAGAGGGGAGCATAGGGCGCTGGTGTGGAGAGGAAGCAAGGAAGAAAGAAGAAAGAAGTGGTACCCAGCAGCTGGTCGAGGGTGATTCTCTCCGCAGGGTCCTGGCACAGCATGCGGCGCACCAGATGCACAGCGTCCTTGCTCACATGCAGCCACGCGCCCGTGTGCGTGTCCACATGCCCCTTCAGGATCGCTCTGTACACGCCAATGTCCGTGCTGTGCCAGAAGGGCAGGCGCTGCGAGAGCAGCGTGTAGAGGATGACGCCGAGGCTCCACACGTCCACTTCAAAGCCGTACCGCCCGTTGAGGACTTCAGGTGCGATGTAGAATGGGCTGCCTGCATACCCGCGGATGCGCTGGCCTGCGGTGGTGTGCGGTGGTGCATGGTGGTGTGGTGTGTGGCCGGTGCGCGGAGGGGTATTGGGGAGGGGAGCAGTGAGTAGGTGGGTGTGGCTTGGTGGGGATAGGGAAGAGAGGGAGCAATGGAATGGAGGGTGGGGATGGAGGAGGAAGGTTGGGAGGAGAGGAGGGTGGGATAGAACAGCAATACAAGAATAACCCCCAAGCACCTGCATTTTCCAGTTTCGTAATGTCCCAGAACCTTACTCCCCCTTTCCCCCTCTTTTCCCCCTTCCCATCCCCCCCATTTTCCCCCTCCCCATCCCTCCCTTCTACCCCTCCTCACCCAGCGCACCTGGCTCAATGAAGGTGGAGATGCCAAAATCTGCAACTCTCAGGTCGGCCCCAGCAGCCCCCTTAGTGGCGAGCAGCACGTTTTCGGGCTTGAGGTCGCGGTGGCAGATGCCGCGGCGGTGGCAGAAGCGCACGGCGTCCGCGATGCGCCGGCAAATGGCGGCTGCATGGCGCTCTGAGATGTGCGGTGCTGTGTTGACGTGCGACAGCAGGTCGCCCCCCTCGCACAGCTCCATGATCAGATGCACGTCCTGGTCGGGGGAGGGGTTCGGGGGAGAAAATTGGGGAGGAGAAGAGGGATAGAGAGGGGGAGAGGTGTTGACGTGCGAGAGCAGGTCGCCCCCCTCGCACAGCTCCATGATCAGATGCACGTCCTGAGGAGGAGGGGGAGAGAGGCGGGGAAGGTGGGAGGGGTTGTGGGGAAGAGGGGGGAAGTGGGAGAGTTTTGAGACGTCTCAAAAGTGGGAGAGCAGGTCGCCTCCCTTGCAGGGCTCCATTATCAAATGCACGTCCTGAGGGGGATGGGGGGGAAGGGGAAGGGGGGACGGGTTGGCGAGAGGATAGGGGAAGTGGGAAGTGGTGGCGAGAGGTGTTGACGTGTGATAGCAGGACGCCAGCCTCGCGGGGCTCCATGATCAGATGCACGTCCTGAGGAGGGGAGAGGGGGGGGGGGGGGGGGGAGAGGTGGAGAGAAGGAGAGGTGGGAACATGGGAGTGCAGGTTGCCTCCCTCGCACAGCTCCATGATCAGATGCACGTCCTGAGGAGGGGAGAGGGGGAAAGGGAGGGGAGGAGGGAAAGGGGGGAGGAGTTGGGGAGAGGAGGGGAGAAGTGGGAGGAGGTGGGGAGAGGTGTTGACGTGCGAGAGGAGGCCGCCGCCCTCACAAAGCTCCATGATCAGATGCACGTCGTGAAGGGGAGAGGGGGAGGAGAGTGGTGAGAGGGGTTGCAAAAAGGTGGGGAGGGATAGAGAAGGAAAGAGGTGTTGACGTGCGAGAGAAGGTCGCCGCCCTCGCACATCTCCATGATCAGATGCACGTCGTGAAGGGGGAGAGGTGGGGAGAGGTGAAACCTTGCACCCTTGCACCCACACACCCCTGCACGCACCTCCTGAACCCTGCCCCTCTTGACCCATTGCCACCCTTGCCCCATTGTCCCCCTGCCCCACTGCCCCCATGCTCCCATCCCCCTGCCCGCACGCACCTGAGCATCCTCCACAGTGTCATGCAGCGCCACAATATTCGCATGCGACCCCACCGCTTCCATCACAGCCACCTCCACTCTCAACGCCTCTACCTTCTTCGCATCCCCCAGCGTCGTCTTGGCGATCGACTTGCACGCGAACCGCGCCCGGCTCTTGCGCTCCACGCACGCGCGCACCACCACGCCGCTCCGCCCCTCCCCCACCTTCTCCCCCACTTCATACTTCTTCCTCAGGTCTCCCACCCCGCGGCCTAGCATGCCCTGATCTTCGTCTTTCAGGAGGACACCGCTGAAGCTGACCATGCGTGAGTGGAAAGACGCTGCGCCTGCTGCTACCCCCCCCATAGCCTGCTCACCCCTGCTGGCGCGCCCCCCTGCGACTGGTTCCCGCTGCTGCTGCTCCCCGCTCCCGCTCCCCCCTTCTTTTCCATCCGAGGCCTGCCCTCCGCTTGCTTCCGCCCCTCGCTCCCCCTCTCTCTCCGCCCTTCTCGCCTCCTCTCTCCCCGCCTCGCTCCCCCCCCCTCGGGAGCCTCTCTCTCCTCCCCTCTCACCCCCATCTGCATTCCCACCCCCTCCCCTCCAGCCAGCATTCCCATCGCACTGATAATGCTGCCTGTGGCTGTGTGTCCCCTCCGAATCCCCTCACTCCCCTCACCGCCCTTCCCGCCTCCCCCACCATTCCCCCCTGCGCCTGACCCTCCCCCCCCACCCCATTTGTCAAACCGGCCGCTGAAAAAGCTGATGGCTGTTCGCACGGCGGGACTCTTAGGGGCACGGGGGGAACGCAAGGGAGATCTGCTTCTCGATTCCTCCTCCCTGCTCTTTTCCTTCTCCCTCTCGCCCTCTCTGCCCTCCCCCTCATCCCTCTCCCTCTCTCTTCCTCCTCTTCCCTGTCCCTCTCCCTCTCCTCTCCCTCTCTCCCTCTCCCTCTCCCTCTCCCTCTCCCTCTCCCTCTCCCTCCCTCTCCCTCTCCCTCTCCCTCTCCCTCTCCCTCTCCCTCTCCCTCTCCCGCTCCCGCTCTCTCTCCCTCTCCCTGCCCCCATCCACCCGCACACTCTTCGAAGAAAAACCACCGCTTCTGCTGCCACTCCCACCGTCCCCCCCCACCAGCACCACCAGCACCCATTCCCACCGCTGCACCTCCCCCAGAAACCCCTCCCCCAGCCGAGCCCGCACCAGCAGAAGCCCCACCAGTGGGGGACAACCCTCCGCCCGCCACACTCTTAGACGCCCTCACCCATGCCGCCCTGGTCCACCCACGGGACTTGTCAGGTGTGGGGAGGACGAGCGGGGGCACAGATGCAGAAGAGGTAGTGGTGGAAGCAGAAGTGGACGAGGGAACTGCAGAGGAGGAGTCTCGAGGGCTCCAGCAAGCAGCTCCTGCGTCTCTTCCCGTTCCCCCCCCCCAGCCCCCCGCTGCCTCCCCCTGAGAGACCCCCTCCCGGTCCCCCTCCCCCCCCGCCCCCGCCCCCCCCTCCGCCTCCGCCCCCGCCCCCCACTCCCCCAACGGGAGCAGCATCCGCAGTGGGGAGGAGGATGACGAGGAGGGGGGGGTGATCGCGGAGGGCAGGCGCGGCGTGGTGGTTTGGGAGGGTCCAGAGGAGTGGGGAGTGGTGGAGGAGCGAGGAGTGGTGGTGGACGAGCGTGGGGTGGAGGAGGATTGCTTACGAGACGAATCCCACCACCCACCGCTGTGACTGCTGTTGCCGCCACCCCCACCACCTCCACTAGCAGCAGCAGCAGCAGCAGCAGCAGCAGCAGCAGCAGCAGCAGCAGCAGCAGCAGCAGCAGCAGTGGCAGTGGCAGGCAAACCAGAGCCAAAGGCCTTCTCTTCTCCCTGGTGTGATGACCGCCGAGGGGACTTGTGCTGCCCTTTTAACACATCGAGAAGCCCTCGCCTCCCCCCTCCTCCTCCCCCGCCTTCCCCCCCTCCACCCACCCCCTTCCCTCGCCCCCCTCGCCCTTGCCTCCTTCCCGCCTCCTCCTCCTCCCCCCTCCCATCCTCCTCTCCACTACCACGCCCTCCGTCCCCCCCTCTCCTCCCCCTCCCATCCTCCTCTCCACTACCACGCCCTCCGTCCCCCCCTCCTCCCCCTCCCATCCCTCCCATCCTCCGCTTCCTCCTCACTCTCTCCCCCTTTCCCCCCTCTACCCGACCCACCACCGCCGCCCTTCTCACCCTTCCCAGCCTCCTCCTCAAACAGAGACAGTCTAAGTCGCCGCAGGTCCAGGCTCTTACCGCCCTTGCGAGGCTCATCCGTAACTCGTTCCGTGCCTGCAGCGCGCATGCTGCTCGCCCGTGGCTTCGCCTCCTGACTCCCAAACCACCGCCCCGGTGACCGAAGCCCCGACGCTCCTCCTCCTGTCCCGCCTGCTGCCGCGCTGCCGCCGCCCCCAGCACTTGCGGCGGCGGCGGCAGTGGGGGGGGCATCAGCGCGGGTGTCCTCTCGCCCCTTGCTTGCTCCTGACGGCAGCAGCTGCAGCACTCCGTTCAGTGCCCCTCTGCTGCTCGCCCTCCCCCCATCCCCCTCCCTTCCCCCTCTGCTCGTCTGAGACACGGACCTGCCTGCCTGAGACACCATTGGGGGGAGGAGCGCGGAGGGATTAACAGAACCAAGCACCTCGCCACTCCTCGCCTCACCGCTTCGTCTCTCCTCCTTACCTCGCCTCCCCTCCCTCCTCTGCAGCTCTCCACCCCGCTGCCTCTCCCCGTCGGACAGGTAATTCTGCTGCCTCTGCTCCCTCCCTGTCGCTATCCGAGACTCCTCATCCCTATGCTGCCGCCCTTGATCCCTGTACCTTCCATGCGTCTTCTGTTCGTCATCACCCCACCCCTCCTCCTCCCCTTCTCCGTCTGACTGTGTTGTCTCCTCCCACCTTTCCTCCCGTCGCGCATCTCCCGCTCTCCTCCTCTGTTCCCGTCCACTCTCTCTCCTCCCCCCCCAACCTCCCTGTCGCCTCATAACCCTCTGCACCCCTCCCAACCCTCTCCTCCCGACCCTCCTCCTCCTCCTCCTCTGTATCAACATCCGAACGGGTTTCCCTATCCAATTGTGCCTTCCTCCTTGCTTCCTCCTCCGTACTCCGTACTCCCACCCCACCCTCCCTCCGCCCATCCCTCTCAACCCCGTCCTCCCGGTCACTCCACGAGTCCACACCCTTCCACGGCTCCTCTCTGTAACTCCCACTGCTCTCCCCGCCACTTAACCGCCCACTCAGATCTTCACTAAACCGGTTACTCATCACATCTGCCAACCTGTTACTGCAAGCGTCACTGCCGCACCCGTCGCTCTCCCCCTCGCTCTCCCTGCAGTCGCTCCCATTATCACTGCGCGCCACCTCTGCTGCCATTCTCGCAGGCAGGCGCACACTCAAGGCCACGGGGCGAATACCACTCATACCACTCATGCCACTCATGCCACTCATGCTACTCATGCCTGTCCCTGCACCCAGCCCCAACCCCCCTGCTGCTCCCGCTGCTGCAGGAAAAGTGTGAGGGATTCTGGAGGTAGGGCGTTTTGGGGAGCTGAGAGGCATCTCATTCCTCCTCCGCCCACTGGTGGTATTGGTCCTGATAATGCCACCATCTGCCCACCACCACCACCAGACGTTGTAAAGGCCCCACTAGAGGCCCGATGCTTCGACCCTGATGTCAACGCTGCGGCTGCGGCTGTTGCTGCTGTTGCTGTTGCTGTTGCTGTTGTTGATGTTGATGCTGCTGCTGGTGCGGATGGTGGCGTGTTCCTCCCAGGGCGCTTCACGGCGCGGGGGGGTGACTTGTATGGCTTAGACGGTGCAGCAGCAGCAGCAGCAGCAGCAGCAGCGGCAGCACGGCGCGTATTCAGCGAGCTGTGGCGTGCGGCCCTGGCCCTCACTGCCACGCGATCGCCTATGCTGTCGCCTCGCATCTAACAGCCCGTTTCCATACCGTGCTCTCTCTTCCTCCTCTTCCTCCTCTTCCTCCTCTTCCTCTTCCTCCTCCTCCTCATCCTCCTCCTCCTCCTCCTCCTCCTCCTCCTCTTCCTCCTCTTCCTCCTCCTCCTCTTCCTCCTCTTCCTCTTCCTCCTCCTCGTCTTCCTCCGTGCCCTCTCTGCAGTCACCTCTTCCCCAGCCCGCCTCTGCATCTCCTGAGTCTTGCTCAAATGTCCATTCCAATGTAGCGTCTAAGTCACCACCACCACCACCACCACCACCACCCACCCCTTGCACATCTCTCCTTGTCCCACCCACTCTCCCTCTTCCCTTCTCCCCATCTCTCGCTCCTTCAGCTTCCCGCTCGCCTCTCACCCCTCCAGTGGCCCTTGGATTGACATCCGCCCACGCACCACCGCTTTTCCTCCTGCTCAGCGCACCCACTGCACCTGCGCCCCCTGCCCCTCCCCCCCCTGCTGGCATTTGCCTGGCTTCCACCGCCGTCGCCCCGTCATATGACTTCGCCAGGTGAGCTTCTAACAGAGGGGCTCGTGAGCGAGGACTTGCAAGGACAACTGATGGGCCGGACGAGGTGCTACGCTCCCTGTCTCCTCTCTCTCCTCTCTCCCCTCTCTCTCCTCTCTCCCCTCTCTCTCCTCTCTCTCCTCCTCCCCTCTCTCTCCTCTCTCACCCTCTCTCCCCTCTCTCCTCTCTCTCCTCTCTCTCCTCCTCTCTCTCTCCCCTTTCTCCTCTCTCCCCTCTCTCACTCCTCACTCCTCTCTCGTCCCTCTCACCTCTCTCGCCCTCTCTCCTCTCTCTCCTCTCTCTCTCCCTTTCTCCTCTCTCTCTACCCTCAGCCCCCTCTCCCCATTCTCTCCTATCTCTCTCCCCTTTCTCTCCTCTCTCTGCTCGCTCACCTCGCTCTCCTCTTCCCCCCTTCTCTCCTCTCGGAAATCTCTCTCCCCTTCCTCCTCTTTCTCCTCTCTCACTCCCTTCCCCCATGCCTCTCCTCTCTCTCTCTCCTTTCTCTCCCCTGTCTCCCCTCTCCCCCCAGTCTCCCCTCTCTCTCCCCTCTCCCCTCTCTCTTCCCTCTCTTCCCTCTCGCCTCTCTCTCGCCGTTCTCCTCTATCCCCCCGCTCGCCACCAAAAACGCTGCTCGAAGCGCTGCTGGTGCGATTGATTCTGAACATATTACCCTGCGCGCCCGCTGCGCCACTGCCGCTTCTGAACCGAGGGCTCGCACCTACACCGAGAGGTAACCCATTCGTACCGCTTCCAGTACGCAAAATACTCCCGCCCCCGCTCAAGCTCCCACTTTCGCTCATAAAATCGGATCCTTCCGCGTTCGCGCGCTTTCCGCCCCCCCGATCCTTACCCCCCAGCCCTGCAGCCCCCGCCATACCCCGCGCGAAGTCCACTGGCGATTCCGCTTCCGCCTCGTCTCGATCCCACCCACGGCTCGTACCCGCGCCATCCTTTCCCCCTCTGTCGTCCCCTTTCCGCCCCCCTTGCGCGGTTTCCCTGCGCCCTTGACTCCTCGCGCCCCCTTTGCCGCGGCCGCCTGCGGGCGACGAGGCGGAAACCGAAGGCGAGAGCGCGGCCGGATGGGCGCTTCGCCCCGCGGCCTTTCCGCCCGCAGTGAGGGAGAAATCCGCGCGACGAGACGCGGAGGCGTCGGAGCTTGCGGGACTCGGCGCTACTCGGGGGGGAAGCTCCACCAAATCGACGCACGAGGGACCCGCGGTGAGAAGCGGGCGCGGGGATGCTCGCGCGGAGGCAAGAACAGAGGCGGAGGAGCGCGCAGAAGGCGGGGAAACAGGCTCCCCCGTGTGCGCTCTGCGCCTGTTCGACTGGGTCTCGAGACGCGGAGGCACAATGCGCAGCCGGCGGAAGGATTGCGAGCCGCGAGCGCCGACCTCTCGTTTTCTCTCGTCCCTGCCGTCCGCCTCATCCTCCGCCTCCTCCCTCCTCCTCTCCTCCCCCTCCTCATCTTCCGCGAAAGACTCCTCTTCCTCATCCCTACAGCTTAACCTCCCTGCACCCTCTCCCTCGTCACTGCTACTGCTGCAGCAGCTGCTATCGAAACTCCGCGCTACTCCCCCCAGCGCCGTCGGAGTCCAAGGCTTCTTCCGCGTGCTCCACCGCGCGGACGACGGCGACCCCGCGCTGCTGCCCATGCGCGGACTCCCCGCGCGCGCAGCCGCAGCGGCGGACCCCGCGGGCGAGCGCACGGGGGAAGGGCTCGGCGAGCGGGCGGACGCGGCGGCGCCGGAATCAGCAGGCCCGGACTCTTCCTCTTCAAGCACAGACGCGTGACTGGGATAGCGCGCCGACGCGCGCGCGCGCTGCGTTTGCGCCCAGGACGCGCGGGACGCGTGGATGTTCGGCTGCGACACGTTCCGCCTGTGCTGCTGGCTCTGCGCCCAGCCTTGCGCCGCGTCGCCGTCGTGCTCTTCCTCGTCCGATTCATCCTCGCTCGAACCCCGCGCACCTCCTTTGCGCCTATCGTCCTCCCCCTCCTCGTCCCCATCCCCTCTTTCCTCCTGTTCCGCTTCCTCTTCTTCCTCCTCCTCTGACTCCCCAGCGCTCTCCTCCTCTTCCGCCTCTTCCTCTTCTCCTTCGTCTTCCTCCTCCGCTTCCTCCTCTTCCTCCCCCTCATCCTCTTCCTCCCATTCTTGTTCCTCGTCTGTACCAGCACCACGCTCCTTCGGCTGCCACCGTCGCTCGTCAGCTTTCACGTCACCATCGAACCCTCCTCGACCGTCCGCCCGCGCCGAATCCCTCCGACCGGGAACCACCCCCCGCTTATCCCGCGCTTGCTCCTTGCTACGTTCCGCCGATGCTTCGTGCCACAGCCGGGTATTCCCCGCGGACTGGCCCAAGTTGCTGTTTCCGCGCGCTTGCCGCGTTCCGCCCTGCTGCGGCTTTTGCGCGCGCGAGCCCGTGGTGCTGCTACGCGCGGGGAGAGCCAAGTTTGTGGGACTGGTTGACCTCGGGCTGTTGATCGGAGTGTTACTGACGCTGCGACTCGACGGTAATGCTTGAATCGAGAGTTTCTTTCCTTGAATCGGGATTTTAGGGAGTGAAGACGACTCCTTGGGTCCCCGATTGGACTGGGAACGTTTCGGAGGACGGAAGCTTGCGGAACCCGCGGCACTAGCGGCGCCCGACGCGGGAGCAGATGCCTCTGCGGCATATGCATCTGAGAGCCCCATGGGGAAAGAATACGGGCAGGTCTGCCTTGCGGTGATATCGTCGTGGTGCTAGTGTGCGTTCTGCTCATGGCTGTGCATTCCAAGATTGTCAGAGGTTTCCTCCATTAATCGACGAGTTTAATCGCTTTGTCTCGATCAAGCGAACATTGGCATGCAACTCGCGCAATCTATCGAGTAGGGTGTGGCTGTCAGTGACAGCGGAAATCGAGGAAATTCGGAGCATCATGGAGTGGTGATGAAGGTTAGGGTTTGCTGGGTCAACAACAACCTAGATCAGGATTCAGGAGGCTGGTGTTCGCATAACCAGGCAATTCCAATGCAAGGCGGGGAACGACATCATTCATGACTCGTGGGGGAAGGTGAAAGGGATGGGCCAAGAGGGGAAAGGGGATGTTCGGAATATTTTAGTCCATCCCCTAGTCATTTTTGTTTACCTAACACTAGCCTGGTTTTATTACTAACGATGTCCCTTGTAAGGAAACTTACCGTACCTACTTTTCCTCATCGGGGTGTATTGCTTCACATTCTAACCCAAGTCCTGGAAGTGAATGTTGGAATAACCGAAAGGTTATTATAAGCATTCCCGAAGGCATCCCACTAACGCATCAGCTGTTAGCAAAACCGGGCACTGTACCAGTACCGCAATAGCCCATATAGAGCATGCGAAAGGTCAAGGTGTCAGAATGAGGAATGAATGATCCATTGATGTTGGTTGGGGTACATATAGCTAACCCTAAGTTTTGTACCTCCTAAGACAAACCTCACTATAGGCTACAACATTTGACACACCCCCATAGCCTAAGTGAGGGGTGTCTAGCAGAACCAAACGAGTACGGTCACAAGACCAGTCCAAGAAACGAAGCTCAGGGTGGATCACAACGTCACCACACAGTCTGAGCACAAACAACAGTGGCCACAAGGCCAGTCCAAGAAGTAACAGAGGTATATAGAAAGCAAAGTATGTCAAAACATATGCATGTTAGTATCTAGGCTATATTGGGGCTAGCCTTAAGGGGTACAGAAACTCACTCGACACTCTAGTCTTGTACCCCAACCTCCACCTAATCACACATACTCTTCTCATTCTAACATGGCATCAGAAGCCTAGGTTAGGAACCTAGGACCACCTTGTACTAAGGGCCCGCCCTTCCGCTAGCGCCCTCGAGCGCCTTCTTCCTTTCGTGCGCCCTCGCGCGCCTCGTTTCCTGGTCGCGTAGCCCGCTAGACGACCGCGCGCGGCCCCCTTTTTGCCCGCGCGCGGCCTCGTTTTTTGCCCGCTAGCAGCCTGCGCGCGGCCCGAATCGCGTGCGCGACGACCATAGGCCGCTCGCGCGGCTCGATCCGCCCACGAGCAGGTCGCTAGCCGCCCGTCGGCCCGCCCGTAGGGCTTCGCGTCGCCCGTAGGCCGCCGCCCCTGCTTTCGTAGCCGCTGCCTGCGCGCGAGTGCAGCCCACGCCCGACCGCTCGCCCCTAGGACGGCGCTCGTAACGCCGCCGCCCGCCCGCAGGTCGCAGCCCGCGCGCAGTGGCGATCGCGCGTCGGCTGCTGCAGCTCGCGCTTAGCTGCAGCTCGCGCTTAGCTGCAGCTCGTGCTTAGCTGCAGCAGGACCCCAGCCGCGGCCTGCACGCAACTGCAACCCTAGGCGCCGCCGCGCACCGTGCATAGGCCCGCCGTTGCGCTGCCCTACCTGCCCGAGCCGCGCCGCCCTGACTGAGCCTACTGTTTAGGGTTTAGGGTTTTGCAGCACCTACTGTCCCTGTTCCTGCTGTTACAGCTGTTCTTCTCACTACAGTTGTTCCTACTACTGCTCTTACTGCCGCTACTGCCACTATGGCTACACCCACAGTTCTCTCTTTCGATGCTGAGGGCCGTCCGCTCCAGTTTGATGCTTGGCTTGACGATCTCCACCTTTTCCTCCAGATCACCGCTAAGGATGACGTCTCGCTGTATGACCACGCGTCCGGAACCGCTCTCGCACCTGCTGACACTGCTGACAGTACAGCTCGCTCCCAGTGGCAGACTCGTGACGCCCACGCTCGCCTAGCCATTCGCAGCCACCTGCCGTTAGATGAGCGCGCGCACTTTGGCCAGCACAAGACTGCTAAGGAGCTGTACGATGCAGTAGTCGCCCGCTACTCCTCACCTGCCTCCGCTACGATAGGCCGTCTCTCTCTGCCCTATCTTTTCCCCGATCTCGCCGCCTTTCCCACAGTCGCTGACCTCATTACACACCTCCGCACCAGTGACACTCGCTTCCGAGCCGCCCTCCCTGCTGAGTTTCTCGCCAAGAACCCCCCACCGATGTACCTCGTTCTCTACCACCTAGTCACCCGTCTCCCTGACTCTCTTCGCGCAGTCAGGGACCACTTTCTCGCCCTCTGCCCTACCGAGCTCACCATTGACCTGCTCGAGAAGCATCTGCTTGCAGCTGAGGCTAGTATAGTTGCTGTAGGTGCCTCTCGTGGCGACCCCCGCACGCCCTTCTTCGACGGGTGTTCCCCTTCCCCCCTTCTCCCCTCGGTTGCCTCTGCTGCCGCTGTCGACTTCCTCGGTGCTGAGGACGTCGGGGCTGCGTCTGCTCCTAGCTGGAGGCGCAAGAGCGGCAAGGGCAAGGGGGGCAAGGGTGGCGGCGGTACCAGTGGGGGAGGTGGGGGTGGCGGTGGAGGTGGAGGCGGTGGGGGTGGTGGCGGTGGTGGGGGTGGTGGCGGGGCTGGGGGGGTCAGTGGCAGCGGCGGAGGTGGCAGCGGCGGGGGTGGCAGCGGTGGGGGTGGTGGCGGCAGTGGTGGTGGGGGAGGCCGGGGTGGAGGTGGTGGTGGTGGCGGCAGTGGGCGTGGTGGCGGCGGCTCGGGTGGTGGTCGGGGTGGACCAGCGCAGCGTGGAGGCTCGGGTGGTGCCCAGCGCCAGCAGCAGCGTCTTGGAGAGACCCCGTCGTCCCAGCAGCTTCGTGAGTGGTACTCTCAGCATGGGGGGTCTGGGGGTGGAGGCACCTGCACGTATGTCATCCGCACCGGTGACCGCGCTGGTCAGACGTGTGGGCGTTTCCACACGCCGCACCGCTGCTTCTTTCGTCTAGACGATGCCTGGCGTGCACAGTTCCCGGAGGCCTCTGAGCTGCCCCGCTGGGCTGATCTGCTTAAAAAGAACATTGATGTATTTGCACTTGACTTTGATGTTATTCTTGGAGCCATGTATGCATTGACTATTAGTGTTGAGGGTGACTGTTACTTGTGTGTGCCACCAGACCCAGGCATTGCGACCAGTGAGGCTGCCGCTCTAGGTGCTAGTGCGTCCGCTGCCCCAGGTCCTGGTGAGACAACTGCTCTAGGTGCAGGTGTGTCTGCTGCCCCAGGTGCTTGTGAGACTGCGCCTTCAGGTACAGCGTCTACTGCGGCACTGCACACCTTCACCCTGGACTCAGGTGCTTCCCGCTGTTTCTTTCGCGACCGCACTGCCCTCGAGCAGCTTCCTAGACCGGTTGCTGTCTCCCTGGCTGACCCCTCCGGGGGTCCGGTTCTTGCGACCTCCTCCACTGTCCTCCCGTGTCCTGCGGTCCCGTCTGGCACCCTGTCAGGTCTTTACCTCCCCTCGTTCTCTACGAACTTGGTGGCGGGCTCTGCTCTACAGGACGGGGGTGTTCACCAGTTCACCCCTGCCTATGAGCGTGTGACCCACTGTACGTGTGCCCGGACGGGTCGCCACCTTGCTACCTTCACTAGGGAGCCGGGGTCGGACTTGTACACACTAACCACTGAGTCCCCTCAGGTCGCTGCGTCTGCGTCTGCGTCAGGTCAGCTGTCGGCCCCCTGCTTGTGTCGCTCCCTGTCCCACCAGACTGTCCTCTGGCACCACCGCCTTGGTCACCCGTCAGTGCAGCGCCTTCGCGGCATGCACCGTCGCCTCCTTGTCTCTGGTCTTCCCCGGGTTCTCCCTCCCCTCCCACCCTCGCCTGCGCCTCCCTGTCTTCCCTGTGTCGAGGGGCGGCAGCGCGCCGCTCCTCACTCCTCCGAGTTTCCCCCGACAGAGGCTCCTCTGCAGACACTCCACATGGACGTGTGGGGCCCCGCCCGCGTCCGTGGACAGGGCGGGGAGCGCTACTTTCTGCTGGTAGTTGACGACTACACGCGTTACACCACGGTCTTCCCCTTGCGCACCAAGGGTGAGGTCCCTGATGTCTTGATCCCTTGGATCCGCACTACCCGTCTCCAGCTGGAGAGGCGCTTTCGCTCGGACCTTCCAGTCCTGCGACTGCACTCTGATAGAGGTGGTGAGTTTTCCTCCGACCTCTTGAGAGCCTTCTGTCAGGGGGAGGGCATTGAGCAGACGTTCACGCTTCCGGCCTCTCCGCAGCAGAATGGGGTTGCTGAGCGCCGCATTGGCCTGGTCATGGAGGTCGCTCGTACCTCCTTGGTCCATGCGGCTGCCCCCCACTTTCTGTGGCCGTTTGCGGTACGGTACGCCGCGCATCAGCTCAACCTCTGGCCCCGTGTCTCTGACCCGGACACCTCGCCGACACTGCGTTGGACGGGAGAGGTTGGCGATGCGTCGGTGTTTCGAGTCTGGGGATCTCGTGCCTTTGTCCGCGATGCGTCCGCGGACAAGCTCTCCTCCCGTACCCTCCCCTGTGTCTTCCTTGGCTTTGTCCCTGACGCGTCTGGCTGGCAGTTTTACCACCCTGCCTCGCGCCGTGTCTTCCCTTCTCAGGACGTCACGTTTGACGAGTCGGTCCCCTTCTACCGTCTCTTCCCCTACCGCACTGCCCCGCTCCCCCCTCCGCCGCTCTTCCTCACTCCAGGTGCTGCTGTGGTAGACCCCCTGCCTCCCCAGGGTCCTGCAACCTCAGGTGTTTCCCAGGTAGACCCGGTCGAGCCTGTCGAGGTAGCTGTCGACTCTGGTCCTGCGCGAGGTACTGAGCCTGAGCGTGCCGAGCCTGGTGGTGCTGGGTCTGGTGGTACCGAGACTGGGGGTGCTGAGCCTGGGGGTGTGGAGACTGGGGGTGCTGAGCCTGGGGGTGCTGCCGCTGGGGGTGCTGGGCCTGAGGGTGCTGACACTGGGGGTGCTGCGCCTGGGGGTGCTGACACTGGGGGTACTGAGCCTGGGGGTGCTGTGCCTGGGGTTACTGAGCCTGGGGGTGCTGCGCCTAGAGGCACTCTTTCTTCCTTGGAGCTGCGTGAGTGGTACTCTCGGTACTGCCGCCGCCACAGTGGTACTGTGGGAGCTGGGAGTACTGTTGACACTGGAGCTGAGGGCGCTGGAGCTCCTGGTGCTGGTGTGGCTGCCGACCCTGGGGTTGGCGCTGGAGGTGCTGGAGCTGCTGGGCCTGGAGGTGCTGCTGGAGCTACTGGAGGAGCGAGTGCTGCTGGAGCTGGAGGTGCAGGTGCTGACGGTGCTGCTAGAGCTGGTGCTGAGTCTGGGGGTGTTGCTGCTGGGGACACTTCGACAGGAGACCCTGGGACTACAGGTGCCGGCTCTGGGGGTGCTCCTGCTAGTGACGCTGGTCCTGGAGGTGCTGGAGCTGCTGGAGGTGGTGGAGCTGCTGGTGCTGGGGGCACTGCGCAGCCACGACTGTTCTTTGCTCCGCCGTCTCCATCGTCTCTGCCACCGCCTGACGCTGCTCTTCGTCAGGTTCTTACCCTCCCGTCGTCTACTGGTCTTCCGTTACAGCCTGGCTCACCGCTGCCTGCCCCTTCTCCTTACACTGAGCAGACAGGAGGTCTTGCTGAGCGTCGTGAGCCTGCGTCTCGTCCTGCGTCGCCCGTTCGCACTGCTCGCACTAGTCCTCGTGTCCCACGTCCGCGTCCTCCTCCTGTCCCTGGCACGCACCAGATGACACTTCGTCCGTCCACTGCTCCACTGCGTGTTCCACTGCCGTCCCCCCCTGCGTCTTCTCTGCCTGACGTTCCAGACCCTGAGTCTGACCGTGTACGTGCTGCTCACCCTACTGTCACGCGTCTCCTGGCCACTGTTGTCACTGACCCTTCCTTTGAGTCCGCTGCTGCGTCTGCCTTAGTTGCTGAGCTTGTCGACTTTGCTGCTCACTGTCGTCTAGACTACGCCGCGAGTCTAGTTGCTGAGTCTGAGTCTGTCTGTCCTCCGTCCGTCGGGGGTGAGTGTGCTCTTGGCACGGACGTCCTTGAGGACAGGCAGGAGGAGTTTGAGTGCTTTGCCGCTGCTGTACCTCATCTCGTGTCCATGCTGATTGCACCTGAGGGAGACCCGGATGCACCAGACATCCCGACCCCGCGCTCTTACGCTGAGGCGATCGCGGGTGAGTACTCCTCTCAGTGGCAGACAGCCATGGACGCAGAGATGGCATCCTGGAAGTCCACTGGCACTTACGTCGACGAGGTTCCCCCTCCTGGGGCGAACATCGTCAGTGGCATGTGGATTTTCAGGGTGAAGCGGCCGCCAGGTTCTCCGCCTGTCTTCAAGGCTCGTTACGTTGCTCGAGGCTTCAGTCAGCGAGAGGGAGTAGACTTCTTCCAGACCTTCTCCCCCACCCCGAAGATGACCACTCTTCGGGTGCTGCTGCACGTTGCCGCTCACCGTGACTACGAGCTTCACTCTCTTGACTTCAGCACAGCTTTCTTGCAGGGCAGCCTGCACGAGGAGATCTGGCTGCGCCGCCCCCTGGGCTTCACTGGGTCGTTCCCTCCTGGTACCCAGTGGAGCCTCCGGCGGCCAGTCTACGGTCTCCGCCAGGCGCCTCGTGAGTGGCACGACACACTGAGGACTACACTTGCGGCACTTGGGTTTGCTCCCTCCACAGCTGACCCGTCGCTGTTTCTGCGCACCGACACTTCACTGCCGCCGTTCTACATCCTCGTGTACGTCGACGACTTGGTGTTTGCCACTGCGGACACTGAGGCTCTCGCCCACGTGAAGTCGGAGCTGTAGAAGAGACACACGTGCACAGACTTGGGTGAGCTGCGCAGCTACCTTGGCTTGCAGATCACCCGGGACAGAGCACGCCGCACCATCACCCTGACTCAGTCACACATGGTGCAGCAGGTCCTTCAGCGCTTCGGCTTCACCTGGTCCTCAGCACAGGCCACTCCTCTGGCTACAGGTCATTCGCTCTCAGCTCCACCTTCGGACGAGTCCGTAGAGCCGAGTGGTCCTTACCCAGAGCTAGTTGGCTGCCTCATGTACCTGATGACTTGCACTCGTCCTGACCTCGCGTACCCTCTTGGTCTTCTGGCTCGCTACGTGGCTCCTGGTCGGCACCGACCTGAGCACATGGCTGCTGCTAAGAGGGTACTGCGCTACTTGTGCAGCACATCAGGCATGGGGCTAGTGCTTGGAGGGACGAGCCCAGTTGTTCTCACTGGGCACTCAGACGCTTCTTGGGTTGACGACCAGGCTACTCAGCGGTCGTCACAGGGTTACACCTTCAGCCTTGGCTCTGGTTCAGTTTCGTGGCGTTCTACACGCTCGTCTTCAGTTCTCAGCTCCAGTTGTGAGGCTGAGATCTACGCCACAGCCATGGCTGCACAGGAGTTGCGCTGGCTCACCTACCTGCTGACTGACTTGGGAGAGCAGCCTCGTTCTCCTCCAGTGCTGTACGTCGACAACAAGGCCGCCATTGCCTTGTGTGAGGAGCACAGACTGGAGCACAGAACAAAGCACATCGCTCTGCGTTACTTCCTGGCTCGAGAGCTGCAGCAGCGTGGTCAGCTTCGTCTGCGTCACGTGGCCACTCGGGCCAACACTGCTGATATATTCACTAAGGCGCTTCCGTCTGGTGATCATCAGCGTTTCTGCACTTTGCTAGGGCTTGTGCCCACATTTCCTCACTTGCTGTAGGCCTTGCTTGTACTGTGATCTATATATATATATATATACGTGCATGTTTGCATTGCTAGGTAGAGATCACTGTGCTGTTCTTGCTGCTTATATACCTCTACATGTGGACTGGCCTTGTGGCCGTTTGTTTGTGCTCAGTGTGTGTGGTGACGTTGTGATCCACCCTGAGCCGTGTTTTGTTTCTTCTCTTGACTGGTCTTGTGACCATTGCTTGCTCTGGCTATCCCCCATTTCGCCTATGGGGGTGTGTCAAAACATATGCATGTTAGTATCTAGGCTATATTGGGGCTAGCCTTAAGGGGTACAGAAACTCACTCGACACTCTAGTCTTGTACCCCAACCTCCACCTAATCACCCACAAAGTAAACAGTACACTCAAGTCTAAGCAACACGAGAACCAGTGTCAACAAGGCCTAACTGCACACAGCACCTCTGGTGGTCACAAGGCGGAAGCGCCTTGGTGAAGATGTCTGCAGTGTTGGCCTCGGACTCCACAAACTCAAAGCGAGCCTGTCCACGCCTCTGCAACTCTCGCAGAAGAAAGTACCTGACGTGAATGTGCTTCACTCTGCTCTCCAGTCGTGGCTCTCGACAAAGGAGAATAGACGCCTTGTTGTCAGTGAACAAGGTCGGTGCAGAGCTCGGCCGCTCACCAAGGTCGGTGAGCAAGAAGGTCAACCAACGCAGCTCCTGTGCCGCCATGGCACCAGCGTAGATCTCAGCCTCAGCTGTAGAGGTCGAGACCGAAGAGGAGCGCGTGGACCGCCAGGAAACAGCTCCAGAACCCAGGCTGAAACAGTACCCCTGAGTAGACCTGTGAGTCTCAGCGTCGTCAGCGTAAGAGGAGTCACAGTGACCAGTAAGTACGACAGACTGCTGCCCTCCAAGAACTAGCCCCACGCCTGACGTCGTCGCTAGGTACTTCGCCACCCTCACAGCTGCTGTCCAGTGAACAGGACGGTGTCTCCCTGGCGCAACAAAGCGCGCAAGAACGCTGAGAGGGAAGGCGAGGTCCGGGCGAGTACAAGTCATCAGGTACATGAGGCAACCCACAAGCTCAGCGTAGGGACCACTAGGCTCAAACGGCTCGTCAGGAAAGGGTCCAGTGAGTCTGTGGTCAACAGCAAGAGGTGTGCGCTGTACTGTGGAGTGCTGAAGCCTGAACCGCTGAAGGACCTGCTGCACCATGTGCGACTGTGAAAGTGTAATGGTGCGAGCAGCTCTGTCCCTGGTGATCTGCAGGCCAAGGTAGTGGCGCAGCTCACCAAGATCAGTGCAGGTGTGTCTCTTCTGCAGTTCGGACTTCACGTGTGCCAAAGCAACCCTGTCAGGGGTGGCGAAAACAAGGTCGTCAACGTAGACCAGAACAAAGAAAGGTGTGGGGCCACGACGAACGAACAGCGACGGGTCAGCAGAAGACGGCTGGAACCCAAGGTCAGACAGGGTAGAACGCAGGGTGTCGTGCCACTCACGAGGAGCCTGACGAAGTCCGTAAACCGGTCGCCTCAGCCTCCACTGGGTCTCAGGAGGGAAAGAGCCAGTGAAGGCAGAGGGACGACGCAACCAGACCTCCTCGTGAAGACTGCCCTGAAGGAAAGCAGTAGAGAAGTCGAGAGAGTGTAACTCGTAGTCTCTCTGTGCTGCTACGTGTAGTAACACCCGAAGAGTGGTCATCTTCGGGGTGGGCGCGAAGGTCTGAAAGAAGTCAACTCCCTCGCGCTGACTGAAACCTCTAGCCACGTAGCG
Organism: Closterium sp. Yama58-4; assembly: GCA_947470075.1. NCBI lineage: Eukaryota > Viridiplantae > Streptophyta > Zygnematophyceae > Desmidiales > Closteriaceae > Closterium > Closterium sp. Yama58-4. The sequence goes on along the minus strand of CANIUD010000225.1, from coordinate 318,573 downwards.
CGCCTTGAAGACCGGAGGAGATCCCGGTGGCCGCTTCACCCTGTAGATCCACATGCCATCGACTACGTTCGCCCCCGGAGGGGGAACCTCATCGACGTAGGTGCCTGTGGATCTGTAGGAGGCCATCTCTGCGTCCATGGCAGCTCTCCACTGAGAGGCCCAAGGCCCTGACACTGCCTCAGCGTAAGTGCGAGGAGTCGGAATGTCAAGGGCGTCGGGGTCACCCTCAGGGGCGAGGAGCATGGCACAGAGATGAGGGGAAGCGGCGGCCAGGAACTCTAGCTCAAACTGCCTGTCCTCTAGGGCGTCACAGCCAAGGGCAGACACACCCCCGACGGCCAGAGGACTGGAAGGAGGAGCAGCCACAAGAGCGGTGGCGAAGTCAAGGCGGCGGGTAGAGGCAAACTCAGTGACTGCGGCAGTAAGAGCGGACACAGAGGACACAGAGGCACGAGGGTGGGTAACAAGAGAGGCGAGAACACGAGAGAGAACAGGACGGTACGTGCGGTAGTAGTCAGTGACAGGAGAAGGAAGCGACACAGTGAGGGCCGACTCAGGAGGAGACGGAAGCACAGACGGAGACGGACGAGGTGGACGAGAACAAAGGAAGGCTGTACGAAGGTCAGTGAAGGGAACAAGAGACGAGGGACGAGCACGAGGGGAGCGACGAGAGGCCCAAGTCTGAGAAGGAGGAGGAGACAACGAAGACTGAGAACGAGGGAAAACAGCGGGAGAGGGGTCAGGAGGAGGAAGCGGAGGACCAGAGACGGGAGGAGAGGGGGAGGAGGAAGGAGAGGGAGAGGGGAGACCAAGGGTCCGAAGACCCGAGACAGGAGGAGGAGACGGCAGCTGCTGCTGCTGCGGCTGCTGCCCCTGCTGCTGCTCCTGCTGCTGTCGCTCCTGCTCCTCGAGCCGCTGCAACTCTCTCTCCTCTCTCTCCAACTCCAGCTGCTCCTCACGAGCACGGCGAACACGAGCCTGGAACCTGGTCGGGTAGGGGTGGGGGGAAGGAGTAGTGTCCGGGGCAGCGGCAGCCCCAGAGTCGACCTCCGAAGCACCAAGTACACCACCCCCAGAGGCAGCACCAACACCAGCTCCAGACCCAGGCTCTCTAGAAACCGAAGGGACACCCTCACCCCCAGACGCAGCACCCCCAGACTCCGCACCAGCACCCCCAGACTCCGCACGACCAGTACCAGCCCCCGGAAGACAAGAGTCCTCTGCAACCCGCGGCTCAGCTCCAACTCCAGCACCCCCAGAACCAGAGACCTGTACAGGGACAGTCGCAGGACCAACCTCTCGAGAGGGAGCACCTGCAGGAGGCGGCGAGGAAGACTGTGGGGAGGGAGGCTGTACAGGGGGGGCTACCGAAGGGGGAGGGCTAGCCTGAGACACACCAGACGGGGCTGGACCAGGGGGGGGAGGCTGTACCGGGGGAGCAGGCGGGGGAGCGGCGGTCAGGAAGAGAGGGGGGGGAGGGACCGGGAGACCTCGACTGGGGTACCTGACGTAGTAGGGGGTGGACTCCTCGAAACGGACGTCACGGGAGTCAAAGAACCGGTGAGAGGGAGGGTGGTAAAAGGTGAAGTCAGAGGAGTCCTCAGGGAAACCAAGGAAGACACAAGGAACGGCGCGAGGCGAGAGCTTGTCCGCGGAGGTGTCGCGGACAAGAGCCAAGCACCCCCAGACACGAAACCTCGACGCGACACCAGGGGACCCTGTCCAAAGACTGGTCGGTGAAGCCTCCGGCCGAGAGACGCGTGGCCAGAGGTTCAGCTGGTGCGCGGCGTACCTGACCGCGTATGGCCACAGGAAATGGGGGGCACGGGCGTGAGTCAAGGAGGTGCGGGCAATCTCCATGACCAGGCCTATGCGACGCTCAGCAACCCCATTCTGCTGTGGGGACTCCGGAAGCGTCCAGGACTGACGAATGCCCTGTTCGCGACAGAATCCAGCGAGAATGCCGGAGCGAAACTCGCCCCCGCGGTCGGAGTGGAGACAGCTGACACGACGACCACGAGTGTCCTGGGTGGTAAGCAACCACCTGATCAGCGTAGAAGTCACCTCAGACTTCCTCGCCAGGGGGAACACTGTGGTGTAGCGGGAGTAGTCGTCAACGACCACCAAAAAGAAACGCTCACGCTCAGGGCCAGGGCGAGGAGAGGGGCCCCAGACGTCCAAGTGCAGCGTCTCAAAAGGCTCGGTGGCCGGACGAAGGGAGGAGGAGTGAGGGGTGGCGCGCAGCCGACCCTCGACGCAAGGACCGCACGGTGGTGCAAGAGACGGCGGCAGCGACGGCAAGACACGCGGGAGACCTAAGACCAGACGCTGACTAGACATAGCACGCAGACGTGGAAGAGAAGGGTGTCCCAGCCGGTGGTGCCACAAAACGGTGGGGTGGGCAAGCGACCGACAGGAGCACGACGCAGCGACCGGACTAGACGGAGGAACCTGACAAGACACAGCTACCTGGGGGGACGGAGCAACCTGGTGAGACGCGAGGACTCGAACGGGAGGCAAAACAGGGGCCGGGGGCAGGAGGGGCGGCTGTGGCTGCGGCTGCGGCTGCCGCCGCTGCTGCTGCTGCGGCTGCTGCTGCGGCTGCTGCTGCTGCTGCAGTCGCTGCTGAGCGCGCGGGCGAGTGTGAAGAGTGTAGAGACCGGAGCCCGGCTCAGCAGCAAAAGTGGCGAGGGGCTGGTAAGAGTCCCCGTCAACACACACCGCAGTCTCTCCAGAAGGCTCAAACCACACACCCACGTGCTGACTCACGAGGGGTCGCACGCCCACCAAGTTCCGGGAGAACGAGGGGACGTGAAACCCAGCTCGCGCCCTAGCCCGTCGCCCTGGCTCGCGCCCTAGCCCGTCGCCCAGGCCCGGCGCCTTTGCCCTACCCGCGCGCCCGCCACACCTGACCTACCCGCCCGCTCTTGCCCGCTCTTCCTGCCCGTTCTCCCTTGCCGCTGCGCCCTGCTTTCCCTGCCAATTCCGTTTGCACACTATGGCGACCCCTCGCGTCCTTCGTTTCGATGCTGACGGTCGCCCGCTCGATTTCCCAGTCTGGCTTCTTCGCGCTCGCCGCCTGTTAGAGAGTCAGGTCCAGGCAGGCGAGACCCTCTGGGCGCACGCTACTGGTGCCCTACCTGGGGCCCCTGACCCTACGCCTTTAGGACCTGCCCCTGACGACGCCGCTAGAGCCCGCTTTGCCACTCAGCGAGCTGACCAGACGGCTTGGACGTCACGTGACGCTGCGGCCTGCATCGCGCTCAGCAGCCTCCTCCCTGAGTCTGAGGAGGTTCACTTCACTCAGGTTCGCACCGCTGCTGCGTACCTCACTGCGATTAAGGCCCGCTACTCTACTCCCGCTGCTGTCTCTCTTGGCCGCCTGTTCCTCCCGTTCCTGTTTCCTGACCTAGCGTCTTTTGAGCGCTCTGCTGACTTGATCGCTCACCTCCGCTCGCTCGACGCTAGTTACCGCGCTGCTTGCACTGAGGCACAGCTTGCACTGCTTCCTCCCCCTATGGCGATTACTATCTATTTCATCGCCACTAGCCTCCCTGACCGCCTTGCCTCCGTTCGCGACGCGCTTCTGCTGAAGCACCCTAGTGAGCTCACCGTCGAGGTCCTTGAGTCTGCACTCAAGGACGTCGAGAGCAACCTTCGCTCGGTAGCCGCTGCCTCTGGTGCTGTGCCCCCCCCACTCTTCCACGGGTGCACAGTCCCGCAGTTACCCACCTTTACTGCCTCACTTGCCACTGCCGCTACTGACGCGACTGCAGCTGCTGTTACGACTGCGTCGCGGTCCCGCGGTAGGAGTGGCAAGAAAGGCGGTTCTGGTGGTGGTAGTGGAGGTGGAGGCGGAGGTAGTGGAGGTGGCGTTGCGCCTGGCGGCGGTGGAGGTTCAGGGCCTGGAGAGGCGCCTCGTGCAGTGACTGGTGACTCCACTGCGCCTGCTGGTGGTGGCGACGCCCGAGTTCGTCAGTCGCCTCCTGTACTTCCTGCCCCGGTTGGTGGAGCAGCGGCGTGGTACCAGGCTCAGCGTCAGCAGCAGCTTCTGCAGCACCAGCAGCCCCTCTCCTCCCAGCAGCCTCAGCAGCAGCAGCGGCAGCAGCTGGCTCCAGGGTCGGGGCTGCGTCAGACCCAGCGCGGTGCTGCTTACACTCCCTGCACCTACCAGGTTCTGACAGGCCCTCGTCGTGGCCACCCTTGTGGCCGGTTTCACCCCCCTGGTCAGTGCTTTGCTCAGCTCACTGACACGGTTCGTTTGGTCTACGGGGTTGGTGCTCCTGCCCCTGACTGGCTGCCTCTTGTTCAGCGCTACGGCTCCGCTCTGTGGGGCATGTCTGCTGAGCAGTTAGTTGATCTGATTGGTACTCCCCATGCTATGTATGTTGTTGTTGACTCTAGTGTTTCTGACTCTGCTTACTCTGGTGTTGTTAGCTTAGGTGCTAGCCTTGCTCAGTTGCCTGTTGCTAGTGTAGGTTCTTGTGTAGACTCTAGTCCAGCGGCTACCTCAGAGGACGGTTCGCTGTCGTTCACGCTGGACTCTGGAGCTTCTCACTGCTTCTTTCGTGACAGCACGACACTTACGCCTCTTCCTGCGCCTGTTTCTGTGGCGCTGGCTGATCCCACTTCGGGACCAGTCACCGCGCGTCACACTACCACCTTGCCGTGTCCGGCAGCGGGGGGGGGGGAAGCGCGCCTCGACGGGGATCAGGGGGGGAAAGCGCAGCGCGACCGGCAGCGGTACGCTAGATCGGGCTACGCTAGATCGGGAGGAAGAACGAGCGGTAACGAACGAACGGGACTAGATCGGGCCGGCACTAGGCTCGGGCAAGACGGGCGAAACGAGAGCTAGGATCAGGCTCGGGTGGTACGATCGGAGAACGGAGAAACGGGATCCCACAGGATCCTAACCGCTCTGATACCATGTCAGAATGAGGAATGAATGATCCATTGATGTTGGTTGGGGTACATATAGCTAACCCTAAGTTTTGTACCCTCTAAGACAAACCTCACTATAGGCTACAACATTTGACACAAGGGTGTTACGAATAGTTATGAATGATTGCAGTGCACTCCCGACCGCAGCTAAAAAAACATGCAATATCGAGAACGAATGCGAAGAGTCAGAATTGACTCGAAGCGTCAGACGGTTAGGGTGCATCTGGACCGTCGGAGCAGACGACATTGGGCAGTTGCAGGCAGGATGGTTTTGGCGGGGTTGGGAATGAATTTGAATAAGGGAATGTACCCCTTAGAGTACATGGCTAGCTAGGTCGTTTCATCTTTCCTGTACTCATATTTATATTTGTTGTATTTGCATATTTTAATAATCTCAAGCATTTTATATTCACTCTGCTATTGAGGTCAAGGGCCCACCAACACTACCTATCTGCGTGCGAACCTTCCTGAGTAGATCCTGGGCACAATCAACTTCTGATCGCAGCATGGTATGAGAGCAGCTCGGGAATCCTTCGCACTGCCACTTCCGAAAATTGTGACATTCGGAAAGCGGCATCCGGCACACGATCGCGTGTGACGACTACCGTATAGTTCCGGCTAGAAGACCCGCCGGTAAGAAGTCCCCCGGGACTCTTGAACGGGTAGGGGGACTCTTATTGTGGCAGATATTGTGAGGACCCCCCCTTAGCCACTAATTATCATAAGACCCCCCTTTTATGTATACAGTGGTTATAATCGCTATTGTGCTTCAGCTTTTACTGGAACAAGTTTAAATTCTGACACGTTTTTTGTGTCAGACTCGAATTCTGACACGTTACTTGTGTCAGACTCGAATTCTGACACAGATCTGAAGTATCGATCGCGCGAAATTCGCGCGAATTCGTTACGAATATAAGACCCCCCCACCCGAACTTGAGCTGTACACCCTAAAAAACAGATTGTTAAATGATAAATAAGTGTACCCCGGGTCTTAAAAATTTGCAACCGCCATGATGTCCACCCTAGAATTTTTTCAAGCAATTCTAGAGAGTCCCCCGGGTCTTCTAGCCGGAACTATACGGTATCAGGACCGAAGTCCTCGACCAATTGCTTCAGCGACTCACCAACCTGGAGCAAGGGCTCCAAACATTGCAGAACGACGATGCGAGAACCTCCTCGCAACCCTCTCAACCGGGCCCAAATGGCCAGAACGCCGCCCCGCACACTTTCTCCCTCGACACAAATGGTTCAACCCCCAAGACTCCCCGTCCCAGTGAAGAGGCAATTCTCTCTGCACAATCAAGGTTTCTCAGCATATCAAAAATAAAGACAAGTACCTGCTTCGACGGCAGAGATTTCTATACATGGAGCTTTGAACTGGAGCTCTTGCTGCAGAACGCCCAAATCTTCCATTACTTCGACGGGAGCTACCCACTGAGGACACCGACGACGCCAGGACTCGCTACTACAACGAGTCCCTGATGGCGTACGGTATCCTCCTGCGCAACATGTCGCCGGCGGAGCAGCTCAACATTCGTTCGTACAAGACATCGGCTGCTCCAGCCCTCAACGTTTGGCGCCACCTCAACGGTGTGTATCAGCCGAAGGACTCAGTCTCTTCGAGCCGGCTGCTCCAGCAGTTACTGGAGACCAAAATGACCTCAGGGGAGAAGGTCAACAGCTACATCAATCGCTGTCGGAGCCTTCGCGACCAAATTGCGAAGTTGGGAAATTCGATTTCGGAAGAAATCTTCGTCAACATTGTGCTTCAAGGGCTCGGCCCAGAGTGGCGGCCCTGCAAGGCGCTTCTCCGACAGTAGGGGGTCATCTCAGAGGCCGCCCTTTGCGCCGCCCTGTCAAACATATATATATATATATGTATATATATATGTGTTATGATAGTGGGTAGGCTGTAGTGGGGTAGATAATGTGGGGTACAACCCCTTTAAATTTTCTCCCTTGTAAAACCTCTCGTCACTTTCCTTAGTCCAACTTTCCCATGCCTAGTTTCTAAGACGCCCTTCTCGTCGAACAAAGGGATATGGACCAGCAGCGACCAGCGCCATGACGAGAATGCGAACGGCTCTCCTTCTACGCCGATGACAACGAAGAGCGACAGCCGAGGCGCCTCTACTGCGAAATCTGCAGGAAATCGATGTAAGTACCGTTCTCGCCCTCGCCAGACCAATCCGAGCAACTGGTCCGGCCGACAAGACGCACGAGGCGACGTGCGTCCAGCCCAGGGGTATCAACACTCACCCGCGCGCAACCTGAACCCCGTGGTTCCGCTTCAGCTTCAGCAACCGCCATCGACTGCCCCAGTACGCAACATCATGAGCAACATGGCTATGACGGGCGAATCGTGTTGTCGCCGCGCGCGCTCACATTTACCTGAGCCCGCACCGCACCCAATTGGTGCATTCTCCAACAACAACCCGTTCAGTCCACGCCACGACTTCACCGACGTCGACGATCAGGACTGGAATCTCCCAGTCCCGCTGCTTGAGAGTCCCCCGCACGTACCTGATATGCGGGTGGCGCCACTTGATTGGCTCTCGCGCGAGCAATTTCTGAAGTTCGACACTCCGCACATCGTCACGCCGCGACTGGCGCTGCTCGCACGTGACGACAACAAGCGCTACAACACCTGGTACCTGGACAGTGTGACAATTGGAACGAGAATGAATGCATTGAGCAGCATGAGGAGTACAAGTACCAAACCCTAGAATGTTGTACCCCATATGAGCTACCCCACTACAGCCTACACAGACTATAGTGTATAAGTTTGACACACCCCCATAGGCAAAGTGGGGGAGAACAAGGGGTCACAAGACCAGTCAAGCAAAGCAAGGCAAAGCAAGCTCAGGGTGGATCACAATGTCACCACACAGTCTGAGCACAAGTTCAAGGCCACAAGGCCAGTTCACATGCAAGGTCACATATATATAAAGCTAAACAGGCAGGTATATATATGTAACAGTACAAGCAAGGTCAAGAAGTAAGCAAGTGAGGCAAGGTAGGTACAAGACCTAACAGAGTGCAGAAGCGCTGATGATCACAAGGCGCGAGTGCCTTAGTGAAGATATCAGCAGTGTTGGCCTCAGAGGCCACGTAAGCAAGGCGCAGCTGACCACGCTGCTGCAGCTCACGAGCAAGAAAGTAGCGGAGAGCGATGTGCTTCGTTCTGTGCTCCAGTCTGTGCTCATGACACAAGGCCAGCATGGCCTTGTTGTCTACGTACAGCACTGGAGGAGAACGAGGCGGCTCTCCCAGGTCAGTCAGCAGGTAGGTGAGCCAGCGTAGCTCCTGTGCAGCCATGGCCCCTGCGTAGATCTCAGCCTCACAACTGGAGCCGAGAACAGAAGACGAGCGGGTAGACCGCCAAGAAACAGAGCCGGAACCAAGGCTGAAGGTGTAACCCTGTGACGACCGCTGCGTAGCCTGGTCGTCAGCCCAAGAAGCGTCTGCGTGACCAGTGAGGACCACTGAACTATGCCCTCCAAGCACAAGCCCCATGCCCGACATACTGCACAAGTAGCGCAACACCCTCTTCGCTGCAGCCATGTGCTCTGGTCTGTGTCTCCCAGGAGCAACAAAGCGTGCCAGAATGCTAAGAGGGTATGCAAGGTCAGGTCGAGTGCAGGTCATCAGGTACATGAGGCAGCCGACAAGCTCTGGGTACGGGCCACTCGACTCTACGGACTCATCCGAAGGCAGAGCTGAGAGCGAGTGGCGCGTAGGCAGAGGAGTGGCCTGAGGCGAGGAGTACGTGAAGCCGAAGCGCTGAAGGACCTGCTGCACCATATGTGACTGAGTCAGGGTAATGGTGCGCTGTGCTCTGTCCCTGGTGATCTGCAAGCCAAGGTAGCTGCGCAGTTCACCCAGGTCTGTGCACGTGTGTCTCTTCTGCAGCTCGGACTTCACGTAGGCAAGTCCAGCAGTGTCAGCTGTAGCAAAGACCAAGTCGTCGACGTACACGAGGATGTAGAACGGCGGCAAAGAAGTGTCGGTGCGCAGAAACAGCGACGGGTCGGCAGTAGAAGGAGCAAACCCAAGGGCCGCAAGTGTAGTCCTCAGTGTGTCGTGCCACTCACGAGGCGCCTGGCGGAGACCGTAGACTGGCCGCCGGAGGCTCCACTGGGTGCCAGGAGGAAACGTCCCAGTGAAGCCAGGTGGGTGGCGCAGCCAGATCTCCTCGTGAAGGCTGCCCTGCAAGAAAGCAGTGCTGAAGTCAAGAGAGTGCAGCTCGTAGTCTCGGTGAGCAGCTATGTGCAGCAGTACCCGAAGAGTGGTCATCTTCGGGGTGGGGGAGAAAGTCTGAAAGTAGTCAACTCCCTGCCGCTGACTGAAACCACGAGCCACGTAACGCGCCTTGAAGACAGGCGGAGAACCCGGCGGCCGCTTCACCCTGAAAATCCACATGCCACTGACGATGTTCGCCCCAGGCGGGGGAACCTCATCAACGTAGGTGCCTGTGGACTTCCAGGAAGCCATCTCTGCGTCCATGGCTGCCTGCCACTGAGAGGAGTAGGGACCCTCTATCGCCTCCGCGTAAGAGCGCGGAGTCGGGATGTCAAGTGCATCCGGGTCTCCCTCAGGGGCAAGCAGCATGGACACGAGATGAGGTGAAACAGCAGCCAAGCACTGGAACTCCTCCTGCCTGTCCTCTAGGACGTCCGTGCCAAGAGCACACTCACCCCCGACGGACGGAGGACAGACAGACTCAGACTCAGCGACGAGACTGGTAGCGTAGTCTAGGCGACAGCGAGCAGCGAAGTCGACAAGCTCAGCAACTAGGGCAGACGCAGCAGTAGACTCAAAGGAAGGGTCAGTGACGATAGTAGCAAGGAGACGCGTGACAGTAGGACGCGCAGCACGAAGGGAGTCCGACTCCGGGTCAGGAAGCTCAGGAAGAGAGGACGCTGGAGGAGAGGGCAAAGGGGCACGCAGCGGAGCAGTGGAAGGACGCAGAGACATCCGGTGCGTGCCGGGGACAGGGGGAGGACGCTGACGCGAACCACGACCACTAGTGCGAGCAGCACGGACAGGCGACGCAGGGCGAGACGCAGGCTCACGACGCTCAGCAAGACCTCCAGTAGGACCAGTGTAGGGAGAAGGAGAAGGAAGCGGGGAAGGTGGCTGTAACTGTGACTCAGACTGGACAGGAGGCGGACACTCTAAGGCAGGAGCAGGACCAAGAGAGGACGGAAGACCAAGAACCTGCTCAAGGAGCGGAACGAAGTACGGTCGCGGCCGCGCAGCTCCACCAGTGCCAGCAGGAACAGCACCAGCGCCCCCAGCGGGAGCACCAGCACCAGGAAGACCCGCAACTCCAGCAGCTCCAACTCCAGCACCCCCAGCAGCACCAGCGCCAGGAGCACCCCCAGCGCCAACACCCCCAGTAGCTCCAGCTCCAGCCGGACCACCCGAAGACGCAGCAGCTCCAGCTCCAGGAGCTCCAGCAGCACAGCAACAGCCAGCAGCACCAGCAGCACCAGCAGCACCAGCAGCTCCAGCAGCACCAGCAGCTCCAGCGCCAGCAACACCAGCAGCACCACCAGCTCCAGCAGGAGGAGCACTCGTAGGGTCAGCAGCTCCAGTACACTCGGTACGAGCACCTCTGGGACCCTCGGCACCAGCACTCTCAGCAGCAGTAGAACCCCCAGCTCCTGCAGCACCACCAGCTCCAGCAGCACGTCGCCAGCGCCGGGCGAACCACTCACGCAGCTCCTGTGGAGAGAGCAGCTCCCGCCGGGACGAAGCACCGGAGGAACCGCCAGGCTCAGCACCACCAGACGCCGGACGAGCAGGTCCAGCACTCTCAGGCTCCGCACTCCGAGACTCAGCACCCCCAGGCTCAGCACCCCCAGGCGCAGCACCCCCAGGCGCAGTACCCCCAGGCTCAGCACCCCCAGGCTCAGCACCCCCAGGCTCAGCAACCCCAGTCGCAGCACCCCAAGACCCAGCACCCCCAGTCGCAGCACCCCCAGACCCAGCACCCCCAGGCTCAGCACCACCAGCAGTACCAGAGTCAACAGCTACCTCGACTGGCTCAACTGCATCTACCTGGGACACACCTGAGGGAGCAGGACCCTGAGGGGGGAGGGGGTCTACCGGAGGGGGGCCTGGTGTAAGGAAGAGCGGCGGGGGAGGGAGGGACGCAGTGCGGTAGGGGAAGAGACGGTAGTAGGGAACCGACTCGTCAAAGGTGACGTCCTGGGACGCGAAGACACGGCGCGAGGTGGGGTGGTAGAACTGCCAGCCTGGCGCGTCAGGGGGAAAGCCAAGGAAGACGCAGGGAACAGCACGAGAGGACAGCTTGTCCGCAGACAAGTCGCGGACAAACGCCCTAGATCCCCAGACCCGAAAACGCGACGCATCACCAACCTTCCCCGTCCACAGCAAAGCAGGGGAGGTCTCCGGCATGGAGACCCGGGGGTGAAGGTTGAGCTGATGCGCCGCGTACCGAACCGCAAACGGCCACAGAAAATGGGGAGCAGCCGCATGGATCATGGACGTACGAGCGACGTCCATGACCATGCCGATGCGGCGCTCAGCAATCCCATTCTGCTGCGGAGAGTCCGGAAGCGTGAAGGTCTGGCGGATGCCTCGTGTGCGACAGAAGGTCTGCAGAAGGTCAGAGGAGAACTCTCCGCCTCGGTCGGAGTGCAGACGCCGAACAGGAAAGTCGGAGCCGAAACTCTCCTGGAGCTGGAGACGAGCCGCGCGGATCCAGGCGATCAACACCTCAGTGACGTCACCCTTGCTGCGCAAGGGGAAGACTGCGGTGTAACGCGAGTAGTCGTCAACCACCAGCAGGAAGTAGCGCTCCTGACCCTGCCCACGGACGCGGGCTGGGCCCCACACGTCCATGTGAAGCGTCTGCAGCGGAGCCTCTGTCGGAGGAAACTCGGAGGAGTGAGGAGCAGCGCGCTGCCGCCCCTCGACGCAGGGAACGCAGGTGGGGGCAGGCCCCGGAGGAAGAGGAGGGAGGGACCGGGGGAGACCAGAAACAAGAAGACGGGAAGCCATGCCTCGAAGGCGAGGCAGGGAGGGGTGACCAAGACGGTGGTGCCAGAGGAGAGTCCGGTGAGACAGGAGACGACACGAGCAGGGGGCAGACTCAGGACCAGACCTGGACGCCGCAGCAAACACCTGACCCGACGCGGCTACCTGAGCAGACTCAGTGACTGGGGAAGACTCAGTAGTCAGTGTGTACAGGCTCGACCCTGGCCGACGAGCAAACGTGGCCAAGTGGCGGCCCGTGTCCGCACAAGTGCAGTGGGTCACCCGCTGACGCGCAGGGGTGAACTGGTCAACTCCTGCATCCTGGAGGTCAGCACCCGCCACCAAGTTCGTAGAGAACGAGGGGAGGTAGAGACCCGACAGGGAGCCAGACGGGACCGCTGGACACGGTAGGACAGTGGAGTAGTGAGCAAGGACAGGACCCCCAGAGGGGTCCGCTAGGGAGACCGCAACAGGCCGACTGAGCGGTGTGAGAGTGGTGCAGTCTCGAAAGAAGGAGCGGGAAGCACCCGAGTCAAGGGTGAAGGTGTGGGTGTCCGGGGGCGACGCAGCACCTGAGAGCGCAAACTCACCGGCACCTGGGGCAGCAGACGCACTGGCACCTAGAGCAGCAGCCTCACAAGTACCTAGCGCAGCAGCCTCTATGCCTGGGTCAGGCGGGAAACACCGGTAACAGTCACCCTCATCACTAATAGTCACAGCATACATGGCAGCAAGAATAGCATCAAAGTCAAGATCATAGATTGCAACACCCGCCCTAGACAGCTCGCCCCAGCGAGGGATCTCCGTAGCGTCGGGGAACTGGTGGCGCCACGCGTCTGTCAGCCGACCGAAGCAGCGCTGGGTGGGGTTTGGGCCTCCACACTGCTCACCCGCCCGGTCGCCGGTACGGAGAACGTAGGTGCAGGGGCCAGCACCCCCACCCCGCTGACGAGCAGCGTACCACTCACGAAGCTGCTGGGGGGAAGGGGTCTCACGGGTACGCTGCTGCTGCTGCTGCTGGCGCGCACCACCACCGGAGCCACCCCTCTGCGCAGAGTCACCCCGACCAGCTCCGCCGCCTCCGCCGCTACCTCCTCCACTACCGCCACCTCCGCCACCTCCGCTCCCACCGCCACCGCCGCCTCCACCTCCACCTCCAGTCCCGCCACCGACGCCCCCACCCCCGCCACCACCCCCACCGCCACCCCCACCCCCTCCACCACCTCCACCTCCGCCTCCACCGCCCCCTCCAGCCCCTCCAGCACCCTTGCCCCCCTTGCCCTTGCCAGGGCGGCGTCTCCCGCTAGGGGCAGACGCCGCAGCGACCGACTCAAGACCAACGAGGTCGGCCGCAGCAGCAGAGGCAACAGAGGGCAAGAGGGGAGAGGGGGAGCACCCCTCAAAGACAGGGGTACGAGGGTCACCACGAGAGGCACCTACTGCGACTATGCTCTTCTCTGCCGCGAGCAGGCGCTCCTCGAGGAGGTCAACGGTGAGGGTGGTGGGGCAAACAGAGAGGAAGTGGTCCCTAACCGGGCGAAGGGTGTCAGGGAGCCGGGTGACTATGTAGTAGAGGGTGATGTACATGGGGGGGGGGTTCTTGGCGCAGAACTCAGCAGGAAGCGCAGCGCGGTAGCGAGTGTCACTAGTGCGAAGGTGCGTAATGAGGTCAGCGACAGTGGGAAAAGCGGCGAGGTCAGGGAAGAGGTACGGTAGGATAAGGCGGCTAAGCGCAGCAGTGGCAGGGGAAGAGTAGCGCGCAACTACAGCGTCGTACAAGGTCTTAGCACTCTTGTACTGGCTAAAGTGCGCACGCTCAGAGGTCGGCAAGTGGCGGCGCACAGCAAGGCGGGCAGCAGCATCGCGTGTGGCCCACTGGGAGCGAACAGTGGGGTCAGCATCAGCAGCAGGGGCAGGAGAGGCACCAGAGGTGAGGTCAAAAAGGGAGAGGCCGTCTGCTCTGTCGCTCAGTAGGAAAAGCTGCAGGTCATCTACCCAGACGTCAAAGTCAATGGCCCGACCCTCAGCGTCAAAAGTGAGGACACTGGGGGAAGCCATGACAGCAGTAGACTAGCAGTGAGAGCAGCAGGCTAGGGCAGAGCAGTGGTGGAGGCGCTGCTCTTACCGGGCAGGCGAGAAGGACCGAGGCGCGTCGGCAGGAACAGGGCCGGGACGGCAGGAACGGCGGCTCGGCGGCTCAGCGGCTCGGCAGCTCGTCGGCACCGGCGTCTCGGCGGCTCGGCAGCACGGCGGCAGTGGCGGCTCGACGGCTCGGCAACTCGGCGGCAACGACGGCTCGGCGGCTCGGCGGCTCGACGGCTCGGCGGCTCGGCGGCGGCGGCGTCTCGGCGGCGCGGCTGCTCGGCGGGGCCGCGAAGGGATGGCGAAGGGGCCGCAAAGGGCGGCGGTGGGGTCGCACGGGTGGGGCGACGGGGGGTCGCGGGCGGCTGCGACCACAGGAGTCGCGCGCGGCTGCGGCGACGGGAGGGCAGGCGGCCGCGGCGACAAGGTCGCAGGCGGCTGCGACTGCAGGGTCGCGGGCGGCGGCGACGGTAGGGTCGCGGGCGGCTGCGACAGCAGGGTCGCGGGCGGCGGCGACGGCAGGGTCGCGGGCGGCTGCGGCGACAGGGTCGCGGGCGGCTGCAGCGGTAGGGTCGCAGGCGGCCGCGGCGACGAGGTCGCGGGCGGCGCGAAGGGCGACGGGGTCGTGACGGGTGGCGTCGGGGTCGCGGGCGGCTGTAACGACGCCGCGCAGGGCGACGCGAGGGTGGGGCCGCGGGGTCGCGACAGGGGGGCGCCGGGGCCAGCAGAGGCGGCGCCGGGGCCGGAAGCGCGGCGCGACGGGGCCGCTAAGGGAAGCGAGGGGAGAGGAGCGCGACTCGGGCAGGAAAAAAAATCTTACGGTGGGCCCTAGGAACAGTTCCCACGAGGGAACCTGCTCTATACCATGTGACAATTGGAACGAGAATGAATGCATTGAGCAGCATGAGGAGTACAAGTACCAAACCCTAGAATGTTGTACCCCATATGAGCTACCCCACTACAGCCTACACAGACTATAGTGTATAAGTTTGACAGACAGCTGTTGCGGCCAGCATATGGTGGGCTCCGAGCGTTACATATCCAACGCCGTCGCCACCCCCACAGTCACTTACGTCACAGTGGCCAACAACACACGCCTGCGCGCAAGGCATCGTCGTGCTCAAGGCACGCGGAAGCCGCACGCACATCACGCTCAACGATGTGCTAATCGTCCAGAACATGCGCTTCAACCTTTTTTCCGCCGCACAGCTCATGGACTGCGGCGTCGACCTCAGCACGGATCGCGCGACGCGCGACATTCTGCTGCACTACGAGTCACAAAACTTCCCCCGCAGGCAGATCGGACGAGCGCACTCCGAAAGGGGAGTGTACGTCTTGGATTTCGACATTCCCGACTGCAGCGGCGACTCGCACGAGTTAATTGATCTCGTGCCACTGCGCTTCGAGCAGATTCACCGCAGGGATTGGAAGCACCCTGACGGCAGACCGTGAGTGCCACATCATCCTCACCCACGCAAAACGGCGCTACATGACCCAGACCCAGACGGAATCTGCAGAGACTGCTGCACACCAACGACATCAACTTGCGCGATTGCCGGCCGCGGACTCGCCGCCATCGCCGAAGCAGAGCGACATGCACCGCCGGAAGAAGGGATGTCGTAACTGGAGCTCGAAATCACCACGCGCGACGTGTTCGGCACGCCTGAACACCCACCAATCGGACCCCCATCACAACACCTTCAGGGCATGTTGGACGGCACCAGCGTCGGTACCTACGATGCGCATGGCTTCCCTCGACCCTACACTCACGAGAAGTTCCTAGAAATTTACTCTCACCAGTGCGACTCGACAAAGAAGCTCACCATCGAGCAGGAAGAAGCATTGGCGCGCCGCGAAGAAGAGGAGCTTCGCCGTCAGAGTCTCGCCGAAGCACGCAGAACTTTCGCCTGCGGCGCATGGGGGGCTGTAGAAGAAGAAGAAAGTGCCTCCAATGAAGGGGGGTGGGGAAGCACTGGCGGATGGGGAACAAGCGGTACGGCGGATGGGGCAACACTGGCGGAACCTGGGCGACTCCAAGCGGCAGATGGGGCACCGCAACTGGCGCCGACGACAGCAGCTGGGGAACTTCCCGCGAAGAACAAAAGGGGGGAGAAGAAGAAGCAGAAGAAACTGAGGCTACACCTGCAGTTGTTCCTCTTGGTCATCCCCCGCGCCACGCTCCACTCGCGTTACCTCCTCCTGACAACCCGCCGCATCGCGACCCATGGGACACTATCGATTGGGGCAACGAGCCATCAACCCCGCGTCGTACCGTCTACGGACCCGCTCCTGAGCCGCGCGAACCCACTCTCATCCCTGGAACCATCCCTGGGACCAACATCCCTCTCTCTGAGATTCGCGACAGAGAATTTCTGGCGCTAATGCTAACTACCGTGAACGACGAAGAAGCAGCAGATGAGGCAGCAGCAGAACCTACCCCCGTAACCGACGAAGACCCCGAAGCAGCTTGCGCGTGCTACATGCGCACCTCCGGCTTTCGCGCTGACGACGCACTCTGGCACCAGCGCCTCGGCCATCCTTCACGCGCGACACTGAAAAACTGCATCGACGCAGGCGTCTTCGCTCCTGGAGGGCTCCTGCGCCCAGATGGCAGTGAAGTGAGAGGCGCGACACATCCGCGCAACTGCACCGTCTGCCCCGAAGCTGCGCTGAGTCACCAACCGTTCCCGCTGCTCGAGCCAGGAACGAACCGCTACCCCAAGCTGCACAAGGTGTACAGCGACTTCATGAACGTGGGGCACTGCGAGGTCGACTGCGGGGTACACGCTCACCTTCATCGACGCTGGAACACGCTATGTGTGGGTCGCAAATGTGGAATCACGCGACAGAGCCTACGAGGTATTCCGCCTCTGGCTGGCGCATGCGCAGCGGCAATCTGGGGAGAAGCTGAAAATCTGGCAATCTGACGGCGCGGCAGAATTCAGGAGCAACCAGATGCAGACTTACCTGGCGCAAAAGGGGATCGAGCACCACATTTCTCTCCCCTATGCGCACCAACAGCAGGGCGTAGCTGAGCGGACGAACCGCACGCTCATGACAAAGGTGCGGGCGCTGATGAAGCAGTCGAAATTGCCGCCGATCTACTGGACCTACGCAATGCACCACGCCGTGCGGGTGCACAACCTGCTTTCAACCACCGCAATCACCGGCAATCTGTTCCCGCATGTCAAGTGGAATGGGACTAAGGGAGACGCATCCATGCTCCGCGCGTGGGGGTGCATGGTACAATACCGCCCGCCGATATCAACCATCGGCAGATTCGCCAGCCGCGCGCGCTTGGGGGTTCACCTCGGCATCAGTCACGAGTACAAAGCATGGATCGTGCTGGACCTCCTCAGTCAGAAAACCGCCCACGCTCGCGACGTAATCTTCTACGAGCACCTCTTCCTCGACCAGTTCCGCCACGACGAGGAGACGAACACGAATCGCGTTTACGCAAACGATGGGCACAGCTACGCAACGCCCGAAGACGAAGCCGCTGCAGCAATCCTGGAATAGGACACCAGGGGCGAGTTCACTTGGGAAGATCGGCGCAGCAGCGACGACGACGACGACGATTCCTCTGGAGGAGGAATGGGCGGAACAGGCGGAAGCGGCAGAGGCGCAGCACCACCAGCACCACCTGAACCAGAAAGCGATGACGACGACGTACAAGAAGTCATCCCGCAACGTCGCCACGACAGCACTGTCTCAGGTCTGCAGCTGCTCGGGCTCCACACCGCAACTTCGAAGGCACCACGCGTCATCGAGCCACAAAACCCGCGCGAAGCACTCACTGGACTACACAGCAAGAAATGGCTCGAGGCGATGGACGCGGAAATCAAGGCGCTCGAATCCCGAGACACCTGGGTGTTAGTCGACCGTGCGGCAATCAAAGGCGCAAGAGTTCTCTCAGGCAAATGGGTCTTCCGCGTGAAGACCGCAGCGGACGGAACGATCGAGCGCTTCAAGGCGCGCTGGGTGGTGCGCGGCTACGACCAGAGGCACGGGATCGACTTTGACCAGACATTTGCTCCCGTCAGCCGCCACACCTCCGTTCGCATCCTACTCGCCATCGCAGCCGCAAAACACCAGCCTCTCCGCCAGATCGACGTCAAGAACGCGTTCGTTCCTATACGCGTTAGTAGACGACGTGATCTACGTAGAAGAAATCGGGTTCAAGCAGATGCCACACGATCCAGGGATGTACCGCCGTGGTTTCCGCGGGGAATACATTCTCCTCACAGTCTACATCGACGACCTGCTCTACACAGGCTCAAACAATGAGCTACTCGAGCAGTTCGAAAAGAGCCTGGCGGGGCGCGTCGACATCACGTGCAACTACGAGGTGAAGCAGTTCTTAGGCCTCAACATCTCCTACGCGCCTGAGGCCATTCACCTCTCGGCAGTACGCAGAGGAGTTAGGGAAGCGGTTCAACATCTCACCTGCACCGCTCTCCACTCCCTACCGAACTCCCGGACCGAACCACAAACCTGACAACAAAGCCCTATCCCCTGCTGGGATTCAGACTTACCAGCAGCAGCTGGGATGCCTGCTCTTCGCCTCTGTTACATGCAGACCCGACCTCTCCTACATCGCAAGTCAGCTGGCCCAGTACTCACGGAAACCAACGGCTGAGAATCTTTTGGACCTGCAGCGTGCCCTACAGTTCTGTGTCTCAACCCCCAATATTGGGCTGTGCTACTCAACAGTGCCAACCCCATCCTTCAACCTCATCGGCTACGTGGACGCCGATCACGCAGCAGATCCCGACAATCGACGGTCCAGGACTGGCTTCCTGTTCCGACTCGAGCCAACGGGACCAATCTCCTGGAATTCGCAGAAGCAGGAGTTGGTTGCCCTGTCGTCAGCCGAAGCGGAATTCATCGCAGCAACCGCAGCAGTTCGCGAAGGCCTTTACTTACAGGAACTTCTGCAGGAGGCGAAAATTCCGGCTTCGCCCACCTTTCGCCTCCACTGCGACAACCAGAGCGCGATTCGCATCGCGAACAAACCTGGTTTCGTCAACTGCACCAAGCACATTGCGCTGCGGTATTTCTTCGTGAAGGACGAAGTGGACAAGGGCAAGGTCAACTTGACCTATTGCCCGACCGGTGACATGGCAGCAGACTTCCTCACGAAGCGACTGCCACGCCAGCAGTATCAGCACTGCTCCGAACTCAGCGGCGTGGTCAAGCAGGTCAAGTCGAGCTACGGCCAGGAGTGAAGGGGGGTGTTACGAATAGTAATGAATGATTGCAGTGCACTCCCGACCGCGGCTAAGGAAACAAGCAATATCGAGAAAGAATGCGAAGGGTCGGAATTGACTCGAAGCGTTAGACGGTTAGGGTGCATCTGGACCGTCGGAGCAGACGACATCGGGCAGCTGCAGGCAGGATGGTTTTGGCGGGAACAGTTTCGTAACTGTACGCGCCGCACGGTTGGGAATGAATTTGAATAAGGGAATGTACCCCTTAGAGTACATGGCTAGCTAGGTCGTTTCGTCTTCCCTGTACTCATATTTATATTTGCTGTATTTGCATGTTTTTATCATCTCAAGCATTTTACATTCACTCTGCTATTGAGGTCAAGGGCCCACCAACACTACCTATCTGCGTGCGAACCTTCCTGAGTAGATCCTGGGCACGATCAACTTCTGATCGCAGCAAAGGGTCACTTGATCAACTGTCGAGGGTAGTCAACGGTCGTGACCCTTGACCAGCCAGTAACCGCGTGTCAATTGTTCGCAGCAACATGGTAACTGGCGAGAATGGGAATAGTCGTGGTTACTGTAGTTATGTAATACAGTTAATAAGGGAATGTACCCCTCAGAGTACATGGCTAGCTAGCTTGCTATTTAAATCCCTTGTTCTCCTATCTTACAATCATATTGTTGCCTTTTAACTATTATCCAACGAGGTCACTACAAAGACTTCATTGTCTCCCCCTAGATTCAGCAAACTTATTCTATTCACTTGATCCTTCGGTTATATCAACAGTGAACTTTAAGCAGGTTATCTTAACACAGAGGCTGCCTTGCATCACCTCCGGATCTAGCACAACCTCCACCCAACCTCGTGTTTCTGAGGTTCTCGACTTGGTTAGCTCGTTATGTTATGTTGTGTCATTCATTGTATTACGACATGAAACTTTGTGAGAAGGCATTCCTGTATGCTGCAGGAGCCGACTCTAGAGAGTATGAAGTCGAGGCGTCAGAAGAGTCGAAGCGACACCAGCAACCGTCAGACCAAGACCGATGCAGGCAGAAACATTTGGAATGAAAAGAGCGGGAACAGGATCGAAACTGGTTCCCGCGCCGCACGGTTTGAATTTCGCTGCAATGAGTCTGAGTCTGAGTCTGTCTGTCCTCCGTCCGTCGGGGGTGAGTGTGCTCTTGGCACGGACGTCCTTGAGGACAGACAGGAGGAGTTCCAGTGCTTTGCTGCTGCTTTGCCCCATCTCGTGTCCATGCTAGTTGCCCCTGAGGGAGACCCGGATGCACCAGACATCCCGACCCCGCGCACTTACGCTGAGGCGATGGCGGGTCCCTACTCCTCTCAGTGGCAGGCAGCCATGGACGCAGAGATGGCTTCCTGGAAGTCCACAGGCACCTACGTCGACGAGGTTCCCCCACCTGGGACGAGAACCCGGTGGCCGCTTCACCCTGAAAATCCACATGCCACTGACGATATTCGCCCCAGGTGGGGGAACCTCGTCGACGTAGGTGCGTGTGGACTTCCAGGAAGCCATCTCTGCGTCCATGGCTGTCTGCCACTGAGAGGAGTAGGGACCCGCCATCGCCTCAGCGTAAGTGCGTGGGGTCGGGATGTCTGGTGCATCCGGGTCTCCCTCAGGGGCAACTAGCATGGACACGAGGTGGGGTAAAGCAGCAGCAAAGCACTGGAACTCCTCCTGTCTGTCCTCAAGGACGTCCGTGCCAAGAGCACACTCACCCCCGACAGACGGAGGACAGACAGACTCAGACTCAGACTCAGCAACGAGGCTAGTGGCGTAGTCTAGACGACAGGCAGCAGCAAAGTCAACTAACTCAGCGACCAGAGAAGACGCAGCGGTGGACTCAAAGGTAGGGTCAGTGACAACAGTAGCGAGGAGACGGGTGACAGTGGGACTGGTAGCACGACGGGAGTCAGACTCCGGATCAGGAAGAGTAGGCAGAGAGGACGCAGGAGGAGACGGCAGCGGAACACGCTGAGGAGCAGTGGAGGGACGCAGAGTCATGTAGTGAGTGCCAGGGACAGGAGGAGGACGCTCACGTGGGACACGACGACCAGTGCGAGCAGGACGAACAGGCGACGCAGGACGAGACTCAGGCTCACGACGCTCGGTAAGACCTCCTGTGGGACCAATGTAAGGAGAGGGACCAGGGAGAAGCGAGGCAGGCGGGAACTGTGACTGCGACTGGACAGGCGGAGGACACTCGACGGAGGGAGGAGGACAAGGAGGAGGAGCCTGACCAAGAACCTGCTGAAGAAGCGGGACGAAGTACGGTCACGGTCGCGGCCGCGCAGCGTCTCCAGAACCAGCAGAGACACCAGCAGCAGGGTCCTCAGCACCAGCAGCAGCTCCAACGTCCGGGTCCTCAGCACCAGCAGCAGCTCCACCGTCCGGGTCCTCAGCTCCAGTAGTAGCTCCAACGCCCGGGTCCGCAGCACCAGCAGCAGCGCCACCGCTCGGGTCCGCAGCACCAGCAGGAACTCCACCAGCCGGGTCCTCAGCTCCAGCAGCAGCTCCACCGCTCGGGTCCCCAGCTCCAGCAGTAGCTCCAACGCCCGGGTCCTCAGCACCAGCAGCAGCGCCACCCCCAGGGTCCGCAGCACCAGGAGCACCACTCCGAAGACTGCAGCGCCGCGTGTACCACTCTCGGATCTGCTGAATGGGGGGGAGCTCCTGGGCAGGAGGGGAAGTACCGGAACGAGCTCCAGTAGCACCTCTCCGGAGGCGGCAGTACTGTAGGTACCTCTCCTGCAGCTGCTGGGAGGAGAGGGCTCCTCCAGGTGTAGCACGCTCAGGCTCAGCACCTCCAGACACAGCACCCCCAGACGCAGCACCCCCAGGCTCAGCACCTCCAGACTCCGCACCTCCAGGCTCAGCACCCCCAGACGCAGCACCTCCAGGCTCAGCACCCCCAGACTCCGCACCCCCAGGCTCAGCACCTCCAGGCTCCGCACCCCTAGGCTCCGCACCCCCAGGCTCCGCACCCTCAGACTCCTCACGGTCAGGCTCAGCACCCCCAGCAGGACGAGAGTCAACAGCTACCTCAGCAGGCTCAACCGGGTCTACCTGGGACACACCTGAGGGAGCGGCACCCTGAGGGGGGAGGGGGTCTGGGACCTCAGCACCTGGAGCGAGGAAGAGAGGCGGGGGGGGGAGCGGGGCAGTGCGGTAGGGGAAGAGGCGGTAGTAGGGGACGGACTCGTCAAAAGTGACGTCCTGAGAGGCAAGGACCCGACGCGAGGTGGCGTGGTAGAACTGCCAACCAGGCGCGTCCGGGACAAAGCCAAGGAAAACACAGGGGACAGCTCGACGGGAGAGCTTGTCCGCGGACGTGTCGCGAACAAAAGCTCGGGATCCCCAGACCCGAAAACGCGACGCATCGCCAGCCTCTCCCGTCCAACGCAGTGTCGGAGAAGTCTCCGGTAAGGAGACACGGGGCCAGAGGTTGAGCTGATGCGCAGCGTATCGGACTGCAAACGGCCACAGAAAGTGGGGGGCAGCCGCATGAACCAAGGAGGTACGAGCGACCTCCATGACCAAGCCAATGCGGCGCTCAGCAACCCCATTCTGCTGTGGAGAGGCCGGAAGCGTGAACGACTGCTCAATGCCCTCCTGCTGACAGAAGGCCTCCAAGAGGCCAGAGGAAAACTCCCCACCTCTGTCAGAGTGCAGACGCAGGATAGGGAAGTCGGAGCGGAAACGCTCACTGAGCTGGAGACGAGATCTGCGGATCCAAGGGATCAAGACATCAGGGACGTCACCCTTGGCGCGCAAGGGGAAGACCGTGGTGTAGCGCGAGAAGTCATCAACAACAATCAGGAAGTACCTCTCCTGACCCTGACCACGGACACGGGCTGGGCCCCACACGTCCATGTGGAGCGTCTGCAAAGGAGCAGTCGTCGGGGGGAAGGAGGAGGAGTGAGGAGCGGCGCGCTGCCGCCCCTCGACACAGGGAAGACAGGGAGGAGCAGGCGAGGGTGGGAGGGGAGGGAGAACCCTGGGAAGACCAGCAACAAGGTCCCGTTTGTGCATGGCCCGAAGGCGCTGCACAGACGGGTGACCAAGGCGGTGGTGCCAGAGGACAGTCTCATGCGCCAGAGAGCGACACGAGCAGGGGGCGGACAGCTGACCTGACGCAGACGCAGACGCGGACGCAGCTACCTGAGGGGACTCAGTGGTCAGTGTGTACAGGTCCGACCCCGGCTGCCGAGTGAAGGTAGCCAGGTGACGGCCCGTCCGAGCACACGTGCAGTGGGTCACGCGCTCGTAAGCAGGGGTGAACTGGTGGACACCCCCGTCCTGGAGCGCACTACCTGCCACCAAGTTCGTAGAGAACGAGGGGAGGTAGAGACCTGACAGTGTGCCTGACGGGACCGCAGGACAAGGAAGGATAGTGGAGGAGGTCGCAACGACCGGACCCCCAGAGGGGTCAGCGAGGGAGACAGCAACTGGCCGAGCGAGTGGCTCAAGGACAGTGCGGTCACGAAAGAAACAGCGAGAAGCACCTGAGTCCAGTGTGAAGGTGTGCAGTGCTGCAGTCGACTCAGTACCAGCGGGCACGGACGCACTAGCACCTAGAGCAGCAGCCTCACCAGGACCTGGGGCAGCAGACGCACTAGCACCTAGAGCGGCAGCCGGACTAGTCTGAATGCCCGGGTCGGGCGGAACACGCAAGTACTGAGCACCCTCTCCACTAGTAAACATCGCATACATGGCAGTGAGAATAGCATCAAAGTCTAAAGCCCAGATATCAACACCCTTCTTTTCCAGATCAGCCCAGTGAGGCAGGTCAGTGGCATCAGGAAACTGGGCACGCCACGCGTCAGTAAGGCGTGCGAAACAGCGCTGTGTGGGATGCGGCCTCCCACACTGCTGGCCAGTGCGGTCACCAGTGCGAATGACGTAAGTGCACGTAAAGCCACGCTGCGCATACCACTCACGAGCGGCCTGAAGCGACGGGGCGGGCTGCTGACTCTGGCCACCGCCAGCGCCTCCACGACCACCACTGCCGCCGCCACCGCCTCGGCCACCTCCACCCCTGCCGCTGCCACGACCACCTCCGCCTCCACTGCCGCCTCCACCCCTGCCGCCACTCCCGCCGCTGCTGTCACCACCCCCACTGCCGCCAGTAGGCTCCCCAGCCGCTCCTCCACTCCCACCGCCTCCACCCCCACCTCCTCCGCCGCCACCTCCAACCTTGCCCCCTTTGCCCCTGCGGCGCCCGCTCGGAGCAGACGCGGCCCCGACCTTCTCAGCACCAAGGAGGTCGACAGTAGCAGCAGAGGCGACAGAGGGGAGGAGAGGGGAAGGGGAACACCCCTCAAAGAACGGGGTGCGGGGGTCGCCACGAGAGGTGCCTACAGCGACGATGCTCGTCTCAGCTGCAAGCAGTTCCTTCTCGAGGAGGGCAATGGTGAGCTCAGTGGGAGAGCGAGCGAGGAAGTGATCCCTGACTGCGCGCAGAGAGTCAGGGAGGCGGGTGACAATGTGGTAGAGCGTGATCCAGAGCGGGGGGGGTTGCTGGCAAGGAACTCGTCAGGCATAGCAGCGCGAAAGCGGGCCTCACTGGTCCTGAGGTGGGTGATGAGGTCAGCGACTGTGCTGAAGGAGGCCAGGTCGGGGAACAGGTAGGGGAGGGTGAGGCGGCCTAGTGCGGCAGAGGCAGGTGAGGAGTAACGAGCAACTACAGCAGTGTACAGGTCCTTAGCAGTCTTGTGCTGGCCAAAGTGCTCGCGCTCATCTAGTGGCAGGGAGTTGCGAATAGCGAAGCGAGCGTGGGCGTCACGAGTCTGCCACTGTGAGCGCTGAGTGCTGTCTGCAGTGGTAGGAGGGGCAGTAGCGTGACCGAGGGCATGATCGTACAGCGAAATATCCTCCTTGGCAGTGAGCTGGAGGAAGAGGTGCAGGTCATCTAGCCAGGTGTCAAACTTCACTGGGCGGCCCTCGGCATCGAAAGCAAGTACGGGAGGACTAGCCATAGTGGCAGCAGTAGTAGCAGTAGCAGCAGTAGCAGTAGCAGCAGGAGCAGTAGTATCGACGGGGCTGCTCAGTACGGGCGGCGCGGCTCGGTCGGGTAGGGCGGCGCGGCTCGGGTCGGGCTGCGCGGCTGCGCAGAGCCTCTAAGCGGGGCGGTACGGGGCCGCGGGGGGCCTCTAAGCGGGGCTCGACGGGGCCGCGGGGCCGCTAAGCGGGGCGCAACGGGGTCGCGGGGCCGTGAGGTGGGGCGCGACGGGGCCGCGGGGCCTCTAAGCGGGACGCGACGGGGCCGCGGGGCCTCTAGGCGGGACACGACGGGGCCGCGGGGCCGCTAGGTGGGGTTCGACGGGGCCGCGGGGCCGCTAAACGGGGTGCGCGCGGGGTCGACGGGGCCGTAAGCGGGGCGCGTGCGGGACCGACGGGGCCGTAAGCGGGGCGCGCGCGGGTCGACGGGGCCAGCGGGGCCTCTAAGGGGGGACGCGCGCGGGTCGACGGGGCCAAACGGGGCCGAAATCGGGGCGCGCGCGGGTTCGACGGGGCCACTAAGGGGCGGCGCGCGAATCGCTAAGGGGCGGCGCGCGGGGTCGACGGGGCCTTAGGGGGGGCCGTAAACGAGGGCGCACGAGGGCGCTGAGGGGGAGGCGCTAACGCAGCACTCCGACAGTAGATAGGTAGGTAGGTATTCAGTGGTGGGCCCTAAGAACGGTCCTAGCGAAGGACCTGCTCTGAAACCATGTCAGAAAGAAGAGACTGGAATGATTGAACTATGAGTGAAAGCAGTACAAGTACCAAACCCTAGAATTGTGTACCCCCCATAGGCTAACCCACTGTAGCCTAAACAAACACAACATATATAATGTTTGACAAAGTTTGCATTCCAAAATGTAAGGACTTTTCGATGACATTACAAAGATGTTAATATCAGCAGTCTTTATGGATTTGATTTTATTATTCTGTTCGAGACACACCTGTGCGATAATGATGAGTTACCGAATTTGACAAACAACATGTTTAAAATTGTTCCTTTTGATTGCAACTCTGGTGGGATTATTCTATACCATCATATTTCAATCAGAAACGTACAATATATCGAAAATTCAAAAGTTGAATTATTAACATTTACCATGAACGTCAATGATGAAGATGTCGTTGTTACGGGTTGTTATCGTAATCCAACCAATCAACGAAATTATAACGTTTTGTTTGACATGCTTACATCGATCATAACTAAGCATACAAATTGTAACATGATTTTTTTGGGCGATTTCAATGTCGATATGAATGCTGGTACGCATCCTAACTATCAACGTTTTTTCAAACTCCATGGTTTTACGCAATTCATTATTGATCATACGACGGTAAATGGCACACTTATCGATCACATCTGGAGCAATTGTTTCAAAACACGCTTAAAGGTATATGTTGGTGAAACATATTTCTCTGACCATTTTCATGTGTACGCTGTTGTTGAATAACATCATGGCGATATGTCATCTGTATCAGATCATTCATCATGTTCATCATCTTACATGTTACATGCATGCATCAATGATTGATTCTCGGTTTATTCTTTCGTATCACACTATACATTGTGTTCAACATTTTTAATACACGTGTTGTTTTGTTATTTACATGTGCTTACGACAGATCCTCCGCCATTTCCGCACGACTCAGGAGAGGTAAGTTTCTTCATACATTATGTACACTGCATTATTAGAATACATTCCTGTATGGAGACAAGTGCCTCAATCCTTTCACAAAACCTATGTATCGTTGTGCACCGCATTACAACTCAGAGTCAAACATTTGCACCGTACTGTATCTTTTCGTTTGAGACGCGAGACTTTTGTGACGCACTTCAAGAATGTACACTTATTGTGGTTATTATCGTTCTATATCTCATTACTACCATTCTCGTTTGTTGAATTTGTTTCATTTGCAGGAATCTGTAGAGGTGAAACTGGCATGGGTTGATGCACACGTTCAACCAGGACGTCACCGAACCGATTTTCATGTGAAAATCGTGGTGATAGGCAAGAAGAATGGTTTCGGGAAGAACGTCGCGAAATTCCTACCTGGAAAGATTTACGTTTTTTATGAGGATCTCACTGTGGCAGAGGTGGTGATGTGGCCACAATCCAGGGGGCCTGGTCGATGTGATGTGGAAGCTATGAATGAGTTTTTGATGAGGCTTTCCATTGGGAAAGTCTATGAACTCCATCGCACCATCGGTGCTCGCGCACCCCCCACTTGGTAAGCTTTGTTTGGACTTGTCTATGTGTTTTTACACGTTTTGGTTTTACAACATATATACTGATTACGTACAGGATTCTGGTCGGAGGGCTTCGCACGCAACTCAACTGGACGCATCGGTGCTCACACCTGATCGAGGCCAGTGGGTCTCCTCGGCTGAACGTGGGAAACTTGCCTACCCCCGCGCTTTTGAGCTTCTATGGAGGCGAGGACAAGTCTAGGGTAAGAATTGCCATGATATTTGTTCAATCTTCCAACGTATGATTGTTAAATTGTAGCTGTCACTTGCTTTTTGTGATTTGTATGTCAGAATCCCAGTCACTAACCACTGGGATAAAAGGGCTTGTTTATATAGCGGGTGAGTGCGCCCATAACCCCCCAGGCCGACGTGCCTGTAACCCTTCCCTAGGATCATCGGGGATCCCCAGTGGACCTCTGACACCCCCCCGCACTGGGATGCCCGAAGTGCACACACCGGGAATCGAACCCGAGACCTTCGCTCTGATACCATGTCAGAATCCCAGTCACTAACCACTGGGATAAAAGGGCTTGTTATAGTAGCGGGTGAGTGCGCCCATAACCCCCCAGGCCAACGTGCCTGTAACCCTTCCCTAGGATCAATCGGGGATCACCAGTGGACCTCTGACATTGTAGTACATATTTTTGCCTTCTGTTCTATCCCAATTCATTCATGCCACACATTGTAAAAGATACGCATGGTGCGTCTCTCTGCATGTATTCTATGTTTTCACTTCAATTGTACCATTTACTACTTTTATTTCCAGATCCCTTGCATTTCTGTCAGGCTCAAGATCTCGTCTTTCGAATCGAACCGCGCGCTCCCAAAGTTCACGGCCGGCATCCATGATTCAACGATGAAGAGCGCTTTGATAGCGCTCGGGGATGCCGCCATCAGGTTCAACTCCAGCTGTGAGAGTTATTTTGCAGATCACCCCGATGCTAGCGATGTTCCTGTCTTCATCAGCAACGTGTATCTCAAATCGGCAGTTTTCACGACGACAGTGCCTTCGACCATTGTCATTCTCGATCCTGTTCCAGCATCCGTCACAGCGGACGCACCAGTCACCGAGCTACAAGACGTCGGTCTTGTTGACTTGTAAGTTATCAAAATTTGCGCAAGTGAGTCGTTATTAGCGAAGGTGAAACTCATTGGTCATTTTTTGTTTTGAATGATCAGGATGTCTCATGTGGACACATTGGTGACGGTGACAAACGAAGAGAAGATAGCAACACTTGCAGCAGACCTCAGAGACCCAGTGCACGACAGTCGAGTTGTCTGCGCTGCTGGTGCAGGAGATTCCATTTGCGGAATGCCTGTTTTCACCTCCGCGGCTTCGGAGGTCCACAGATGTCGCGTCCACAAAGCGACATCAGTCCGCGCGTTTGATAACGTGACAGCGACTCTTGTTGTTCACGAGAGTGGTAAGCATGATGCCTAGCATTTTCGTTTTGATGTCTGTCATACTTTCCACAAATCTTAAGTACAATGGCATTGTTTTAATATAAATTCCCCTATGTTTCATTCTCAGATTCGTTCACGACGCAGGCTCAGGGTTTGGAGATTCAGCCTGAAGTCTTGGGACGACTGTTCTCAAGGTTTCAGGTTTCGGATTTCCACTCCATGACAATGGGCGAGCGGCAAGCTGCATTGGACGCGCTTTGTGGCCGGTGGCATGTGAAGGTATGTGAATTCAATTGTTAATCTTTTATTTGTTTGCTAAGATTTTTGTTCACTTGTGTAATGTGCACTTTAGTATGTTTTTTTTTTTATGTGATGATTGATAGCTCTCTAACTCAAAGTATCGTTCATTGCTATTGAAGGTCCACTTTCGTTCAGACGGAGCACGCGTGAGCAAGACCATCTTGGACATCTCGACGATCACGCAGTCAATCGACGCTACAACAAGCTTTGACACATCGAGCACACCGATTTCGTCAACACCCGCCAAAAGGAGACAAGACGTGAGCATATTTTTTATTGTGATTTTCTACATATGATAATTTTTAAACACACATAGTGTTTTTTAAAATTACGTATTTCGAAAGCGCAGCTGACTGTAACGGGAATTTGGCATCGTCGAAGCGCGCTAAACGCCCATCTCCAACTACAAATCGTGGGTTGGAGTTCATTTCCCTCCACCCACGTCTCTCATTTTTCAAACGGCTCATGCAACTCTCCCACCCCCCGCCCAACACCGATGGACATCAAGGCCGCCGCTTACACAGGAGGACACAAGTGGTACAATGTGGGTTAGCGCACACCTATTAGGATTGATAGCTTGACGAATGATTGATAGGAAGTATCAGGACATGTACTAGCGCTTATATTGTCTAGCTCGAGGTGCATGTTGTAATTTGCCAGTTGAAATGAGAACGATGCCAAATGATAATTGTTAGAAAGCAAGCTTTCTAAATGTACCCGTCATAATGGTAGTTTGATTAACGTTATGATTTTTTTTCTTACATTTGAAAATTGCCCTGTTTTTTTGTGCAGCGATGGTGAAGCTGTGAGCGATTTGAAACAACGGAGAAGATGCTCACATGAGTTATAATGTTATAATGTTATAATTTCGATGGGTTAAATCTTATACATTTGAACAGATTATTATAATGAGTACAGACCTGCGTGAGCGTGAGAACAATTAGCGTGAGAGATATGAAAGGTATTAATAAGCGACGGTCTCTTTAATTTGTGTGGTTATGCGTTGTGTTGTGTGCGTATGCCCTTTCATTCATGTTTCCATTGCATTAATAACGCATGTCTGTGAGGTTTAAAAATTGGGATCAAACTATCATTTCCGAGAAGGTTCTTTGCGCACTCAGTGAGTGTGTCCATTTGAACTAAATTTGATGGAATTGACCTTTTTTTTTTTTAATCACACAGATTGTGTTGTTTCATGTGATTGTTGGATGATTCATACGCTAAGCTATTGGCTTCCCCCCCATGCTAGGCAGGGGATGCGGTAGCCTAGTGTATGGGTCAACTAACTATCACACATTTCAATCATCTTACGTATTCACAACATTGGTGTAGTACATATATGCATATACTACTCATACAACTATAGCATATACATCATATTATGCATTATCATTTCATGTTTGGCTCACTATATTCATTGTTATGCATGCATTTCATCCTCATTTATGTCCGACAGAATATTACTGCGTATGCATTACAGAATATACAGTGCAGGTTTGGAATAACATCGAAGAGAGTCATAATTCATACATACGAAGAGTCTGGCCAGCAAAATATTTAGAAGAAATACAACGGTTCCATACCACGTGGTGGGCTCAAATGACATTATTTTGGATCACTTTCTATGTAAATAAATAGAGTACGAATACGGAAAAAAAATTGTACATAACGATCGCAATAGGTTGCTTCGCAACCAAAAAAAAAAAAGAAACCCATATGACAGTACACAGACTTAATTGCATTTGCCTTGTGCAGAAATTTGGTGAGGACTGGTACCTCTTTTGGATTCATGATGCAATTCATACAAAACTTGATGGCCCTTATGGACCATTTGAGAGGTGAGGTGAAGTGTGTAGCCGTAGAATGAAGTAGAGGAGAATTTTTCAAGAATGTATCTATGTGCCCACCAAAGAGGCGTGTAGCGAGTCACTCCCCGCCTCATTCCCCCGCCCGAACCTGCGCTGGTTCGGTTTTTTTAGGCTGTACATCAGCGGCAGACGGTTCATTTGCGATGAAAGAATGCCCTTTTACGAACTTTCTCGAGGTTTACTGTTCATTTGCGACGGCACATTTTCTACATGTTACTCTGTAGATTATTTATGCAGAGAGTTGTTGCTGACGTCAAATACTGCCCTGCGCAGGCTCGACCGTGGCGGGGGACGCGTCCCACTGGCCATCCCCCCCGATGTCCCCAACCAGCCGCCCCTGCCCCTCCGCCTACACCCCCTCTTCGGAAACAAACACTTCAGCCACGAAGAGCGCTACTGTAGTACTGCGCCAGCCGACTTTGTTCGCCATGCTGCTCGCAATCCGCGCAGCAACGTTTACTGCTCATATTCCCCTCCCCAATCGCTCCGCCGACCCTATCCATTTCTGTGGTTTTGCCTTCCTGTCCCCCTGTCAACAAAGCCCCCCTTTCCGCCACCGCTAGGTCCCCCCTTTCCCACCACACCCCCATACCTCCCCCTGCCCTGCCCCCTCCTTCCCCATCCCCCTTCCCCCTCCCCCCCGTACTGTATTGCGTCCAAGTCGAGCCCTAATCTCCTGCTACCACCTCGAGCAAGGTGCTGAGTGGCTAGCAGCAAGGCGGTCTTGCTCGCCCTCCCTCCTAACAGACTATTAAAACCTCCGCGTTTCGGCGTTCCCTCCCGCCACTTCTCCGAGGGCTGCCAGGTGAAGCGTCCTGAGCCACATCGGTTGGCTAAGAGCCTTTACCTAAGGGGGTTTCCCGTCTCTGGACACATAACAATCGCATACCAGCAAGCGGAGCGAGTGCAGCGAGCGACAGGGACAAGGTGCGCGTATATATTGTATTTCCCATGATCTGAAGTGAATTCCGCAATTTATTCCTGTGGGTGCTCGTCCTTTGATGGCTGAGGTCCGTGAATTGCCCTGATGCCATTCAAACCGTTTCAATGCATTGTTCCTTTTGCCTTTCTTCGCACGTGTTGTTGGGACGAGTAGCTCCAGCTTACCACGATTGCATTCGCGCCTTTGCCCCGTCTCCAAGCATCCATCTCACAGCGTTTACACGCGTGTGCCGATTATGCGCACCGCGTGCTCATTACTTGTTCCATTTCGCCGCGTCAGCATTCGTGCCGCGCGCACCCCTGCACTCTCCCCTCGTTCTTCAGATCACGTCTAATTCGCACTAGTTCGCGCATCTTCCTCTCATTCTAACCTAGGCTTCGCGTATTCGAATCGGTCTCATCGCGTACCTCATCAGACATTCGTGTCTCTTAAACGCTTCGCCCCCCCTCCCCCCCCACCACTCTCTAAAAATCTCGGCTTCTTATTTGTCGTCTCCCTTTTCAGGTCCAATCTGGTTACCACTTCGCCCGTCGCTCGAGGGTCGTAAGCTGGTTCTCGAGGCTGGCGGTTGCTTCTTAGGGTGAACGTGCTAGAAATAGGACTTGCGATTCGTCTGGTCAAGATAGGATAGGAGCGCGAACCGTCGGCCCCTCAGGAGCACGACACGTCACCCGTCCACGTCACCATGTCGCGGTCCTACGCGAACCTCCTCGACCTATCAGGGGACGCGCCGCTGTTCACGCGCCCAGTCGCGCGCGGAAGCAAGGGCAGCCTCACCCGCTCCGCCACGGCGACGGGGACGATTGCGGACGGCGGGCGGCCGGGCGCGGGGAATCTGATGGGGCTGGGCGGGGGGGTGGACGAGGCGTCAAGCTCGGGATCGGAATCGCCGTCGAGCCTGGCGCAAGAGCGGTTGATTATTGTGGCGAACATGCTTCCGCTGCACGCGGAACGGGACCCCGCCACGCAGGTGAGGTGCAGGCGGAATGGGGAGCAATTGGGAAGGGGGGAAGGGCGGGGGAAGATGGTGCGGGTGAGGCGCCGGTGCGCAAGGGGAAGATGCTGCTTTGGGGAGGGGAGAGGAGGGGAGGTGAATGGGAGTGGGAGGCGAGGGAAACGGGGTGGGGAAGGTAGTAGGAATTAGATCGGGCTAATTGTGGATTGGAGAGGAAGGGGGGCGTTGCGCATGGGCGGATGGGATTAGTGTGTGGTTTGCGGGGGCTACAATGTGGGGCGGGTATACAATGTGGACTTGTGATTGCCGCTCTGTATGGGGCTCTTCGGTATGTATGCACGTGCATGTGCGGTATAAGAGAGGAACGGGGGTGGTGAAGAATGTAAAAGGGAGAAATGGATGGATTGGACTGTCCTCTGAAAAGGATGCACTGCTTCTGAGGCGCCTCAAAGGCCGTGGGGTCGGGCCCTTTGAAAAGGATGCACGGCATAGAGAGAGTGAGAAGATGTGAGAGAGGGAGGGAAGAGAGAGGGGCTTGGTCGCGGAAAAATGGGGGCGGGGAGAGAGTCCATGTGTGTTTGGGCACGCACGCATGCAATGAGAGAGGAAGACAAAGAGAGACCCTAACCCCTGCTGCTATGCTTTGCAAGCAAATTATTCATGTTGTGCAATCCCCCCTCCCCCACATCCCTGCTTCTCCCCGCCTCCCCACCGCCCCATGGCCCCACTGCCTCTCTGCCTGACTGTCCCACTGCCCACACTGCCTTCACTCCCCACACTCCCCACACTCCCCACGCTGCCCACAACGCGGCATGGCGTGGCATGGAGCAGGAGTGGGCGTTCAGGTGGGACGAGGACGCGCTGCTGCTGCAGATGAAAGACGGCATCACAGCCGGCAGCGACGAGGACATGGAGATCATCTACATCGGCTCGCTCAAGGTGCGCGGGGGAAGGGGGAGTGGGTGTCCCCTGTCCACCACCCATGCGTGGCATGTGTGTGCACTCGGCATGCATACGCTCTTCTTTACCCCCACCGCCTTTCCTGAGGCGCCTTTGAGGCATCACAGCAGGCAGCGACGAGGGCATGGAGATCATCTACATCGGCTCGCTCAAGGTGCGCACGCGTACACACACACTCACGCGGCGTGCACTGCTTTTCCCTCACTGCCTGTCCTGAGCCGCCTTCACAGCATCACAGCGGGGCAGGCAGCGACGAGGACATGGAGATCATCTACATCGGCTCGCTCAAGGTGCACTGGCGTTGCTCTTGAGAACTTCTAAAAGCAACTCTTGCATCATCGGCATTTCAGCAGGCACGGATGATGTCATGTCAGGGATGATCAATGTCCCCCCTCAAGGTGCCATGCCATGGCATGTGGTTCATTGATGTGGGTGTGGGTCAACGCTTGTGCGCGTGTGGGTGGTGATGGGCATGTGTCAATGGCCATTGGCATGTTTGGGTTTTCTGTGCTCGTGCATGCCTGTGTGCATGCGTGTATGAGCATGCATGTCTGTATGTGTGCATGTCTTCACGCCAACGCGCATGCATGGTGGCCATGGGATGGGATGGAATGTGTTACGCACAGGTGGAGGTAGACCCATCGGAGCAGGACAGGGTGGCAGCAACGCTTCTAGAGAACTTCAACTGCGTCCCCACCTTTTTGCCAGCCGACCTCAAAGCCAGGTCACCTCACCCGCTCCTGTGCTGCACCCGAACCTGCACTCTTTGCCTTCTTATTCCTTTCTCCACATACCCTTCCCTCCCCTCCCCGCTCCTCCCCACCGAACCCACCTCAATTTGTCCCCATCCTTTTCCTGTCTTGTGTTTTGCACGCCTTGCTGCCTCCCATTCTCCTCCTTGCTTCCACGCGTTCCTACTTCCGTCCTCCCCCCCCCCTCCCCCCTCCCCTTCCCATCTCACTTCCCAACCTTCCAAAACTCTCCCTTGCTCCATCACCCTCCATCCACCCCCCCTTCCACCCACCACACCCAATCTCCCACCAACCTCCTCCATCACCCCACCACACCCTTTCACACCCCACCCCTTCCTCCCTGCTCCCCCTCCCCCATCAGATTCTACCACGGCTTCTGCAAGCAGCAGCTATGGCCGCTCTTCCACTACCTCCTCCCGCTGGGCCCGTCCCACTCATCCGGTCTATTCGACCGGGAGCTGTGGCAGGCGTACGTGAGTGCGAACAAGATATTCAGCGACAAGGTGATGGAGGTGATCAGCCCGGACGACGACTACGTGTGGGTGCACGACTACCACCTCATGGTCCTCCCCACCTTCCTGCGCAAGCGCTTCCACCGCGTGCGCCTCGGCTTCTTCCTGCACAGGTGCGCGGGGGAGGGGTGGGGGGGAGAGGGGGGAGGGTGGGGAAGGAGGGTGGGGAGGGGGAAGGCGGGCTGGTGTAGAGAGAGTGGAGAGTGTGGGTGGGTGGCAAGGGAAGCGGAGAGAGGGGGGGGGTGCGTGTGGGGGGGGTTGGCCCTAGGACAGTGGGAGTGGAATGGTTGTGGTGTTATGTCTTTTCTTATGGACTTGTGCTGCACTCTACCCAACCAGACGTTTTTCGTGAAGGGGTTGGGATGTACTGCTTTCACCAACTTGGGTCTTACACCGTGCTCTGCACTCACTGCCCTGCCCCCAGCATCACTGCTCTACTCTGCGTCCCCCCAAACCCACCTGTCCCAATCCAGCCCAACCCAACTCCACCCCAACCCATAGTCCCCCCCCGAAAACCTACCCGACCCCATCCCCACTCCCTTCTCCCATCCCCACTCCCTTCTCCCCTCCCCACTCCCTTCTCCCCTCCCGTCTCCCCTCCCGCACCAGCCCGTTCCCTTCCTCTGAGATCTACCGCACGCTCCCCGTGCGGGACGAGATCCTGCGCGCGCTGCTCAACGCGGACCTGATCGGCTTCCACACCTTTGACTACGCGCGCCACTTCCTCTCCTGCTGCTGTCACAGCCCCCAAAATCACTGCTTCTCTCTGCGCCCCTCCCCCACCCAACCCACCTTTTTCAACCTAACCCATTCCCATCCCCACCCCGTCCCACCCCACCCGACCCCATCCCCCTCCCGTCTCCCCCCCTCCCCTCCCCCGTCCCCCCCCCCACCAGCCCGTTCCCCTCTTCCGAAATCTACCGCACGCTCCCCGTGCGGGACGAGATCCTGCGCGCGCTGCTCAACGCGGACCTGATCGGCTTCCACACCTTCGACTACGCGCGCCACTTCCTCTCCTGCTGCTCGCGCATGCTGGGCCTCGAATACGAGTCCAAGCGCGGCCACATCGGCCTCGACTACTACGGGCGGACGGTTGGGATCAAGATCATGCCCGTGGGGATCCACATGGGAGGTTGAACGCGGCGCTGAGTCTCGCGGACACGGAGTGGCGGGTTGGGGAGCTGCGCGCGCAGTTTGAGGGGAAGAAGATTGTTCTTGGCGTGGACGATATGGACTTGTTCAAGGGGATCGGTGGGTTTCAGGGGGGGGAGGGGGGGGGGGATTGGGTGGGGGGTAAGGGGTGTGGGGTTTGGGGATGGGTAAGGGGAGGGAGAGGGGTAAGGGACTGGGAAGCTGGGGGCTTGCGTGGTGTGTTTTTATGTGATCTATGTGGCTCCGTGATTGTCATTGGTTGTTTGTTATTGTCCTCATTGTCATCATAATCATCAACACCTCCACCACCACGACCACCATTAACACCATTTTCTCTTCTTGGTTTCCCGATGGTCGCGCCGGTCGACTAAAGAATATATCCTCTCTCCCACACCCTCCCCCGGGTACCTGGCTGGCACCTGGCGCCCATGGCATTGACACGGCATGGCACGGCACGTCACGTCACGGCATGACATGGCATAACACAACATGGCACGGCATGACATGGCATAACACAACATGGCCCGGCATGACATGGCATAACACAACATGGCACGGCATGACATGGCATAACACAACATGGCACGGCATGACATGGCATAACACAACATGGCACGGCATGACATGGCATAACATAACATGGCACGGCATGACATGGCATAACACAACATGGCACGGCATGACATGGCATAACACAACATGGCACGGCATGACATGGCATAACACAACATGGCACGGCATGACATGGCATAACACAACATGGCACGGCATGACATGGCACGGCATGACATGGCATAACACAACATGGCACGGCATGACATGGCACGGCATGACATGGCACGGCATGACATGACATGGCACGCCACGTCACGGCATGGCCTTGCAGGGCTGAAGATGCTGGCGATGGAGCAGCTGCTGCGGCAGCACCCCGAGTGGGTTGGCAAGGTGGTGCTCGTGCAGATCGCCAACCCTGCTCGCGGCCGCGGGGCTGAGGTCGAGCACATGCAGAACGACATCTACTCCATTGTCAAGTAACACCATTTCTGTAGCCTGACGCGCCTTAAAAACTGCTGCATTGTCAAATACGAGTCCACTGGATCGCTGTCTACGATGCCTTTCCCTCCCTTTCCCCATGTCTCAGGCATCTCCCTCCCCCATCTCATCCCGTATCTGCCTCCTGTGCACCTTGTATGCTTTGAAAGACACCCCCCCCCACACACACACACATCCGTCCTTGGATCAGCCCCTGACTTAGAACTGCGTTTGTTGCCTTTCTATCCCCCCCTCCGTCCCCCCCATCTTCCTCCCCTACTCCCCGACCCCCTTCCCCCGCCCCCCTTCCCCCGCCCCCTCCCCTACCCCTTCCGCTCCTCACCCTCCCGCCCTCTCTCCCGGCAGGCGTGTGAACCGTGAGTTTGGTCGAGAGGGGTACGAGCCGGTGATGCTGCTGGAGCGGCACGTGCCCATGTACGAGCGCGCAGCCTTCATGTCGCTGGCCGAGTGCCTCGTCGTCACAGCCGTGCGCGACGGCATGAACCTCACGCCCTACGAGTACATCGTCTGCCGTCACGGGGTGGATGCTGCCCAGGCCGCCTCTGTTGCTGCTTCTGCCGCTGCCCGCGCGTCTCCTGCTGCTGCGACCGCTGCTGCTGCTCTTGGCCCTGGTGCCGCTGCTGCTGCTGCTGGTGGTGTAGCTGCCGGTGCTGCTGGTGCTGGTAGCGCTGGCACGGGCGCACATGAGGGGTCAGGGGCCAAGCCTCCCCTGCCCACCCATCGCTCCCACGCGCATTCGTCTCTCGACCCTCCAGCTCAGGCTCCTGCGTCCTCTGCAGACGCAGGAGGGGACGAGGCAAAACACACAGAGACAGCAGGAGCAGCGGAGGGAGGAGCAGCAGCAGGAGAGGGAGGAGCAGCAGCGGGGGGTGCGGGGGCAGTAGACATCGCAAGCGATGGGGTGGCAGCAGATTCAGGTGCCGCCGCAGCAGCAGCAGGCGCTGCTGGTGATACAGCAGGGGCACCTGCGGGATCCGCAAAAGCAGCAGGGGCAGGAGCAGCAGGAGCGGGAGCAGGAGGAGCAGCGGGAGCGGGATCAGTGGGAGCAGGAGCGGAGAGCGCGACAGGGCCTGTGGTGGGGCCGTCGCCGTCGCTGCCAGCGATCATAACGAAGCGGGGTGGCGAGGCGGAGAGCAGGAAGAAGCGGCGCAGCGCCATTGTGGTCTCGGAGTTTATTGGCTGCTCGCCATCCCTCAGTGGCGCCATTCGAATCAACCCCTGGAATGTGCAGGTGTGTGGTGTACACATGCACGTATGTGTGCACGTGGAAGTGGTGCCTGAGTGTGCGGGGTGGAGGGAAAAGGGGGGAGGGGTGGGGGGTTGTACTGATTCATGCGCAGCACACGTGCAGCACAAATGGTTCAGAGTAGGCAGGAGGAATGGGCTGGCAAGGCGGCTCTTGCATGTTAGCTCAAAGCCGCCCACCTCTCCCCACGCCCTCTTACCCCTTCCGCTTCCCCTCACCAATCTTCCCTTTCCCCCTTTCCATCCCCAAACCCCTAACTATCCACTTTCCCCTGAACCCGTCCATCCCTCTCGAATCCCCACCCCTCCCCTCCCCGCCCCCCCCTTCCCTCCCCTCCCCTCCCCTCCACTCCCCTCCCCTCCCCCCCTCTCCTCTCCTCCCCTCCCCTCCCCTCCCCTCCCCTCCCCTCCCCTCCCCTCCCCTCCCCTCCCCTCCCCTCCCCTCCCCTCCCCTCCCCTCCCCTCCCCTCCCCTCCCCTCCCCTCCCCTTCCTCTCCCCTTCCCCTCCCCACCCCTCCCCTCCCCTCCCATCCACTCCCCTTTCCCCCTTCCCCAGGCGGTGGCGGACGCGGTGAACAGTGCGTTGACGATGGGGGAGGCGGAGCAGGAGATGCGGCATGACAAGCACTACAAGTACGTGCGCGACCACCACGTCGGCTACTGGGCGCACTCCTTCGTCTCCGACCTGCAGCGCACCTGCCGGTCAGTGGGCCTCCCCTTCTCTGCGTGTGCGTGCGGGTGCTATGCTTGCTGAGGTGACTTTTGAGTCGACTCAAAAGTCAGCCTCTCTGCGCGTTGGTGTGGGTGCGGGTGCTATGCTTGCTGAGTGACTGCCTGGGTGGTTCTGTGGCTGTGTGGTGCTGTGGCTGGGTTGCGAAGAGGCGTGGGTGGGTGCTGTGCGGTTGAGAGGCTGTTGGGCATCTGCATGGGGGGGCATTAGTGGGGGCGCTCTTTTTCTCCTACCTCCAGTGCACTTGCAGTTGAGAACGTGTGGGCGGATGATGGTTCTGCTGTTGCTGGATTGCTGAGGAGCTGGGTTTCTCGATCGCTTGCTTGTCAGCACTCTCCCCTTCCCCCTGTGACTGCATTGTGTTCTCACAAGACCGCCCTGAAAGCCTTCATTGCAGTCCCCTTCCCCTCATGCCACACCCGCTTCTCCTTCACCACACCCTCCCTTTCCCTCTCCCCTTCCTCCCACCCCTCCCCTCGTCCTCCCCTCCACCTCTCCCTCCGCCGCCCCCTGTTCCCGGCTTCTCTTTTCCCAGGGAGCACAGCCACCTGTGCTGCTACGAGCTTGGCTTCCGCAAGCTGCACACCGACCTGCTCGTTCGCTCTCCCCACAACCCCCTGCCGCGCCCCGCTACTCTCTCACCACACCCTCCATTTCCCTCCCTTCTCCCTCCCATCCCCCCCTCTCGTCCTCTCCCCCGTTCCCCTCCTCTCTCCCCCGGCCGTCCTCTCCCTCCCTCCGCCCCGGCCTGCCCTCTCACAGGGAGCACAGCCACCTGTGCTGCTACGGCATCGGCTTTGGGCTGGGCTTCCGCACAGTGGCCCGACTCACTCACCACGCCCTCCCTTTCCATCTCTCCTCCCCCCCACCTCTCCCCCCTCCCCTCCCCGGCCTGCCCTCTCCCAGGGAGCACAGCCACCTGTGCTGCTACGGCATCGGCTTCGGGCTGGGCTTCCGCACAGTGGCGCTGGACCCCAACTTCCGCAAGCTGCAGACCGACCTGCTCGTGCGCTCCTACCAGCGCGCACAGTCGCGCCTCATCCTGCTCGACTACGACGGCACCATGATGCCGCAGGTGAAGGGGGGGGGGGGGGGGGGGGGGGGATTTGGGGAGCGAGGGGGAGGGAAGGGACCGGCCTGCTCGTGCGCTCCTACCAGCGCGCGCAGTCGCGCCTCATCCTGCTGGAGGTGAGGGGGGGGAGGATTTGGGGGGGGGGAGAGGGGGGACGAGGGGGAAGCGAGGGGACGGACCTGCTCGTGCGCTCCTACCGGCGCGCGCAGTCGCGCCTCATCCTGCTGGACTATGACGGCACCATGATGCCACAGGTGGGGGGAGGGGGGGAGGGGTGCAGGGGGGATGGGGGGGGGGGACCGAGGGGGAAGGGAGGGGACAGACCTGCTCGTGCGCTTTTGAGACGTCTCATCCTGCTCCTCATCCTACCTGTCCCGCCTCATCCTGCTCGACTATGATAGCACCATGATGCCGCAGATGTGGCATGGGGGTGGGGGTGGAATGGTGGGAAGGGAAGGGGTCCTTGGGGAGGGGGAAAGGGCAGGAAGGGAAGAATTGAGCGGGATTTGGGCAAGCCAGGCCAGGGCGCTGTGGGCAGCATGCAGCCACTTTGAGCTTCTCGACTCGTCTCGATTCGCATTGATAAACCGCCCTCTTAGTCCCTGCCCCTCCTGCTCCCCTTAAACCCTGCCTGCTCCGGCTCCCCCGCTGCACCCCGTGCTCTCCCTGCTGCCCTTGCTTCACCGCCTCGCTTCCCCCCACAGACGTCCATGAACGAGACCCCTGGGCAGGACACGTTGGACGGGGTGCATGCTGCAGCAGCTGATCCAACTCGCCCTCCCTGTTCGTTGTCAATTCTTGAGGCGCCTCAATCCCCGTTTCGCTCTCCCTCCCCCTCCCCTGTCCCCTCCCCCTGTCCCTCTCCCTCCCCCTCCACCAGACGTCCATCAACAAGACCCCGGGGCAGGACGTGTTGGACGTGGTGCAGCGGCTGAGCAGCGACCCGCGCAACACCGTCTTTGTCGTCAGCGGCCGCCGCCGCGAGAACCTCGAGGCCTGGTTCCACACCTGCCCGCGCCTTGGCCTCGCGGCTGAGCACGGCTTCTTCGTCAGGTGCGCTCACGCCTGTGCCTGGGGCTGGGGCTGTTAGACGTGTTTTGAATCGACTCAATCAAACCACACTAGGCCCCGTTGAGAGAACCTCGAGGCCTGGTTCCACACCTGCCCGCGCCTGGGCCTTGCTGCTGAGCACGGCTTCTTCGTCAGGTGCGTGTGTGTGCGCCCACGCCTCTGCCTCAGGAGTGAGTCCACTCACAGCACATTCGGCCTGGTTCCACTGCTGCCCGCGCCTGGGCCTTGCTGCCATGCACAGCTTCTTTGTCAGGTGCGTGTGTGTGTGCGTGCGTGCGTGCGCCCTCGCCTCTGCCTCAAGAGTGAAAGAGTGAGTCCACTCACAGCACATTCGGCATGGTTCCACACCTGCCCGCGCCTCGGCCTCGCGGCTGAGCACGGCTTCTTCGTCAGGTGCGCCTGCGGCTAGGCTTGGGGGGTGCTGGGAGCCACTGCGGGGGTGCTGGGGGTGGTGCTTTGGGGAGGTGCTGGGGTGGAGCAGCCATTGACTTGTAGCACCATCTCTCCACTCTCTCCTTCCTTTTCTCTCCGCCCCGCCTTCTCCGCCCTCCTCCCCCAACACCCACCATCCGCACCCAACACCCTCCACTTTCTGTGTCCCACCCCACCCCGTGCCGTCTCTCTCCTCTCTTATCAGCTGGAACGGTCTGCCCTGCCCCATGGCTGACCACAACCGCACAGTAGGGCACAACATGGAACGACCCCACTCTCTCCATCACCTTTCTTTCTCCCCGCTCCTCCCCCCTTTCTTTTCCTCTCTTCCCCCTTCCCGCCTCCCCCTTCCACCCGCGCCCTCTCCTCTCTATGGCCCCTTTCTCCCTCCCACCAACGCCCTTCCTTCCCCCCGCGCCTCCCTCCCATCAGCTGAAGCAGGTCGGCCCCCTGGCAGACAACAATCGCGCAGCAGGACGCCACGTGGAAGGGCGCGGCCCTCCCAGTGCTGGAGCTCTACACGGAATCCACCGACGGGTCGTACGTCGAGTCCAAGGAGAGCGCGCTCGTGTGGCATGGCACCACCGCCTCTCCTCATTCCCCCCTGCTTCCCCGGCCCCTCACCCCCCCTGCCTCCCCCACTTCCCTTCCCCCTCTATGGCCCCTTTCTTCCCCTACGCCCCTACGCCCCTACGCCCCTTCGTCCCCGTCTTCCCCCCTCCTCCCTCATTCCTTTCAGCTGGAGCCGGTCGGCCCCCTGGCAAACGACAATCGCGCAGCAGGACGCCACGTGGAAGGACGCGGCCCTCCCAGTCCTGGAGCTCTACACGGAATCCACCGATGGTTCGTACATCGAGACCAAGGAGAGCGCGCTCGTGTGGCACCACCGCGACGCGGACCCCGACTTTGGGTCGTGGCAGGCCAAGGAGCTGCTGGACCACCTGGAGAGCGTGCTGGCTAATGAGCCGGTGGTGGTCAAGGGCGGGCATCATATCGTGGAGATCAAGCCGCAGGTGAGGGAATTTGGGGGGGAGAGAGGGGTTGGCGGGGAAAGAGGGGGGGGGAAGGGCAGGCCAAGGAGCTGCTGGACCACCTGGAGAGCGTGCTGGCTAATGAGCCGGTGGTGGTCAAGGGCGGGCATCATATCGTGGAGATCAAGCCGCAGGTGAGGGAATTTGGGGGGGAGAGAGGGGTTGGCGGGGAAAGAGGGGGGGGGAAGGGCAGGCCAAGGAGCTGCTGGACCACCTGGAGAGCGTGCTGGCTAATGAGCCCGTGGTGGTGAAGGGTGGGCATCATATTGTCGAGATCAAGCCGCAGGTATGGGGTTGAGGGGGGGAGGGGAAGGGAGAGAAGGATCGGACGGGGCATGAGGGAAGGGGAGTGTGAGTGAGTGTGTCTGTTTATGGGGTAGCTGCTGGGAGTGGAGGGCGGGTGACGGGCTGGTTGCATGTCTGCTGGGGGCCTGTCCTCGCCCTCCAGTGCTTGCGTCTCCCACCCCCACATCCCCCTCCTCTCCCTCCATCCTTTTCCGCTTCCCCCCTCCCCAAACTTTCCCGCTCCTCCATCTCAACCTGCCTCCCCCTCTCCCCCCCTGCCGCGCTTGCCTCCCCCCACCCTCCCCTCCCCCTGCACCCCTCTGCCGTCCCTGCCCCCCTGCCTACCCCTCCCTCCCCCCGCCTCCCTCTCAGGGAGTGAGCAAGGGGTTGGTGGTGGAGCAGCTGCTGAGGGCGTCCAAGGGGGCAGGCAAGGCGGCACCGGACTTTGTGCTGTGTGTGGGCGACGACCGGTCGGACGAAGACATGTTTGAGCGCATCAACGCCATCATGACCACCGCCCCCTCGCCCACACCCCTCGCTGAAGTCTTCGCCTGCACTGTAAGGACTGCACTCCCGCTCTCCCTGTGCCCTACTCTGTTGGTTTCCCGCATCCTTCTTCCTATGCCCTATTTTTCCCCTCCCTTAGCTTTCCGTTCTTCTCCACCCTCTCATGCGTTTTGCGCTGATGTTCTTCTCCTGCCTGCCTTTCCCCCAGTCCACTCTCCCGCTCCTGTGCCTCTCTCCATGCTGTTGTTCCCACACTCAGCTGCATGCACACCACACCACACCACACCACACCACACTACACCACACCACAGCCACCCTCCCCTCCCCTCCCCTCCCCTCCCCTCCCCTCCCCTCCCCTCCCCTCCCCTCCCCTCCCTTCCCATTCCATCCCGTCTCCTTCCCCCCTCCCCTCCCTCCTCCCCTCCCGCCCTTCCCCTCCGCTCCTGCCCTCCCCCTGCACGCCTCTCCCTGGGCACCAACAGGTGGGGCAGAAGCCGAGCAAGGCGCGCTACTACCTGGACGACACCAGCGAGGTCATCAAGATGCTGCGCGGGCTCGCCAACGCGCCCTCCATGCCCTCCACCATCCCCCCGCCCCTCTCCTCCTCCACCTCGGTCCCCACCGCCTCCGCTGCCCCGCTCCACACACTCCCGCCCCAGCACCAGCCGTCACACGCTGCCACAGCTGCTCTTCTAGGCCCCCAGCCTGGGTTGTACACGTTGGGGGCTACGGGGGGACCGGCTTCGGTGGTGGGAGCACCAGGGTCTATGCTTGGAGGCATGATGGGGGGTGTGATGGGTGGGGCGATGATGGGGGGTCTGCCGG
Organism: Closterium sp. Yama58-4; assembly: GCA_947470075.1. Taxonomy (NCBI): domain Eukaryota; kingdom Viridiplantae; phylum Streptophyta; class Zygnematophyceae; order Desmidiales; family Closteriaceae; genus Closterium; species Closterium sp. Yama58-4. The sequence goes on along the minus strand of CANIUD010000225.1, from coordinate 273,961 downwards.
GGGGAGGGTTGGGAGGGGCGCTCCCGCCCGCAGACAATGCGCATTTGAACTTTGGGGTGGATGAGAGTGAAGGGTTGTGATGTGACGAGATGTGGGTAGTGCAGTGCGGTTCAGTGCGGTGAGGCGCGAGTGGGGCTGGGAGGGCAACCATGTGATAGCTGGAGAGTTGTACTCTTTATTGTGTATTCCTATAGTGTTCCAGGACTGGCAGTACCCAAGCAGGATACGCAGGCACTGCTGTTGAATTTGTTGATCAGTAATTGGGTCTTGTAACATGTTACATCATGTGCGTGCCATCAAATTGGTGTAGGGCATGTTTCATGCCTGATGTGTGCAATTTCTACTGGACAAGGGATTTCGCTCCCACAGTGCAAGTGCATATTGTCTTTCTGAAGTAGTGCAGAAAATGTTGATGCAGTATGTGTGCTTGCATAGTGTTGTCTGTCTCCCAACGGTGCAATCGCCTTTGTCAGCCTACATATCGAACATTAAGGACGTGTCCAGCGCGTACACTTTCGGGTTTTTACATATATTTAACGTATTTGGGATCACGAGTAGAAATAGTACCGCTAGGTGTGGCCTTTGAGTTTCGCGTCCAAAAAGGCGGGGGAAGACACGATTCGCCCCCCAACACAAATCTAACATCAAGGTGGGCGACAGTGGCGACAGCACTACTCTGTAACTAAAATTTCGCTAGCCGTCACAGATTCTTGCGAAATTCATTCTTGCCTTCGTTGAACCGGTATTGTTGCAAATCAGACACGTGCAAGTTTGATTTTGGGGTTTGTTACCGTACGTGCTTTTCGCGTCATGTTAACGATTTGGCGCACGTGTGGCCTGTGACTGGTTGCACGTATCGTAGGTGCCCGCGTCCAAAAATACTGTAAAAACATGGTTACATTTAAAAAACGTGGTAACTGTAGCGCCAGATGAGCTGTAAATGTACGCGCTGGACATGCCCTAATCCCAATGTTACGCTTATGTTTGATGTCAACTGTACCATGTCATAAAAACCGAAAATCATAACTAGTTAGCACAAGCTGACTCAAACCACCAGATACATGGCAATACCGTAGCAGCTCAAGGCACTGCTCTTTCTGTGGCAAAAGTGGGCTGTGCATAGAAGCTGCTCTGATTGGCAAAAGCCGGTAACTGGTCATGAAAAGTTGTTGGATGGTAGTACAACCTTAGTGGGCTTGAATAAAATTTGCAGATGAGCAGGCACGACATGGCACGGCGCGGCATGTCACAGGCCAGGAATGGAAGGCCTGAAACGGTAGATTATTGAACTGATCGTATGATGCGATGGGTGGGTGAAAGGAGCGGAGTCGCTTGATGATGGTACTGATGATATGGAGGATGTGTGTGGGGTGTGGAATGCGGTTGTGGCATGAGGAAAGTGGAACGTGGAAAGTGGAATGTAGAGTGTGGGAGGAGAGGGGACTAGGTCACTAGGATGCGAGGGGACTAGGAGAGCATGGGAGGATGCGAGTGGAGTGCGGAGGATGGGGAGAGACGGGCCGAAGAGGAGGAAATGGAGGAGATTGGTAAGGGGGCCGATTCCGTGGATTCTCAAGAGGGGTTAAGAGAGGAGGAAGTGGAAGAGATCGCTGAGGGAGACGATTCCTTGGATTCTCCGACTGCCCGCCTCCACACACACAAGCCGGCGCACCCCTGCATGTGGCAAGGCAGAGAGAGGGAGGGGGGAGAGAGGAACGGGGATGCAGCTTAAGCATGCAACAACAGGCCGCATGACATGACCCATCACCTCACCCACCATAATATCCACCCAGCATACAACACCCATCACATCCCCTCCCAACACGCCACCCTCCCAGCACGCCACCCTCCCAGCACGCCACCCTCCCAGCACGCCACCCTCCCAGCACGCCACCCTCCCAGCACGCCACCCTCCCAGCACCGCACCTGGCATGGCGAGTCGCTCCACCACGACTCGTAGGCTGTCGGACTGCAGGCACATGTGACACCGCGTCCCACCCGCTGCTGCCGCCCCCACCGCCCCTGCGTCCTGCCGGTATTGCAGGGCCTGCCACGGGCGAGAGGAAGGGCAGCAGAGGAGGTAGGGAAGGAGGTGAGGTGTGGCAGCAGAGGAGGTTAGGACGGGATGTGGAGCAGAAGGTGCGCATTGTGAGTTGGCCAAAAAGATTGCAGCTTGTAGCCAACCCTTGGCCAACTCTTGCAGCCAGAACAGTATTAGAGATTTGGGGGAGGAGTCACATGGAGGCGAAGGGGGAGTGGAGGTAAGGAAGCAGGTGGAAAGATAATTTGGAAAGGGAACATGAAGGTAGGTAGGAAGAGGTGGGGTGGGGTTGGGGGATGTAAGGGGGGTCGTGAGTGGGTTACAAAGGCACACTAGTCAAATGGTTACGTAGCAAAGAACAAAGAACAACAGGCATCAGCTAAGAGCAGCAGGGATCAACTAAGAGCGGCAGGGATCAACTAAGAGCGGCAGGGTTCTCAGAACATTCGAGGCATGGCAATGCAGGGAGCAGGGAGGACGATGTCCCACCTGGCCGACAGTGAACTCATCGATGTTGAGCCGCGCATACATATGATCCTTGGCTAGCGTTGTGATGTCACTGTGCTCATGGGCACACATGCACACATGCACACATGCACACATGCACACATGCACACATGCACACATGCACACATGCACACATGGACACATGCATACATGCATACATGCACACACATGCACACACATGCACACATGCACACATGGACACATGGACACATGGACACATGCACACATGGACACATGCATACATGCATACATGCACACATGCACACACATGCACACATGCACACATGCACACATGCACACATGCACACATGCACACATGCACACATGCACACATGCACACATGCACACACGCACACGCACACGCACACATCCACACACACACGGAGGGCAGGAGTAGCAACATACAAGTGAGCATACAGGGGTCGGATAAAAAAGGAGTGAGGCTGGCGCATACGACTCGGTGGAAGAACAAGGGGGGGGGAACGACTGGGGTACAAGACAGCATACAGCCTGAGGTGATGGAATGAGGTCAAAGGAAGGAGGATGCAGGCAACATGCAGTGGAGGAAGATGAAGTGTTAGATCAGGGCAAAAGGGTTTGAAGAGGTAGAGGGGGTAGAGCAGGTATATGGGGTAGAGGGGGCAGGTGAAGAAAGAAAGAAGGCACAAGGGTGGGATTGCACTCTAGCTTGATTCAGCGACAGCAAGGGGGACGGGCGGGACGAAGCATCACAGCTCGTCAGAACCACCTCAAAGAAATCAGGTGCAGCAGGACAATGGGAGTGCGGGTAGGAAGGAGGGAGGGAGGGAGGGAGGGAGGGAGGGAGGGAGGGAGGGAGGGAGGGAGGGAGGGAGGGAGGGAGGGAGGGGGGGGGGAGGGGGGGGGGGGGGGGGGCGAGGTGGTGCTGCAGTACAGGGCAATCACCTTCGCGCGTAGATGTCAATAAGAGCCCCGCTCTCGTCCACCACTGGTAGAGACGACACTCCCGCTGGTGTGTGTCCCATGGCAGGCCAAGGTGATGGGACCAGGGGAGGCGAGGGGTAGGCGAGGGGGGAGAGGGAAGGGGAGGCGGGGAGAGAAGGGGAGAAAGGAGGAGGAGAAGGAAGGGCACTGGGAGGATGAGGAGATTATAAACAACTGGTGATGTGAAACGGCAAGGAGCAAGCAGCAACGACTGGGTAAAGCGCAAGCAGCAGCAGCAGTGGTGGCAGGAGGGGGTAAGGAGGCAGGCACCTTGCAAGAGCAGCGAGAGCGCGGCAAAGAGAGACATGGACGTCCGAAGCACGACAACGGGGCGCGTGTTTTGAGTCGATCTAAACTCGACTTAGGGCGTATCTTTGGTTCGGGTCATGCACTGTTTGGGTCATCCGAGATTCTTGGAAGACCAATCAGGCGCATTTTAGTTACACTACTCGAATACCATTGGACCTCCCATGACCCAAAGTGTACTGATGACCCAAACAGTGCCTTATGACCCGAACCAAAGATACGCCCTTAATATCACACACACCTTGCAGCAGCAGCGAGAGCGCAGCAAAGAGGGACATGGACGTCTGCAGCACGACAATGGGGCGCGTGTTGGGGCGGCCACTCTCTGGCGCCCACGTGCCTATGGGTAGCGCTCCCAGCGGCTGTGAGAGCAGCGGTAAAGACCCTGCCACGTGCCGGAAGTGCTTTGCCACGCCTGGAGAGAGAGATTGTGGGGGGGGCAGGGGAAGAGTGGATGGTATACCGCAGAGAAGCAGAGTACAGTGAGGAGGGGTTTTACAGCTTTACGGTTAAGAACCCGACACCTTAAAAGTAGAAAGCAAGTAGAGAAATCCAAATCAACAATAGCAGAAACACGGCAGGACCGAGAAGAAACAAGTAGCAGGGGGAATTCAGGCTGAGAAACCAAAGGGTGGAGCGGATACAGGAGGACAGGAGAGAGGAAAGGAAGGGAGGGCGGGAGGGAGGGCAGGCGGGATGGAGGGGGGGAGGGAGGGAGGGAGGGCGGGCAGGAGAAATGGAGCAGGAGATACATTTGAGAATGCCTGCCAGTGATGCCAGGTGCAGCAGCTGTGGTGGCGGCGGCGCTTCTGCTACAGAGGCGGATGCGGCATTGGCAGCGGCAGCAGCAGCAGCAGAGGAGGAGGTGCGGGCTTCGGGGTAGTAGAGCACAGGAACCATGGCGAGACCCCTCGTTAAAAGCACCTCCGCTACCTTCCTCAGTGTCTCGTCCGGTCCAACCTGGATTATGAGGACGGGGTGAGATGAGGGGTGGAACGAAAGGAGGGGGGGGAGAGTGAAAGAGATAAGGGGGGTTGTGAGGGTCAGCGTTTGAAACTGGCTAGAGGAGGGAGGGGGATGAGAGGTGGAATGGAGACGGAGTGAGGAAATTTGGAAGGGATGAGGGGGATGGGAAGAGGGTGTGGGGAATGTCAGCAAAAGAATGCATGCACAAAAGCACTGTGCAAAAACGTTTGAATGCAACGAAAGCAATGTGAGAGCTGCAGGAATGGCAGCAACACAAGGCATGACAGGGCTTATGAGAGGGCACGAAAGGGTATGAGAAGGAAGGGAAGGGCAGGGCAGAGAGCATGCACGCACATAGATAAGGGGGCGGCGTGCAGGCGTGTGGGGGGCGTCGAGGGGCGTGGCGAGAGCGAGCTTTTCCTCCTTCCACGCAGCTATGGTGTGCGTCTCCAGCTCCTCCTCACTCAGCGACGCACTGTTGCAGTGCAGCTGTGTGTGGATGAACGTGGGCAAACAGGGAAGGGGGGTGTGGAAGAGACAGGGGTTTGGGGACGTCTAAAAGCGCGTCTCCAGCTCGTCCTCCCTCAGCGACGCACTGTTGCAGTGCAGCTGTGTGGCGTGTGCGCATGAGGGTAAGGAATCAGGGTGTGGGACAGGGAAGAAAAGGGTTTGAGGACGTGCCAAAGCGCGTCTACTGCTGCTCCTCACTCAACGCCGCGCATTGCAGTGCAATTGCGCTTGCACAAAGGCGGGCATGGAACGGGGGTGTGGGGGAGGGCGGGAAGGGGGGAAAACAATGACTCCATCCATGCATTCAGCTCCATCCATGCATATGCCATGTGCACGTGCACGCTAATGTGCCAGAGCAAGTGGCAGAACACATGTGCTTTAGACTTGAGCAGCGCAATCCAGCAAGAGCAAGCGACCAGAGGGCCTTGCGTGAGAGGAAGGGAGCAGAGTGAGCTGTGTGAAAGGGAGGAGGCGGAGGAGACCTGCGTGAGGATGGAGATGAAGTCAGAGGCGCTGAGCATGCCACAAACTCCTGCGTCTCTGAGTCCCACAGCGGCGCTACTAGTTGACTTATGAGTCAACTCAAAAGTCAACTCACCTGCGTGAGGATGGAGATGAAGTCAGATGCGCTGAGCATGCCCACGAACTCCTGCCTCTCTGAGTCCCACAGCGGCGCTGCTGGCACGCCCTGTGCTCCACATGCACATGCACACACACACACACACACACACACGCACGCACACACACGCACGCAGGCACACAGGCGCACACGCGCACACATGCACAGAGGGCGGGGGTGGGGTGGGGAGTGATTGGCGGTGGGGATGGGGAGGGACAGGCGGGGGGGATGTGAAGGGAGGGAATGGCGCTGGAGAAGCCAGGATGAAAGGCAAGGGAAGGGAAAGAGGGAAGGAGGGAAGGAGGGAAGGAGGGAATGGGATGCCTGACAACAGTTGCAAAAGAGAATTGGCGTAAAATGTTTGATTTCGTGGAATGGCATGGCAACCGGGTTCATGGCACGCATGTAAAAATAGAGAGATGGGTGCATGGACAGCACGGACTGGGCACGGGCGGACATGGCAAGGGCATGGGTGGAATCAAATGGGCATGGGATGGTGGGATTGGGTGCGGGTGGTTGGGGATGGGCGTGGATGGGTAGGGATGGGTGCAGAGCAAGCCCACCTGTTCGTAGAGGGCGTGGAAGGCCTGCTTGACTGGCAGGGCCACGTCTAGTGCCACCACCTGCCACCGGCGTTGTGTGAGGGATGCACGTGGGATAACAAGGGAGAGCAAGCACATTTGAGGCGCCTCAAAAGGCCTGCTTGACTGGCAGGGCCACGTCTAGTGCCACCACCTGCCACCGGCGTTGTGTGAGGGATGCACGTGGGATAACAAGGGAGAGCAAGCACTAACCGCCTAGACCACTACTTTGGTCAAAGAATCAGGCCACCACCCACCCATTGCTCCCCTTCCCTTCTTCCCTGCTGGTCCCTGCTGGCCCCTGCTGGCCCTCACTGCCTTGCCTCGTCAATCCTCCACACCAAACGTGCACACCCAAGGAATGCACTATCCACAAGACAAGCCGGAGAACCAGGAGTGCTGAACGCGATTGCGACAAAAAAATCTCATAAGGAGAACATCGAGCAGGAGTGACGTACTGCACACTGACTGTCAGCCACACCGCACCACACCGCACCACACCACACGCACACGCAAAAGTCGTCTACGCACACGCACCTTGCCTGACTCGGGCAGCAGCTCATACGCCTTGTGCCGCTGCAGAAAGTCCACAAACCGCTGCCGAGACGACTCCGCATCCGCTGCTGATACCGCCCCCATCGAATCCGCCAGCACCAGCCCCGCTCCCCCCAACCCCCCAACCGCCGCTCCCCCCGCCCCCGCCCCCGCCACCCCCCCTGCTACCATCGCCCCGGTCACCATTCTCCCCGGTTCCCCCCCGACTAGCCCCCCCACCCCGCCCCCGCCCGCGCCCCCCTGCTGCTGCGCTGCCTGCGAGGCAGCTTGCTGGGAGTGACTATGCGAGTCTATGTGTGCGGAGGTGTGCTGGGATGCTGTCACTGCTGACGGACCGAGCCCAATCCCATGGTGCGCGTGACTGTGCGAGTGTGAGTGCTGGTGCGAGTGCCCCCCTCCTCCTCCACCTGCTCCCGCACCTCCTCCCCCCCCTGCTGCCCCAGCGCCTGGGTGGTGGTGATGCTGGTGCCCTGCTCCTGTCAAGAGATGGTGCTGTGGGTGTGATGTTGTGACCTCTACCCCATCAACATCCATATGTGCGCCCACTCCTATCCCAAACCCCACCCCGCCCACAACACCCCCTCCTCCCCCGCCTCCTCCGCCCGTCCCCCCTCCTCCCCCACCTCCCCCTCCCGCACCCGCTTCCCCCACCCCGCCACGCTCTCCCGCGCCTGGCGCAGGTCCGGCCAAGCCGGCAGGTCCGGTGGCGGCAGGAGAGGCGGCAGTGGCAGCAGCGGCGGATGAGGGGGTGGTGAGATGGGCGTTGGGGTCGGAATCACGCACGAGTAGCCAGTTGTTGACGTTGCCGAGGGGATCGGGCATGAACGGCTGGGATTCATCGTGCCGCCACTCTCCGTCTACAATGAATTTATACTGGCGGAGGAAGGAGTGAGGAGGGCGGGGTGAGGAAGTGAGGGGGGGAAAGGAGGCAAAGGAGGAGGGAGGTGGGAGTTGGAGGGGTGGGAAGAGAAAGGTTTAGAAAAGGGGAGATGAGGGTGCGGAGAGGGTGTGAGGAAGAGGATAGATGGGAAGTAAGGGTTAGAAGCGGGGAGATGGGGGGTGTTGGGGGTGAGGAAGGGGATAGGAAGAGAGTAAACAGGGAGATAAGGCAGAGTGGGGGAGGGAGGAGGGGAAAGGGAGGAAGAATAGTGGGGGGCCAGGAGAGGAGAGAGAAGAGGCAGCAATGGAGGCGGAACGAAGGGTGTGTTGCGAGGAAGAAAGACAGAGACAGAGTACAGTGCGGAACAAGTAGCAGCATGTCAGGCGTGAGAGGGGGTGGGAGGTTTTGGGGGGAGGTGGGCGGGTGGGGGATGGGGTTGGTTTGGGGGTTGGGGGAGGTGGGAGAGGGGGGTTGTAATGATAGAAGTTGCAGGATACCTGCAGATGAGGGGGAATGAGTATACCTGGTGGTAACCAGGAGGCAGGTTCCAGACGACGGCGAAGATGGAACTCGAACCCTCAACAGGCGCCATAGGTAAAGTCTCCTGCCACCTGCCGTTGCAGCAGCAGCAGCGACAGCGAAGGCGGTAGCAGCAGCAGGCGGAGGAGGAGGAGAGTGGAGGCGGTAGCATCCGCAGCAGCAGCAGCAGCAGCAGCAGCAGCAGCAGCAGCAGCAGAGCATGGAAGCAAGGAGCAGAAGATGAATGCATTGCGAGGAGGGAGAAGAAGGATGAAGAGGAGAAGAGGCAGAATCCGAGGACGGGGAGACGGGGGAAGGGAGGGGAGGTGAGCGGCGAGTGGAGGCGCGGGAGAGTGAAGAGGCGCGGGAGAGTGAAGAAAGAGGCGCGGGAGAGTGAAGAAAGAGGCGCGGGAGAGTGAAGAAAGAGGCGCGGGAGAGTGAAGAAATAAATAGACGAGGGGAGCAGACGACGAGGAGAGGAAGCCAGCAGCGAATCAACAAGAACGCAGTGCCACAGGCAAGCCCGTCAGGAAAAAAACTCGTTCCCGTCAGACCCGTCACAACCAGACACGTCAAGGGAGCGTCCACGCGCAGCGGAGCTCTCTAACTGCTCAGCGCTTGGCGGAACCCCGAGCTGGGCTGGTCTAGGCATGGCGGACTTGATGCGGACTGCTGGGCACAGGGCGACACGCGGACTTCCGTTCCGTGCGCGCGTGCTGTGTATGGTTGCGAAACTGTATAGCCGTTAAGCAGTGTAGCTGAGTGTTTAGAACTGAATTGCTGCGAAGCCATATGCGAGCTGCCATAATGGCTGAGGAGCGCTCTGCGGTGCCATACACCGCAATACGTGCAATCATTAGATGTTACTAGGACACAAGAAGGTAAGAAACAGACAACGGCAACGCACTCGGCCAGGGTGATTGCACAGCTTTCGTTGCAGCAATCCAGGCGAATCTAGAAGCTAGGTACGAGTAGCCTAGTCATGACCGCCTAACCTAGCCGAGTCTTTAGTACCCTATTCGATACCGAGTAGCCACTCTCCTTAGCTTGACCAGTTCCGGCCGAGGCGCGCGGCTACCAGGTGCTTACAAGTCGCAACGGGCTCGTAAAGCCAATGTGACAAAGAAAGTCAGCAGAGAACGAGGGGACGGGATTACGTGGCGGGAGTCGGGACGACGGGTGATTCGAAAACGGAAGCCTAGATAATGACGACGCCAGGAGTCGCAGTTCCGTGACCACGTGTCCTACCGTCAGCATAGGCACATTCTCCTGACGCTATTCCGTCGCGTTTCCAGACGCTATTCCGGACTTTTGAAAGTAGTCGTATCGAGGCACATTCCAGAGGCAGACGTTATAAGACTGCTTCCCCCGTTGTTCGCATGATGCTGATTTGAACGGAACCCACCAGAAACTAGAGCCGTTTCGTTGCCTGCACGCGCCGAAACCTTGCAATTACCGTAACGCCTCGTTTTCTGCTGCCTTATAGCCATAACGCCTCTTCCGTGCATTAACGCTTCGTCTTTGGTCACCGGTACCTCCAAGAGTTAAACATACTACGTAGAGTCGACTCAAAACTCGCTCGCTTTAAGAGCGAAACATCCACGTACCGTGTAAACGACCCGCATAAATGCACGTGTCGCCCCCCATGCGGCCACACGAAGCTCGTGGGAACGAGCGTTGATGCCGCGCCGGCATCTGCGGCGCCGGGGAACATTCTTCGATGCGCGGCTCCTACGTGCGCGCACTGGCGGTCGAAACGCTATAACGCTATAACGGGGGTTTGAAGCACAATGCAAGTCCTGAAGTGGGTTGCAAGTAAATGATTAGACGCAGGCGAAGGAAGAGGGCTCGGAGGAGCTGTCTGTGCTCTTATTCCCGCTAGAGAACAAAATGTTGCAGGCTGTAGGACCAGGCGTCGCGATCGAGTGAGTGAGACACGCAGGAGATGCAGGAAAACGCGCGTCGGATGCACAGGTTACAACCGATAGGATCGGGGAAAGCTATTCTCTGTTAGGGCTAATTGCTGCGATTTCTTTCTCCTACGATGACGTGTCTCTGTTAGGTCTATCTGCTATGACCCAGCTTCTAAACGCTGACGTGGCCCTGACCCAAGGTATATCGGGTTTAGGTGAACTGGAAGGAGGATCGGCTGAGCCACTGAGTCGTTCGACGTGTAGATCGTAACACAAACCACTTATACATCTCGCAGAAATATAAGTTCACTATAATTCCAGTTACAAATAAGGAAAGAAATATTTGACCAAACTTTTCACTACTTGAAAACATCAGCTCTGTACAGACTTGCTTGAATCAAGATAGACCCCACATCCCAGCCACTAACAAAACACAATAGTAAGCACTGCGTTGAATGTTTCCCTCTTGCGCGTACAAAGCACGTTATGAAACATAGCCAGCCTTAAATGTCCAAGGTAATGAGAATCTCTGCGCAATCAGTAGCCAAAGCTGCTAAGGACAGAAGAAATATACAAGATGAACAAGATGAAAAAAATGCACTGGCCTGCGAAGCAGGGCCAATCCTTTTCTTGCCAGCAATTGTAGTGTACTTCACATGGCGAAACTTCCTGGCTTGGGTCCTGCCAGGTCGCTCCCACTGCAAACATTATACGTGAGAGTAAGTCACACAGAGAGAAAATGAGCACTGTAGGAGCTTTGAAAAGGACACCAACAAGAGAATTCAGCACACAACTGCTCAGCACAGCATGGCATGACAGAGCATTAAACAGAGCATACAACAGCGCATCACATGCCATGGCAGGGAACAGCATGGCATGGGTGTGATATGAGTGGGAGCATCCTCACCTGCTAACCCTGAACATGGTACCACAGGGCATGGGCACGCCCACTTCCATCTCCTCCGTCTCCTCCCCTTCCATGTAGCTGCTCAGAGGGGGTGGGGGGGGATGGCGGGAAGGGCAGATGGATGGGCAAGACAGAACGAGAAGCAGAAAGGTTTGTTTCGCGTCCAAAAAAACTAGATCGAAACGCGCATGTTCACGCCCATCTATGCATGAAAGCTGCTCCAGTGCAGTGAATGGGCGGATGGACGGGCTATGCAGGAGAGCATGAGGACGTGCAGAGGAGAACGGTGAGAAGGGCGGTGCCACTATAAAGAAGCATACCAGCTCCTAGCACAGCAGCCGCAGGGGGGAACACCAGTTTTCCACTGCCGCAGAGAAGAGGCACACATTTCAATCTCAAGCTCGGAGCAGATGGGTTTGAGTCCACGTAAAGCGGTTCACCGCAACTCAAGGATTCCTTTCAAAACCCAGATGGGGTTTGTGAGACGTCTCAAAACCCAGGTGGGGTTAGTCGTGCGTACCTGTGCAAGGAGCCGATGGTCTCATCCCACTTCTTCTCGTAGAAGAACCCTGCTGGGAACTCGCGGAGCTCTAGGCCACGCGCAGCAGCAGTGGCAAGTGGAGGCGGGGGAGGGAGCGCAGCCGCAGGAGCATCTGGGGCAGCAGGAGCGTCAGGGGTGGCAGTAGCAGCAGCATCGGCAGCATCTGCAGTGGGTGCAGTGGGTGCAGCGCTCCACGTGCAGAAGAGCAGGTCGGCTGATGGTGTGGTAGGAGGGTGAACGGAGGGAAGGGGAGAGAGGGTGGGAGGGGAGGAACGGAAGGGGGTATGCAGGGAGAGGAGGAGGGGAGGGCCAAGTGAGACATGTGCAGGGAGAGGGACAGGTGGGGAGAATATCCAAGGAGAAACCGCACGTGAAGGAGGAGAGCTAGCGGCCGTGGGTTGCAATTTGCCGTTTGGAGCGCACATACAACTGCAGAAACACGAGTAGCAGCAGCTTCAAGGCAGCTGCTCCATAGGTTGAACGAATTCGGGAGGTACACCCCCAAAGGTTAGAGCCTAACGAGAGACGGGAGACGGGAGATGGCGCACACACACACACACACACCTTGCTGCACGGAGGCCCAAGAGATTCGAGATTCGATCCAAAATTCTCCGAAGGTAAGAGCCTAACGGGAGACGGGCGACGGCAAAGACACACACACCTTGCTGCACGGAGGCCCAGAAGAGTGGTGCGCCGTGGTGGGGGTCCCTGGCAGCCAGGACGTACTGACTGGCGTCGTCAAACAGACAGAAGGCCCACGAGCCCTGTGGCGCACGGGGGAAGAGGGAGGAAGCGAGGGGGAGAGAGGAGGGAAGGGAGAGGGAGAAAGAGGAGGGAAGGGAGAGGGAGAAAGCGAAGGGGAGAGAGGAGGGAAGGGAGAGGGAGAAAGCGGGAGGGAGGGAGAAGGGGAAGGGGAGAGGGAGGGAGAGAGAAAGGGACGGGGAGGGTAAGGGAGAGAGTGGGAAAGAGAGGGAGGGCGGGGGAGAAATAGTGGGGGACGCCAGATGAGACACAAGAGGGGTGACATGCGCAGGAAGTGTGAGCTTTAACGGCAGCGAAAGCACAGGGAAGGAGATGGGACGGAGGAAAGCATGAGTTATGCGATTGTTGAGAAGTAGGGAAGCAGAGGAGCAGAGCAGCGGAGCAGCGGAGCAAGGGATCCAGGGGCGCACCTGCAGTGAGGCGAGGCATGTCTGGGGCTGTGACGAGTAGTCGCCATACGCGTCTGAAAAGCCCTGTTGTGTTTCCCACCACGCGTTGCGACGCAACGGAGGGAAGGGCAGGGCGCGGGATCGCGGGGGTACACAGGGGACGAGCAGTGAGCACGGGCGGGGGGGGGGGGAGGGGGGGGCATTGCAAGGAGGCGGAGGAGGGGTGGGTGGACCGCGTAAATCAGAGAAGACAGGTAACAAGGGATTTGGATCCGAGATGTATGGAACGTATGGCACGGCGTGCTCGCCCATGCCCTCCCCGAGGTACTCACGCGCACCCCCCCTCACGCCTAACCACCGCTATCCACCACCGCCCACCGCAACTCCCGCACTTTCCCCCTCGCACCTCCCCGCATTCCCCCCTCGCACCTCCCCGACCCGCCCCCCGCGCACCTCCCCGCATCCCCCCCCTCGCACCTCCCCGCTCATACAGCCCCGGCCCCCCGCGCACCTTCCAGTAGAGCTCGGCGAGCAGCAGCGCGGAGGAGGCGGAGAAGGCGAGCAGCGGGTCGGGGCGGTCGGGCTTGGGCAGGCTGTACAGCTCGCGCACCTCGTCCTCGTTGTCTGCGCGCGCGCGGGGGAGGGGGGGGGTGGCGCGGGGGGTGGGGGAAGGGGGGGGGAGAGAGGGGGGAGGGGGGAGGAGGAGAGAGAGAAAATGGGGGCGGGGTCGGCGAAGGGGAGAGGGAAAGGAAGGGAATGGGGAAGGGAAGGTGGGAAGAAACACGGAGAGTTAGCTGGGAAGACGAGAAGATGTTCGAGGAAGGGAGGACGGGAGAGGCGCGGGTAAGCGAAGGAACACGAGATGTTTGGGGGGGACATTCGAGCCGAGTCGAATGACGGGAAGGGGGGGAGGGGGAGGGGGAGGGGGAAGGACGGGAGCAAACAGCGTAGTGCGCAGTCGAGAGGGCACCGGAAATACGGCGAGGGCAATGCGGTGAAAGTGGGGAGCAGTGCGAGTTTTCAGAGGACAGCGTGGGAGATGCAGGTTAGGTGAGGTGAGGTGAGGTTAGGCGCGGTAAGCTCACCAATGCTGCCGTACAGCACCACAAAAACGCGGCCACCGTTCCTGCGCGGAGGGAGAAGTGGGTGGAGAGGGAAGGGAGGGGGAGAAGGGAGCAACAGAGAGAAGAGAGCGGTGGGAACAGGGTGAGACATGGTTCAATGGTCGTTTGTTGTGTAATGCTAAGTGGCTATACGGCAGAACAGCAAGCGACGGCCTTGCGACGAGCACGGCTCCACTCACTCAGGAGCGCGGTGCTCGGCCCAGCTGACACATGGATGGTTCTGAATGGTGCCGAACGCGGCGCCGTCGAGAATGTGCTCCTCCACGTGGCTCTTCCATTCCAGCGGCAGGCTGTCCTTCACGCGCGCCAGGTCAGCGCGCACCACATCGTCCACTGAGCTCCTGCCACGTGTACAACCCGGCACGTGACAGCGACAGAAAATAACAGAAACGAATGAGAATCTCGAACATAACAGAACGGAGAGATTGGTTACAGTATGCGGGCGCGAGTAGACAAAACGACGTGAGCAATCGGGGAAGTGAAACGGGGAAAGTGGGGTGAGTGTGCGCGGTTGAAAAGGACGGGCGGTACCGTGGCGGGGCATCCCCGGAGCGCGGGAGGCGGAAGGAGAAGCTGCGGGAGGAGCGGCAGGGTGGGTGCGACCCACCTCTCTAGCGCGCTCGGCGGAGGCCCGCCTGGCAGCTGCGGAGAGTGGATGCGGTCGAAGATGGAAAACATGGCGTTCGGCGCGCGGGCGCGCAGTGGAACGCGGTCAGAGGCGGAGAGGGGATGAGGAGGGCGGGCGGAGGAGAGCGCGGAGAAGACAGGAGAAAGCGCACGTGAGCAGACGGGCCGGGGAAAGGCTGTAAAGGGAAGTAGCACGAGAGAGTGGGTAGCGAGCGTCGTGCCCTATCAGTCCGCGAGCAGGCAGAAAACCAGCGCGGTCGGTGAAAGGTTGAGGTTTCCTCAGCGAAAGTCCCGGAAAGAGACGAGGATTGACGGAGATATGAGAAATGTGGGGTCAGACGACGTCACGAGAGATGAAAACGCGTGCAAAACTCGATGGCAGTATGCAGCGGAAATGCTATGTGAGCGATTTTTTTTGCTCTGTTGAGACGACGAAGTTGATTAAAGGCGAAGATCGAGAAGGAGAACAGCGAGATGTCAACTAGGTGAACACGGGCCAATAGCGTAAGCTGAACTAATTAGTAGCCAATAAACTGCGTGTCAGTATGAGCCGACTAATAAGGAGCAGCAAGCTCAGCCTGGAAGTTGGGGCTCGCACATGAAAATTGGCGGGGCGGGGTGCGGCTCGTCGGGGAATGCTCCTGCGCAGCAAGCCTCTCGAGGAAGGAGGGGGACGGGGAAAAGGGCATTCGAGAGTTGGCGCGGGGCAGTCAGGAGGAGATGCGCGGCTGGAAAATCTCCGCTGTTGCAGGTGAAGTACAGCAGGAGAAAGAGAGGAGAGGAGGGGGGGGGAGGGGGAAACGCGGGTTACTGTACTTCGTCTGCTGCCCTGCCTGACACACACGAACAAAAACGACGAGCGGCGAAATGGCACGTGCAGCGATACGTGATGAGCTGGCGCTGCCAACACAGCGAGAGCCTTGTGGGGGCATGCAAAGAGATAATGACGCGGAGCGCTTGTGATGGAGAATGGTGACCCTCTGAATTGGTTGCTGTGAATCCAGCAGCTCAATGGGGTCGTAATCTGATGTGGTGTCTTGATGTTCCTAGTCAGAAGCACGTTGTGTAGCGTCAGATCGCGATATGTAGCTTTCCACCTCAACGACTCATCAGCAACTGTAACGAAGACCAGCCTTCAACATATAACGCACACAATTATGTAATTGTAAGGAGTTTCATTTCCTTATCCGGACTGTATTGCATCTCATATATTTGAAGCATAGGCTTGATTCAACATCCTCGACTCCTTCGATTTCTTTGGTCGTTTCATTCCCCAAAATGAACTCATATTGAATTTCTTGCGTTTATTGCCTAATTTGGATTTTTTCTTAGTTATCATTATCTCACAACAACACGCCTAAGGGTACATTCCGCTGTGGACATGCGTCCCAATCGATGTGTCCCAATCGGGTGTACCGCTCCGAACCGCACTAAACCAGAGAAGCGAAAATTTTGAAACTAGGGTGTAATTCGGTGTAATAAGATGCAGTGCGGTAGAATCGATTGGGACACATCGATTGGGACGCATGTCCACAGCGGAATGTATCCTAATACTGTACGTGGGTACTTGCGGTGTAATCTGGTTCTTCTGGTATTGTGATTTATGGAAGAGTGTCATCTGAAAGTGTGATACCGCTCGTATTTTCCGCTATTTTTTGTATTTTCCTGCATCACACGCACATTATATGAATGAAGATTCTTGCTCCATCGCCTATCTTTCTTGGCAAGCCTAACCGTCCTCTGAATCATGATTATTATATACACATCAAGAAACTGTAGTTCCAGCTCTTAACGCAACTCTTACAACGTCCAGCATCGAGTCCCCCTCAGAATTGTCTTGTGAAACACCGCTAGTGGTCACTGATCGCTGATCAATTTTTGCTTCTGTTGGTCTTCAGTTGGCCTTTCTTTACGCGAGACCCGCGGTAAACTTCATCGCACCTGAATCTGCATCTGTTACCAGTCGAGCATCTAGGGAATTCTCACGGATCGTCCACATCAGCATGGGGAAGCAGCGGATGTCTGCGGTGGACATCGCCGCTGAGGTGGCATGCCTACGTCAGCGCCTGATAGGTTTCCGAGTCGCCAATCTATACGACCTGAGTCCCAAGGTATCCGTTGTTTGGAGAATCTCACTCCAGCTTGTCTAGTTCACAAGAACTTCAACTGTCCTTCCGCCTTTGGGGTGGATTCGTAGCCAAGTGACTTTGTATTTAGTACTAGTGATGTATCCTGGGCTATTTATCCTTCCGTTTGGTAACCGCCCATCGAGCTTCCTTGGATGCGAATTGATCAACTAAAAATGAATTTTCACTGCCATGTCAGTCTTTTCTTCCTACTCGCGGCACTGCCCTCAGCACCTTCCCTTCTTTCTCCTCTCTCCCGTTCCTCCTCCTCCTCCTCCTCCTCCTCTTCCTCCTCCTCCTCCTCCTCCTCCTCCCCCTCCTCCTCCTCCTCCTCCTCCTCCTCCTCCTCCTCCTCCTCCTCCTCCTCCTCCTCCTCCTCCTCCTCCTCCTCCTCCTCCTTGTCCTCTTCTCCTCCCTTATCCGCTCTCTCTCCTCCCTTACTCCCCCTCCCAATCCCCCTCCCCGCACCCCCCAGACGTACGTGATAAAGCTGGCGAGGAGCAGCGGCGTGTCGGAGAGCGGGCAGAGCGAGAAGGTGTTGCTGTTGCTGGAGAGTGGCATGCGCTTTCACACCACCAACTTCGCCAGGTATTACTGCTGCTGCTGCTGCTGCTGCTACTGCCGTGTCAGATGTGCCGCTGTCTGGTGTTGCTGCTTTCTGACTCGCGTCTCAACTGTTGCAGCCACCCCTCTACACCATCTTCTCCTATCTTTATTCCCTTCTTCTGTTTTAACCCCTCCTCTTTTTATACTCTTTGCTCTTTCCACGGTCCCGCCTCATCCCTTCCCTCTCCCCCATCCTCTTCGTTCCTCTACTCGTTCCCCTACTCTCTCTCCTCCCCTCTCTCGCCCTCTTCAATTTCATTCGTGCCATCTCCTGTCTATGTGACATGCGCTATGCGTGCCGGTGGTGCTGTGATGGTGGGTCGGTGTGGTGGGTCGGTGTGGTGGGGGTGTGGTGGGGGTGTGGTGGGGGTGTGGTGGGGGTGTGGTGGGGGTGTGGTGTTGCTGCCTGCAGGGACAAGAGTGTGACGCCGTCGGGGTTCACACTTAAGCTGAGGAAGCACATTCGCACTCGCCGCCTTGAGGACATCTCCCAGATTGGAATCGATAGGGTAATTCAACGAACCTTACCTAAAACCCTACACCTCGGCTTAGTCCGTCTGCCCTGCAGCCCACTCCCATACCCGAAACCCCTTTATCCTAGACTTGTGGTCATGCCTTAGACCCTAGACTTCGAGGCTCGGACCACAAGGAAAGGTTGTCTTGCTGGGTGGATTTGTTTTTTTATGTTTCAGAAGCAGATTGGAATGAGCAGGGGCAATGCCCGGGATCTTCCAATCTGCCCGGGACCATTTGTAGGGAGTGACTGTTTGCAGGCTAAAATCCGTTGGTCAGGCTAGAATGTGCATGTATAGAGCGACTGCTTCGGAGGTGCGATTTTCACCCATCTCACCTCCCTTCTTCCCACCCCACCCACCTCTCCGCACCCCACACCACCCCCAAAACCCCTCTCACCACCCCACCTCCTGTGTGCTTGACATGGTACTTGCTAATACGATATTGCACGGCACTCCATTGCATGGCACTCCATCGCACCACACCGCACTCCACTGCACACCAGGTGGTGGACTTCAAGTTTGGCACGGGCGAGTCAGCGCACCATGTGCTGCTGGAGCTGTACGCGGGGGGAACGTTATCCTCACAGACAGCAACTACTCCGTGCTCACTCTGCTGCGCTCCCACCGGTGTGTCTCCACCTCGTGACCTCACCTCGTCCTCCTTTTTGCCTATCCTCACATTCACCTCCACCCTGTCTCATTCCTTTGCCTACCCTTGCCCCTGCCCCTGCCCCTGCCCCTGCCCTGTCCCATTTTCCCCCCACCCGTCCCTTGCCTCCCCGCCTCCTGTGTCCCCCCTTCCTTCACCCACCGCCGCCCCTCTCCCTTATTCCCTCTGCCGTGCCCTTTGCAGGGACGTCAACAAGGGCATTAAATCTACTTTTGAAAACTCCAATGTGTGTCTCTTCTCCTTCTCCCTTGTTCCCCATGCCCTGCCTGCCTCTTGCAGGGACGATGACAAGGGTATTGCCATCATGCCCAACCATCCCTACCCCCTCTCCTCCCTCCGCCCCCTCACTCTCTCCTCCCCCTCCGCGCTCACCAAAGCGCTTCTGGGGGAAGCGCCAGTGGAGGGCGCGGAAGGCCATGGGGGGGAGGCGGGGGAGGGGGAGGGCGAGGGGGAGAAGAGCGGTGGGGATGGTGGTGGCAAGGGGGAGGGTGGGGCGAGTGGTGGGGGTGGAGGGGCAGGGAAAGGGAAAGGTGGCAAGGGGGGGAGGAAGGAGAAAGCGGGGAGGAAGGAAAGGGGAGGAAGGGGCAGGGGGGGGAGGGTGGGGAGTGTGCGGAAGGGGGAGATGGGGAATGGGAGGAGCGGGTGGGAGTGTTGAAGGAACGATTGGGAACGGTGCTGGGCTATGGCTTGCCTATTTGTGAGCATATCGTGAGACAGGGACTGGAAGCAGCAGCAGCTGCTGCTGTTGGTGATGGTGGTGCTGATGGTGCTGCTGCAAAGGCTGCTGAGGGTGATGGTGGTGTTATGGTGGGGAAGGGTGGTTTGCAGGGCAAGGAGGAGGTGATAGTAGCGAAAGTTGTGGCAGCAGCGAGTGCGTTTGAGGAGTGGCTCGTGAATGTGACTCAAATGAAGGTCATTCCGAAAGGCTACATCCTGCTACGTCGCGAAAAGCAACAGCAGCAGAACCAGCAGCAACGACAGCAACAGCAGCAGCTGCAGAATCAGCCACAGCAGGGGCCCCGGAGGCGGCAGAGGGGGGAGAAGAAGCACCATTTCGAAGCTAGGAAGGCTGGTGATGCAAGCACAGCCGCGCCCCAAGGGGGAGAGGCGGACGGGAAAGAGCAGGCGGACGGGCAGGGGGCAGGGCAGGGGGAAGGGCAGGGGGTCGACGCAGGCAAGGGAGAGGAAGAGGAGGAGGAAGATGACGTTGTGTATGAGGAGTTCTGGCCCTTGGCTCTGCGCCAACTGCAGCTTGCTGCAGGGCAGGTGGCAAGTGCGGGAGGCGGAGGAGGAGGTGGAAACGGAGAAGGAGAGGAGTCAGAAGCTGCAGGAGCAGCAGCAGCAGCAGCGGCAGCGGGAGAAGGAGGGAGCAAAGGAGGGAGGGAGAGGCGGGGGAGCGGCGGCGGGGAGAGTAAGAGCCTGGCGCTGCGAGAGTTTGAGACGTTTGATGGGGCCATGGATGAGTTCTTTGCGCGGTACGAGGGGCAGCGGGCCGTGCAGCAGAGGGCCGCGGCAGAGAAGCAGGCTGCGAGCAAGCTGGAGAGAATCCGGGCTGACCAGGTCAGGCAGGCCTAGCATTCCCTGTCGATGCTGATGCTGATGCTGATTCTGATTCTGATTCTGATGCTGATGCTGATGCTGATGCTGATGCTGATCCTGCTTCTGATGCTGATGCTGATGCTGATGCTCTGATGCTGATTCTGATTCTGATGCTGATGCTGATGCTGATGCTGATGCTGATTCTGATGCTGATGCTGATGCTGATTCTGATGCTGATGCTGATGCTGATGCTGATGCTGATGCTGATGCTGATCCTGATGCTGATGCTGATGCTGATGCTCTGATGCTGATGCTGATATGCTGATGCTGATGCTGATTCTGATGCTGATGCTGATGCTGATGCTGATGCTGATGCTTATGCTGATGCTGATGCTGATGCTGATGCTGATGCTGATGCTGATTCTGATGCTGATGCTTATGCTGATGCTGATGCTGATGCTGATGCTGATGCTTATGCTGATGCTGATGCTTATGCTGATGCTGATTCTTATACTGATGCTGATGCTGATGTTCTCATGCTCTATTTGGATGATTCATTGGCATCTTCCTCTCTCCTACTCCCACTCCCGGCCCCTCCCGCCCTCCCCCTCTTGCTCCCGCTCGTGTTCCTGCCCCAATCTTGGTCCTTCTATGCTGCTCAATCACCATTGTATCTATTTCAATTCGTGTCAAAACTCATCTTTGCCTAAAGTTCTTGTCTTTGATCCCAAACACTCCCCCTCCCACCCCCTCCCCCTCTTCCCTACCTTCGCTCCCCCACAATCCCCTACTCCACCCACCCCATCTCCCCTCCCATCTCCCCCCGCTCTCCGCTCCCCTCCTCTCCCCCCTTCAATCCCCTGGTCTATCCACCACAGCAAAAGCGGGCGCAGCAGTTGCAGCAGGAGGTGGACGTGGCAGAGCACAAGGCGCGGCTCACTCATCACCCTATCTTCCCAACCCTCCTCGCCCATCTCCTCCACCTCTCTGCTCCCCTCGTCTCCCCACTCACAACCCTTATTCTAATTACCGCAGCAAAAGCGGGCGCAGCAGCTGCAGCAGGAGGTTGACGTGGCGGAGCACAAGGCGCGGCTCATCGAGCAGAACCTCGCTGACGTGGACGCCGCCATCCTGGCGGTGCGCGAGGCGCTGGCGGGCGGTATGGACTGGCAGGACCTGGCGGCGATGGTGAAGGAGGAGCGGCGGGCTGGGAACCCTGTGGCGGCGCTGATTGCGGCTCTGCATCTGGATAGAGGGCGCATTGCTGTGCTGCTCACGCCGCCGGATCTGGATGACATGGAGGATGAGGAGCGGACGGCTCCTGCTACTCTGGTAGGTGCTGCTGGTAGGTGCTGCTGGTAGGTGCTGCTGGTAGGTGCTGCTGGTAGGTGCTGCTGGTAGGTGCTGCTGGTAGGTGCTGCTGGTAGGTGCTGCTGGTAGGTGCTGCTGGTAGGTGCTGCTGGTAGGTGCTGCTGGTAGGTGCTGCTGGTGGGTGCTGCTGGTAGGTGCTGCTGGTAGGTGCTGCTGGTAGGTGCTGCTGGTGGGTGCTGCTGGTAGGTGCTGCTGGTAGGTGCTGCTGGTAGGTGCTGCTGGTGGGTGCTGCTGGTAGGTGCTGCTGGTAGGTGCTGCTGGTAGGTGCTGCTGGTAGGTGCTGCTGGTAGGTGCTGCTGGTAGGTGCTGCTGGTGGGTGCTGCTGGTAGGTGCTGCTGGTAGGTGCTGCTGGTAGGTGCTGCTGGTAGGTGCTGCTGGTGGGTGCTGCTGGTAGGTGCTGCTGGTAGGTGCTGCTGGTAGGTGCTGCTGGTAGGTGCTGCTGGTAGGTGCTGCTGGTGGGTGCTGCTGGTAGGTGCTGCTGGTAGGTGCTGCTGGTAGGTGCTGCTGGTAGGTGCTGCTGGTAGGTGCTGCTGGTAGGTGCTGCTGGTAGGTGCTGCTGGTAGGTGCTGCTGGTGGGTGCTGCTGGTAGGTGCTGCTGGTAGGTGCTGCTGGTAGGTGCTGCTGGTAGGTGCTGCTGGTAGGTGCTGCTGGTGGGTGCTGCTGGTAGGTGCTGCTGGTAGGTGCTGCTGGTAGGTGCTGCTGGTGGGTGCTGCTGGTAGGTGCTGCTGGTAGGTGCTGCTGGTAGGTGCTGCTGGTGGGTGCTGCTGGTAGGTGCTGCTGGTAGGTGCTGCTGGTAGGTGCTGCTGGTAGGTGCTGCTGGTAGGTGCTGCTGGTAGGTGCTGCTGGTAGGTGCTGCTGGTAGGTGCTGCTGGTAGGTGCTGCTGGTAGGTGCTGCTGGTAGGTGCTGCTGGTGGGTGCTGCTGGTAGGTGCTGCTGGTAGGTGCTGCTGGTAGGTGCTGCTGGTGGGTGCTGCTGGTAGGTGCTGCTGGTAGGTGCTGCTGGTAGGTGCTGCTGGTGGGTGCTGCTGGTAGGTGCTGCTGGTAGGTGCTGCTGGTAGGTGCTGCTGGTAGGTGCTGCTGGTAGGTGCTGCTGGTAGGTGCTGCTGGTGGGTGCTGCTGGTGGGTGCTGCTGGTAGGTGCTGCTGGTAGGTGCTGCTGGTAGGTGCTGCTGGTAGGTGCTGCTGGTGGGTGCTGCTGGTAGGTGCTGCTGGTAGGTGCTGCTGGTAGGTGCTGCTGGTAGGTGCTGCTGGTAGGTGCTGCTGTTGGGTGCTGCTGGTAGGTGCTGCTGGTAGGTGCTGCTGGTAGGTGCTGCTGGTAGGTGCTGCTGGTAGGTGCTGCTGGTAGGTGCTGCTGGTGGGTGCTGCTGGTAGGTGCTGCTGGTAGGTGCTGCTGGTAGGTGCTGCTGGTAGGTGCTGCTGGTGGGTGCTGCTGGTAGGTGCTGCTGGTAGGTGCTGCTGGTGGGTGCTGCTGGTGGGTGCTGCTGGTAGGTGCTGCTGGTAGGTGCTGCTGGTGGGTGCTGCTGGTGGGTGCTGCTGGTAGGTGCTGCTGGTAGGTGCTGCTGGTAGGTGCTGCTGGTAGGTGCTGCTGGTAGGTGCTGCTGGTGGGTGCTGCTGGTAGGTGCTGCTGGTAGGTGCTGCTGGTAGGTGCTGCTGGTAGGTGCTGCTGGTGGGTGCTGCTGGTAGGTGCTGCTGGTAGGTGCTGCTGGTAGGTGCTGCTGGTAGGTGCTGCTGGTAGGTGCTGCTGGTGGGTGCTGCTGGTAGGTGCTGCTGGTAGGTGCTGCTGGTAGGTGCTGCTGGTAGGTGCTGCTGGTGGGTGCTGCTGGTAGGTGCTGCTGGTAGGTGCTGCTGGTGGGTGCTGCTGGTAGGTGCTGCTGGTAGGTGCTGCTGGTAGGTGCTGCTGGTGGGTGCTGCTGGTAGGTGCTGCTGGTAGGTGCTGCTGGTAGGTGCTGCTGGTAGGTGCTGCTGGTAGGTGCTGCTGGTAGGTGCTGCTGGTGGGTGCTGCTGGTAGGTGCTGCTGGTAGGTGCTGCTGGTAGGTGCTGCTGGTAGGTGCTGCTGGTAGGTGCTGCTGGTAGGTGCTGCTGGTGGGTGCTGCTGGTAGGTGCTGCTGGTAGGTGCTGCTGGTAGGTGCTGCTGGTAGGTGCTGCTGGTGGGTGCTGCTGGTAGGTGCTGCTGGTGGGTGCTGCTGGTGGGTGCTGCTGGTGGGTGCTGCTGGTAGGTGCTGCTGGTAGGTGCTGCTGGTAGGTGCTGCTGGTAGGTGCTGCTGGTAGGTGCTGCTGGTAGGTGCTGCTGGTAGGTGCTGCTGGTAGGTGCTGCTGGTAGGTGCTGCTGGTAGGTGCTGCTGGTAGGTGCTGCTGGTAGGTGCTGCTGGTAGGTGCTGCTGGTGGGTGCTGCTGGTAGGTGCTGCTGGTGGGTGCTGCTGGTGGGTGTGGTTCGATATGACTTAAAACAGACCAGTGCTGCTCACACCGCCGGATCTGGATGACATGGAGGATGAGGAGCGGACAGCGCCGGCTACTCTGGTGGGTGGTGGTGGTGGTGGTGGTGGTGGTGGTGGTGGGTGGTGGTGGTGGTGGTGGTAGGTGTGTTTTGAGTCAACTCAAAACACATTGGTGCTGCCAACGCCGCCGGATTTGGATGGCATGGAGGGTGAGGAGCGCATTGTTTTGAGACGTCTCAAAGCACACTGCTCCTGCCACTCTGGTGCGTGGTGGTAGGGATGGTGGTGGTAGGGGTGTGGTTGTGGAGGGGCGAGGGGGAAGAGGGGGAGAAGCGGCCTGCCCTCCCTTAATCACACCCCTCCTTCCCCCCCACTCTCCCTCCCCCACTCCTCCCTCCCTCCGCCATGGTGGAGGTGGAACACTAATCACTGGTTTTTGAGAATTCTTAAAAACCAGCTGGAGGTGGAGGACTATTCACTGCCAGCGTATGCCAACGCTCGCCTCACCCACCTCTCAATCACACTGGCTTGCCCTTCCTTCCTCATAGCCCCCACCACCCAATCCCCCCCTCCCCCCCTTGTGACAGGTGGAGGTGGACTACTCGCTGTCAGCGTACGCCAACACTCTTCCAAGCCAACACGCGTACGTGCTCTTAACCACACAACCCCCTCTCCTCCCCTCCCCCCTCTTCCTTCTCTCTGTGACAGGTGGAGGTGGACTACTCGCTGTCAGCATATGCCAATGCGCGCATGTGGTTCCAGTCGCGCTCCCCTCACACCCCCCCATTTCCCTTCCGCGCCCATCCCTCCCTGCGCCACAGGTGGAGGTGGATTATTCGCTGTCAGCATACGCTAACGCGCGCATGTGGTTCCAGTCGCGCAAGAAGCAGCAGGAGAAGCGCAACAAGACAGAGGCCGCGCATGAGACCGCGCTCAAGGCCGCCCATGCCAAGACCTCGCAGCAACTCGCACAGGTGTGCTGCTGCCACTTACCCTGTTATAGCGAAGTTGTTTTGAGACACCTCAAAGCAGGAGAAGCGCAACAAGACGGAGGCTGCACATGAGACTGCACTTGAGGCCGCCCACGCCAAGACCTCGCAGCAACTCGCACAGGTCTGAACTCTCGTTCGCCTTCCTTTTTATGTGGTTTCTGCTTCTCATCACAGATTATCTCACGTTCAATCCACAGATGGAAAAAAATCCTCCCTCCCTTCCTCCCTTCCTGCCTCAACTTATGCCTCCTTCCTCCCTCCCTCCCTCCCTCCCTCCCTCCCTCCCTCCCTCCCTCCCTCCCTCCCTCCCTCCCTCCCTCCCTCCCTCCCTCCCTCCCTCCCTCCCTCCCTCCCTCCCTCCCTCCCTCCCTCCCCCCTCCCTCCCTCCCTCCCTCCCTCCTTCCCTCCCTCCCTACCTCCCTCCCTCGCTCCCTCCCTCCCTCCTCCCTCCCTCCCTCCCTCCCTCCCTCCCTCCCTCCCTCCCTCCCTCCCTCCCTCCCTCCCTCCCTCCCTCCCCACCCCACCTCCCCGCACCGCATTGCACTCTAGGCCAAGGTGGCAGCGACGGTGCAGCACATGCGCAAGGTGCACTGGTTTGAGCGCTTCCACTGGTTCATCTCCTCCGAGAACTACCTCGTCATCAGCGGCAGGGACGCCCAGCAGAACGAGATGCTCGTTAAGCGCTACATGCGCCGTGGCGACCTGTGAGTGCTGCTTGCTGGTGGGTGGAGGGGTGGATGGATGGGTGGGTGGATGGGTGGTTCCTCTCTTTCTCCCCCTACCTTGCCCTCCTCTTCTCTCACAAACACGCACGCGCAGCAGAACGAGATGCTCGCCTCTCCCTTTCACTCCCTGCTGCCCATTCTCCCCCTCCCCCTTCAACTGTGTGCCTGAATGCAGATCTGCATCGCGCAGTGAGTACCATGTGTGTGTTCCGTTCAAACTCTACCCGAAGCACACTCCCACATTCCCCCCTCCCCATCTCTCTTTACCTCCCTTTTTCCCCACATCTTCCCCCTCTCTCTGTCCCCCCCTGCAGCTACATTCACGCGGATCTCCACGGAGCAGCAAGCACCATCATCCGCAACACAGACCAGCACGGGCTAGCACCCATTCCCCCGCTCTCTCTCGCAATGACTTCTGAGTCGACTCACATGCCACTTTCTCCCCTCTCTCCCTCCCCCCTCCCAGCTACATTCACGCGGATCTACACGGAGCAGCAAGCACAATCATCCGCAACACAGACCAGCACGGTCTATCACCCATCCCCCCGCTCACACTCGCACAGGCCGGCGCTGCCACTGTCTGCCTATCCGCTGCCTGGGACTCCAAGGTGGTTACCAGTGCTTGGTGGGTGTACCCCCATCAGGTCACCAAGACGGCGCCAACTGGCGAATATCTGACCGTTGGATCGTTCATGATCCGCGGGAAGAAGAATTTCCTGCCGCCCGTGCCGCTTCAGATGGCGTTTGGGTTTGTGTTTAGGGTGGATGAGAGCTGCGTGGGGGCGCATTTGGGGGAGAGGAGGGTGCGCGGAGGGGGGGAGGAGGGGGACGGGGGGATGGGGGGGCGGTGGGGAAGAAGGGAGGGGGGAAGGGAGGGGAGGCGGTTGCTGGCGTGGAGGCTGGGGAAGGGGAAGGGGAAGAGGACGGGGAAGGGGAAGGGGGATTGGACGAGGAGGGAGAGGGGGAGGGTGGGTGCTACTGCTGTGGAGGGAATGAATGAAGGAGGTGGAGGGGGGGTTCGGGAAACGGAAAAGGAAGCAGAAAAGGAAAGAGGAGCACAGGAGAAGGAGGAGGAGGAAGAGGCGGAGGAAGAGGAGGGAGAGGAAGGAGAGGAGGGCGAAGAGGAAGGGGATCTTGAAGATATGCTTGATGCGGTGCTGTCGGTGGGGGTAGCTGCAGGCACGGGCCGAGCCAAGAGAGGCTCGGGGTCAGGTGCGGATACGGCACAGCAGAAGCAGAGTGGTGAACGGAAAGCGGAAGGGAGAGGGCAGGCTGGGAGCATAGCTTCTGGCGTACCTGCTGCTGCTAAGTATGGTCTGGAAGATGTAGGTGTGGCAGGGGAGGGTAGCGGAGAGGAGGAGGAGGAGGAGAGGGCTGGAGGGGATGGTGATGGTGGGAAGGGCGGAGTGCAGAGGAGGGAGAGGGCGTATGTGAGCCGTGCTGAGCGGAGGAGAATGAAGAAGGGAGGGGGAGAGGGGAAGGAGGTGGGGAGGGGCAGTCGAGGGAAGCAGGGGAGGATGGGAAGCAGAATGGTGTTGAGGGGGAGGTGAGGGGGGAGGGGAAGGGGGGGTGGAGAAGAGGGAGGAAAGGGAGGAGGCGGAGGGGAGGAGGAAGAGATGGGAAGGGGCAAGCGAGGGAAGGGTGGGAGGAAAGGAGGGAGTGGGAAGAAGGGGGGAGAGGAGCAGCCGCAGGAACAGGCACAGGGGAGAGGAGGGAAGGGGGGTGCCGAAACGGTGAAGGGAGCTAGGGGCAAGAGGGGTCAGAGCAAGAAGCAGCAGAGCAAGTATGCGGATCAGGATGAGGAGGAGAGGCAGCTCCGACTGGCCTTGCTGGGGGTATGTCTCCACGCCCTTTCTTTCTTTCTTTCTTTCTTTCCTTGGAAAACTTGACGAGTAAAGAATGGCACGGTGACTCAGTAGCCTCTTTTCCCCTGGCACTCTGTCGCTCTCTCTTCCACACTGCAACTTGATTCCACCCAACATTGCCTTTAATCTTGTTCCACGTGTAAACGCCTTCGCCAACACTTCACCATCTCTCCCTCTCCAGTTTTCCGTCAGAACAAAATCTGGAAACTGAAGCCATCAGCTGTTTCAGTTGAATCAAAAGTCATCTATCAGCCTTCCACTTCCATGGCCCTCCCATCTGCCTCCTTCCTCTCCTCCTCCCATCTCCCTCTCCCCCCTCCCTCCCACTTCACCCCCAGTCGGCAGGCAACAAGGCATCAGCGGCCGCAGGAAAGAAAGGAGCAGGCAAGGGCGGAAATGGTGCCGCTGCTGCTGCTCTGGTGCTGCGAGTGGGGGGGGTGGGGGTGGCAAGGGCAAGGGTGGAGGCTCTGCGTTGAATGAGCTGGTGTGCTTCAAGTGCAAGGGCAAGGGGCACCGAGCCAAGGAGTGCACTGCTGATACTGCTGCTAGTGATGATGTTGGTGGGGTGAGCAAGGGAGTAGAGGGTTTGGAGAGTGTGGAGCAAGTCGAAGGGGAAGCTGCGAGAGGAACAGCAGGAGGAGACATTGGTGGGGTGAAGGGAGATGATTCAGCACAATCAGGGTTGACGAGTCTGGGGGAGAGTGACGCACATAGCAGCGGGGAAGGAGGAGCAGCAGCAGGAGGGGAAAAGGAATCGGATTTAGGAGAGAAGGGAGGAGGAGAGAGAGAGGCAGAGGGTGGGGAGAAGCTGAGCCGGCGGGCACGGGCGCGGGCAGAGGAGGCAGAAGTTGAGGCGATTCTAGCAGAGGAGGAGGTAGCGGAGGTGGGAGTGGAGGAGAGGGAGCGGCTGACAGAGATCGACTCGCTCACGGGCGTGCCTCTGCCCTCCGATGTGCTGCTGTATGCCGTGCCTGTGTGCGGGCCTGTGAACGCTCTCGCGAATTTCAAGTACCGGGTTAAGGTCACTCCAGGCCATCTTAAGAAGGGCAAAGGTAAGAGCTGGGCTGGTGTGCTTTGGTGCTTGTTTATCCGCTTGGCGTTTGTTCGTACAGACACGAAAGAGTGTTGGGAGCTTTTCGTTGCCTCTGCGTTCTCCGGGGCCTTCAACTAAGGGCGCACCTACACCTCGTGAGATTTTGCTGGATGGCTCAGCACCTTGACCCCATTTTGACACGGTTTTGGCACCTTTGTGTAAGGAGTGTGGAAACCCGCTCCCATCTGATCCATCTCGTCCCGTCCAGGTGTCTTGCAGTCATAAGAAGACTGGTCCCTCACCCATACATCGAATGACCCCCCGTTTTCCCCATCCCCAGCTCCCGTACTCACCTCTTTCCTCTATCTCTCACCCCTTGTTCCCACCGATTATTCCTCGTCTCTTCCCATACCATTCATGCCATGTGCCGTCCAGCTGTCAAGCAAGCAGTGGACCTCTTCTTGCGCTCGCCGGACCTGTCGGCTCGGGAGAGGGAGCTCATCAAGGCCGTGCCCCTCCCGGACCTGGTGTCTGCGATGATGTCCAATGCTAAGATCACAGCCCCCGGGCTCAATAAGATGGTCCGGGATAAGAAAAAGGGAGGGAAGTGAGAGGTTGTGGAAGGGTAGCTGATGATGGCGAGTTTGGTCTGAGCTGGAGCATTTTCCAACTCGTGGAAAGAGGGAGTACTAATTTTTGCATGCACTTTTGTTGTCGGTTTTGGACTTTTTAAGTCCCTCACAAAATCATTCAACACTAGGATTAGCACATCCGTGTAAGATCATTACCACAATGTATATTTCATATGGTGAATGCAAATTGGTCGTTCTGTAACTGACTGTCGTCGCACGGTTCTGACTTGTAAACTGGGCTGAAAACGGTCATTCGCCGACCATTTTCATTTCGCGTGTGTGGGCCAGCGTTGTGTCCGTCCCCGACCAATCAACCCAGAAGACGGCTGGTTCCCTTTTCGCTGGCGGGATGGTTACCATGCAGAATAATTTGGCGGGAGCCCAGCCGACATTTCTTCTAGATACATGAGGTCGCGCTTCGTAGAATGCAATTTCCGCGGCGCGTCGATTTCTCTCCAGTTTCTCGCATCCATCTTTCTCCCATCACCTCCTCGTTCCCCACCAGCTCTCTTGCCTAAGAGCGAGCAAGTATTGGAACGGAACCATCGTCAGCCTTTTATAGATGTGCAGTGACGATTCATGCCTGCACTGTTGTCCATTTCGTTTCGCGCCTCTGTGGCGCTTGAGAGTTTCTCCTACAGATGCCTTTCTTCTCCTTCCCACACACCCCCATAGCTAGGCACTGCATCGCTGCATCAGCCACTTACAGTTCCCCATTCACTACCTTCATCACAACCAGAAGTTTAAGTCGAGTCCCGTCATCTGAGTACTAGTGAACAACGCATCAGTAAAGTCAAGTGGCATATCTTTCGCGTTATTAGATCAGTCGAGTAAGAAGCGCTTTTCATTGCTCTCTCTCCTTGTCGTTCGCGATCTCGTTCGCCGGCAATGAGAATCGTCAGGCTGGCCGCGGCAGGCACTTGAAATGGTTGATAGGCAGAGGGGACGGCATAGACTCCACCATCATGACGACAATACCCGTTCTAACGACCCCATGCGACGTCGCACGGGCGGACGACCGACTTTCGCAGCAGTTCCATCTCTTTTAATTCTGCTGCTTTTACTCGTCGTAGCACCCGCGCTTTGCGGCAGCGCCGGTAGCCGGGGAAGCAGCGGAAAGGGGAAGAACGGCGCGGGCAAGAGAAGCGGCAAGCAGGGGAGTTCCCATAAGGGCAAGCAGCAAGGGGAAGTACGCGCGTCGGCGGGAGCGCGGAACGGCCAGTGCGACATATTTGAAGGTCAATGGGTCGTTGACTTCGCGCGTCCCCCCTACGACGACTCCTGCCCCTACCTCGTACGTCGTTTCGCTCCGCCAGCGGTAACCGCAAGCAGCTGCTTCTGCACTGGCGCTGGCGCATATGCCATAGGCGGAAAACTAGCACGCGCGCACTTGTACAGTGGTGGAAACGGTGACGTGTTTCCTTGGCGGATAGGGGGGCCTGGAGTCGTGGTGATGGGCGCAGGATGAGAGCGTAGGAGCGAGTCAGGTAGCGAGGGATTGCGTGAGTGCGACTTTTGAGACGTCTCAAAAGTCGAGTCAGATAGCGAGAAAGTGTGTGAGCTCGTGAGAGGCTAGAGTCTCGCCGGTAGGCGAAACGAAGGATGATCTGCTGAAAGACTGTTTGTGGCTCGCCTCAGAAATGTTTCTAGGCGACGAATCAAAGGATTCTCTTTCATCGTCGAAGCTGAGGCTGCTTCTGACTCCTACGTATTGTCACATAGGTATTTCAGCCGTCGCTCACGTTGCGCGGCATCCTGCTGTCAAGCCGCCTCCGGAGTTTGAGACATCGCTAACCTGCCGCGCCAACTCGTCCGCTCCCTCTCGTCGTGCCCTTCGCGAGACCAGCGCAACGCCACGCGCAACGCCTAACCTCCAAACTCGAAATCCTCTCTCCCCGTCCCCTCCCCACCTCCTCTCCTATCCCCACCCTTCCCCCAACCCCTCCGTGCAGTTCGGTCTGACGCGGTGCAAGCGCAATGGCCGGCGCGATTCGTCGTACGTGCGTTACTCGTGGTACTCCACGTCGTGCCGCCGCTTCATCCGCTTCAACTCCAGGTGTGCGACGCGAAGGCTCTATCTGGCTTCGCCATTGCGAATCTATGCGACTAGTTAACCGATTAGTCGAGTACCACCCTACCGTTTATCCGTTTTTTTCGTGTTAATCAGAAGCATGATAATTATCACTTGTCTGAAACTCCTCCTGTAGCATCTCCACGCGTCATTGATGTCGCTAACCCAATCACCTACCCTCTCACTGTGCGAATCGCACACCCTCCTTCGTCGCAGGGGATTCCTTCGCATACTCGCCAATCGCACGTTGGCGATCATCGGCGACTCCATCGCCATCGCCAACTTCCTCCCCGCCATCCTCTGCCAGTTGCGCGCAGTCACCGCCGTCTCTGCGCCCACGCGCCACCTGCTCCCGCGCGGGCCCCTGGCGCAGCGCTCCCCGCAGCTGGACGCGCGGATTTACCGTGTGCCCGCGGTCGGCGGGCGGATCGTGGGGATCTGGGACGACTATCTCATGCGCGTGACGCAGGGTAAGCGGGGACGGGCGCGGGAGGGAAAGCGGGGTGGGGATGGAAGGAGACGGGGAAGAAGAGAAGATTTGGACGGAGGGACGAGGCGGGAGAGAGGGAAGAGGCGGAGACGCGCTGCTGTTTGCGTGGAACGTGGGACTCGAACTTGGACTCGTTAGAGAGCCAAGATCCGCGTCGTGCATGGCGCACTGCGCGCAATATTGATTTTCGACGGCGACTGTTGGGAAGGCTAAATAAATAGTGCTTCCTTTCTCCCTACCATCTCGTTCGGCTGCTCCAACCTCCGCCACTCCTCCGCCAACCTCTCCCCGCCCGTCCCCATTCCCCCGTTCCGCGCAGACAAATCGATGCTGGCGCGGTTGGTTCCGCGGTACAGCGCGGCGGAGGCGGGCCCGGAGGACGTGGCGATCGACGTGCAGACGGCGAACCCGCAATGGGCGGCGCTGCTGGGGGCGGTGGATCTGGTGGTGCTGGAAACCGCGACGCACTGGCGCACGCTGCGCACGAAGAAGGCCTCCGCCATGGCTATTACTGACCGCGACTGGCGCGTGCTGCCGGGCGTGGACGCGTACCAGGGGTACAGGTGCGGCGCAAGGGGGGGGCGGGCGGGGAGGGGGCAAAGGGGGTAACAGGTAGGGCGCAAGTACCTTCGTCGTTATCAAGTAGTGCGGTGAGGTTTCGCGTATGGTAACGGACGGCACGCGGACCCGATTGGACACATGTCGAATCTTGCACGCTCCTCCAGTCTCGCTAGTCGCGCTTCATCCTCCTCTCTTCCGCATTGACGAGGTGTGAGCGAGATGGATTCAGGCTTTGCCTCTCCCGCCTCTCTCCGCCGCTGCCTCTCTGCCTCTAAGCTCCCTTCCCGTCGCCTTCTCTTCCCCCCGTCTTCCCCGCATCCCCCCGCCAATCACTTGCGCGCGCAGCAAGGCGATGCAGACGATTCGGCGGCTGTTCGAGTCGCCTCGCGCCGCAGTCACGTCATCCGCCTCCTCCGCCGCGTCGTCGTTCTTCGCCGACGCGGATGCCGCCGACGCTGACGTGGACGACGGCGCTTATGGTTACACGGATGAGATAGACGGTGGTGATGGTGATGATGCGCGTGATAGCAGCAGCGCGAGCACACCTGCACGCGGCCTTTCCTCCACACCACCATCAACTTCAGTACCAATATCATCGCTATTATCATCAGAACAAGAAGCAGCAGCAGCATCAGCAGCAGCAGCAGCAGCAGCGACGGCGGCGGGCAGCAGGCGCGGTGGTCCGCTGGCGTTCTTTATGACGGCCTCCCCGCAGCACAACGCCAAGAAGCTCGGCGGGCGGGGGCTCTGCGGGTCCCCCGGCCACGTGCTCACGCGGAAAGAGGTGCGCGCGGACGGAGAGGGAGATGCGGCGGGTTTGTGACGGGGAATGAGACGGGTTTAGAGACTTAGAACTCCTGCGGGGAACATGCAAGGGGCCATGATGCAAGGGCGAAAAAAGACACTTTCAGCCAACTCTCCCCACCTCCTCCCTCCCCTCCTCCCTCCCCTCCTCCCTCCCCTCCTCCCTCCCCTCCTCCCGACCCTCCTCCCGACCCTCCTCCCGACCCTCCTCCCCGGCCCCTATGCGACCGCCTCTCCCCCTCCACCGTCTTCTTCCCACCCATTCGCCTTCGCTCCTCTCGCTTTACCTTCACCATCCCTTTCAAACTCCATTTTTTATCCCCCCCGCCGCCGCTCCCCCGCAGGTAGCGCGCATGGAGCGCAACAACGTGCAGCTGTCGCGCTTCCTGCCCATGCAGCGCGCGGCCTTCCCCCCGGGGGCGCGGTGCGCCTGCTGGACATTGCGCGCATCTCCGCCATGCGCCCCGAGGCGCACGTGGGCAACTGGTCGACCGCCACTGGCAAGGTGAGGCGAGGGGCGCAGGGCGCAGGGGCGCGAGGGGCGAGGAGCAAAGGGTCAGAAGGGTGGAGAGGGGAGAGGAGGGGCTGGGGGGAGTTGCGGGGTTTCTGTGCTGAGATTATCCTCCCTTTTCCCTTCTCTTTTTTTTCCTCTTTCGGATGGTACCCGAGAGGGTAGTCACAGGAGAAAGGGAGGATAACGAAGGCTGGGTGCTGCAAGGAGAGAGGGGTTCTTGTTCCTTCTTCTCCTCTCCTCTCCTCTCCTCTCCTCTCCTCTCCTCTCCTCTCCTCTCCTCTCCTCGCATCTCCTCTCCTCTCCTCTCCTGA
Organism: Closterium sp. Yama58-4; assembly: GCA_947470075.1. Lineage (NCBI taxonomy): Eukaryota > Viridiplantae > Streptophyta > Zygnematophyceae > Desmidiales > Closteriaceae > Closterium > Closterium sp. Yama58-4. The sequence continues at coordinate 239,990 of CANIUD010000225.1, read as the reverse complement.
CGTCTCTTCTCTTCTCGTCTCGTCTACTCTCCTCTCCTCCCCGTCGCATCCATCCCCCTCGCACTCCCCACTCTTCCTCTCTCCTTTGCCCACTTCTTCTCTCCCTACGTCACTTCCCTGCTGTCACCACATCCCCCACATCTGCAAATCATCTCCCCCATCCGCCCAAACCTCCCCCACCACCAGATGCGTTACATTGATTGTCTGCACTGGTGCCAGCCTGGAGTGCCAGACATATGGGCGGACCTCTTCTACCACCAGCTACTCCAGGAGCCTTCGCTGCAACCCCCCCACCCCTCCTCGCCCCCACCGGCCAAACCATCAACGCCCTCCCGCTCCCCGTCCACCTCGCCCTCTCGCTCGCCCTCTCGTGCGCCCTCTAGTCCATCTCATTCTCCCATGCCTTCCAGGTCACCCAAGCCAAAGGCACCCGCCACCAGCAAGCCTCCACGCAAGCCCTCCAACTCCCCCTCCCCTACCCCCAACCCCATCCCCACCCCCATCCCCTCCCCCGATCTCTTCCCCCAGCCTTTCCCCCGCTCCTCCCCCCGACCTTCCCCACAACTACCCCCCAAACTGAACCTTCAGCCTATTCCTCGACCTTTTCCAAAGCGGACCTCCCCCCAACCTTCCCCCAAGCCTTCCCCCCATCCCCAAAGCGCTCTCCCCAGCTTGCCCCCAAACCTGCCCCCAAGCCTTCCCCCAAGCCTTCCCCAAAGCCTTCCCCCCAGCCTGCCCCCAAGCCTGCCCCCAAGCCTGGCCCCAAGCCTTCCCCCAAGCCTTCCCCCAAGCCTTCCCTCAACCATTCCCCCAGGCCTTCCCCCAAGCCCTCACTTAACCCCGCCCCTGAGCGGCCCCCCTCCCCCTCCCCTTCCCCCGATCGCTCCATGCGGCCTCGTGACCCCCCATCACCGGACAGCAACTTTTCTGGGAACCAAGGCGGGGGAGGGGGGAGTTCAGGGGAGGAGGGGAGGAGGGGGAAGCAGCAGCAAGCCGAATCGCATGAAACCTCGGGTAGTCACACACTTGCAGGGAGGAGGAGGGGGAGGAGGAGGGGGAGGAGGAGGGGGAGATGGAGAGGCAGGAGGGAGTGGAGGAACGCTGAAGGGCACGAAGATGAGTCCGAGTGGAGGAGTGAAAGGCAAGAGCGTTGAGAGTCAGGGGTGGAGCGATGGAGCAGCAGGGGGTGATGTTGATGATGGGTATGGTGCAGACGAAAGTTACAGCAGTAGTTACGGTGATGATGCTGATGGTGATAGCGGCAGCAGCACTGGTGGTGGTGAGAGGGGAGGGGAAAGCAACAGCTCTGGTCACAATGCTGCGAGTGCTTCTGCTGCTGCATTTTCTGCCACTGGTGATTATAAAGAGTATGATGGTGACAGTTACAGTTTGAGCTCAGATCAGCCGAGTTTACTTGGTCAGAAGAGTGGGAAAGAAGGGGCAGACAACAGCGGGTCAGCAATCATTGTCACAGCATCTGCTTTCCCAGATGCTTCCCCTTTGGTCATCCCACAGCCTTCGAGTGAAGCAGCTGCTGGGAGCAGTTTACACGGGCACCGCTCCCCCTGGCACCACCACCACCATCGCCTAAGTCAACGCCAAAGCCACCACCGTGGGGAAGACGTTGCCCCTGCTATCCAGGGAGGAAACCAGTCTGATGGGACAGATTCTGACAGCCTCCCCTTTTTGTTGCAAGGGAGTGGGGGAGCAATGCTTAAGAGCAGTGCGGTGGTGCCTGTGGAAAGCCCTCTGGTCGGCCGTGTGGTGACATCACAGACATTGCAAGTGGGGAACAGCAGCCAAGGCAGGCCTGTGGCATTATTTGCAGCAGATGGGGTCGGCATTAAAGCAAATTGTACAGCGGATGCTTGGTAAAGGGCTGGTGGTGTCCTTGGTCCTGCTTGCAGGGCCAACTTCTAACCAAGTTCCAAGAGCATGATACGACCTTTAACTTGGAGTTATGTACAAGCTAAATGTGTGTAGGGTAAGGACACGTGTTCGTAGAATACCTTGTCTTGCATGCTCTATCTATGAGCTGCCACTAACGTACATTATAATGTACAAAGAGCAACCATAAAGGCAGAAGACAACGAAAAAGTCAAACTAGGTGGAGATTCAGAAGATGAGTCTAGGGCTGCTGGGTGTCCTCTATTATTAATGCTTGTCCTTGTATGCATGGCCTGCTGTCATTCCGCAATATTACATCACCCGTGTTGTACTGGGTTATACTCTGGCGCTTTGTATAATGGTGGCAGATACCAGAAAGAAAGCTGAAAAACGAATTACCTGTCTGGTGGCTGTCGTGTCGCCACGTCACAAGAAGCACAACCCAATGGTCGGTTTGAGCATTGAGAAAGTGACGAATTGCGTGATCACGGAATCTCGAGGTCAGGGCGTGTTTCTAAAATGACGAGTCCATCCATGAGCCCGCCAAACCCATTTCTAAAGTAGTTCAGTTCGGTTCCGGTGGCTCGACAGTGCCCGTCGTCACAACTCGTCATGCAGCAGCCGGACAACCACTCCACGTCCAGGTTATGTACTGAACTACAACAACACCTAGCAAAATATCCCTTGAATTCTCTTATCCCTGAACGCAAACAGTTGTGGTCAATCCATGATCTGGGCAGGCCTGCAGACTAGAAATGTACATTTCTAGTTCGCCATGAACGCGATCTGATGATGTCCTTAGTTTCACACGTTTCAGGGTCCGTATCCGTAGCTGTGCTTAGGTGAAGTCCGTCCCACGTAGAGTGTTCCTTTTTATTTCATTTTTCTGCTCTTTTATTACTTCGAGGAGCCATGTCATCCTGTGCGAGAGCGTCGAACTGCTCTGTTACCACTAGCATCACCCATAGTAGAAGTCTTTCCCATTTCAGGCAGGGGTCGTCCGCCTCGAGTGTTCCGTTTTCGTCGAACAAATTCGCTAGTGTATTGCAACCTTTGCGCCAAGCAGTCAGCAACACGACCGTCAAAAGCGCTGCAGCTTTCTCCAGTCTTCACTCACGATCCTTCGTTCGATTAACCTTTCACAAGCACTCGGGTCTCTCCTCCCACTTACCCGCCTCATCCCGCACCCGCCTCTCCCTGACCGCCGGCCTCTCTCCGCCCCGCGCTTCCTCCGCTCCTAATGCCGGCTCCCCTGCCGTCACCTCCCCGTCCTCCCCCTCTTCTGATGCGCTACATCCGCTCATCCCTTCTCCCTGCTCGGTTCCTTTCGTCCTCTCGCCCTCAGACCTTTCCTCTGCATCTTCCGCCGCGAATATCTCCGTAGAAGACTACATATGCCGTTACCTCCTGCAACCCGCCACCGACCGCGCTCGGCCTCCCATTTCGCGTTTCCACGTCTCCACCATCGCAATAGGTGCTAAGACGGGCCGCGCGTTCCTGGGAGTAAATCTCGAGTTCCCCGGCTTGCCTCTCCACAACTCTGTGCACGCCGAGCAGTTCGTCGTGGCTTCCGCCGCATTGCACGGCGAGCCCGCGCTTTCCGCGCTGCTGGTCTCGCGGCCCCCCTGCGGCCATTGCCGGCAATTCCTGCAAGAGCTGCGGGGGGCAGAGGGGCTGCGCGTGATTATAGCGGAAGAGGCGGAGGAGGCGGAAGAGACCACCCTCACGCATTTGTTGCCGCATCGCTTCGGCCCACACAGTCTCCTAGCCGACGATTTCCCGCTGCTGCTGGAGCAGCGAGACAACGGCCTGCAGCTAATCAATCCCATCGACGTGCCCTCGCCGTTGGATTTCATGTTGGTGCCTCCACTCGCCCGCTCGTTCTCCTCCGCTTCCTCACCCGCTATCGAGTCTGCAGCTGCTGCAGCAGCCTCCGCTGGTTCTCCCGCTGCTGTTCTCTCCACTCCTCTCGGGCAGGAAGCCGTGTCGCGCGCTCTAGACGCTGCTAACGCGTCCTACGCTCCCTACAGCCTGTCGCCCTCTGGAGTAGCGCTTGTATCGCGGACAGGAGCGGTGCATACAGGGTCTTATGTCGAGTCCGCCGCGTACAACCCGAGCCTTCCAGCGCTGCAAGCGGCGCTGATCGCTCTGCTGGTGGAAACGGGTGGGGAGGGGGCGTACGAGGACGTAGTGCACGTGGCACTTGTTGAGAAGGAGGGGGCGCAGGTGCGGTTTGATTCGATAACGGCGGTGTCTGTAGCGCGGATAGCTCCACATGCGACCTTCTCGCTCCATTTGGCGAAGGTGGGGGGCAGTTGATTTGTGGGGGATTAACTTGGAGGGGACTTGAGGGGGGGGGAGTTGGGGAGAAGTCGGGAGAGGAGGAAGGGGAGTTGGTTAATGGCCTCATGTACTGTATGGTCTGCTTGTGGCCTTGGCATTTGTATTATTGCTCCTGTACAGACATGTAATGGTGGAGATCCAATGCACTGTTCTGTTTCTCCAATTCTGTGTGCAGTCTTCATAGATTCATTGCCGTTGTGATTTGCCATATTCTCAGGGCTGCAGATAACTGTGTGAGGGAGAGCTCGAGAACGAGGTTACGAGGTAGTGACTGGGTGAGCTGTAAGCGTGATGGTGGCCTCACGCATCTGCCTCACGCATCAATCCCTTGCTCTCCCGTATTCACCTAACGTAAATGCTGTTTCTTTTGCTCGAAGCATCCCTCCCTCCTTCCCTCGCAAATGTCCCTCCTTCCCTGATTCCGGCCTGGTCCCCTTTCATTCTACCGTATCTCTCCTCCGGTGATGCTGGGCATTTCCACTTGATTCATATGTCTCACTACGTTGCCCAATCACTAATTTCCTCGCCCAGCCCAGTGACCACCCATGTTCCATTGCCATTCACATGAACACATATTGAAACTGTATTTGTATGGTACAGGGGCATGCATGCAACTGAATCATGAATGACAATTATGAATGATGTTTTAAGGCAACAAAGCAGAAGCTGTCAAAAAGATGTCAGCAAAATTGTTGGGACTTCATAAAATTATAATATGAATGACTGCTATTGCAGGCTCACCTCTGTCACATATACAGTAGTTGGTATATATTTATATCTCATACACATGTAGTGATGTTAGTTGGATCTAGAATCCTTTACCGTAGATTGTCCACAATTCAAAGCGGTGATCTCGCTCCTAGTGAGAGACCAAGGAAGGCGGGCGCTGTTTGAGAATCCATCCACACCTCCGAAAGCTCGCCAGAAATTGACCCATACCCCTCTGTCACAAAAGGGGTTGTGTTGGGGTGATATGGGGGGACGTGGCTTTCGGGTTGTGGTTGCCACCGAGCAGGGAAGGCTGCGCTGACGATGGCTTTCCCTCCACGTCGGTATGCGACGTGGCCGTCAAGCCACCACCTTCAGCAACCCAAACCCCCCCACATCCCCTCCAACTCCCAAGCCTCGCCAGCGAAATTTCTGCCTATTCAGCGCCTTATCCCGCCTGGACGCTTCTGAACCAACTCCACGTAGGCAGGAAACGTGGCGCTGTGACATCCTGGCGGGAGAACCTCGGGTTTTGTTCCCCAGGGAGCATCAGCAGGAATCTCTGTGCCCAACGACTCCTTTTCAGCCTCCAATCCCCCCCTGTTTGTCACTCTACGACCAGAATCCTTGATTTCTGGTTTCCTTGCTTCGCTTGTCCCACGCTCGATCCTTAGCGTCTACCACGCCTTCACGTACCCTTGTTGGATTAATCTGCTAGGCTAGCAACCATGGCAGCTGCTACCCAGTCAGCCAACCTGAAGGTGTGCTTCCTCAGCGGGAGCGAGTCGAAGCTGGGCTCTTCCTTCACCCAAACTGCCTCTTTCGCCCCTAAGACTGGCGTCAGCTCTACCCCTCGCAAGCTGACCGTCAGGGCCGCGCGTGAGAAGTTTGAGAGGACGAAGCCCCACGTTAACATTGGCACCATTGGACACGTCGATCACGGCAAGACCACCCTGACAGCAGCCATCACAACAGCTCTTGCCTCCGTCACTGGTGGCCAGGCTAAGAGGTAACATTAATACCAAGTGCTCCTTCTCTTAGGAAGGTGTAGGTCAGAAGTAATTGGAAACGGGAATTCGACCTAACGTTTTTCTGTACAGGTACGATGAGATTGACGCTGCTCCGGAGGAGAGGGCTCGTGGTATCACCATCAACACTGCTCACGTCGAGTATGAGACCGAGGCCAGGCACTACGCTCACGTCGACTGCCCCGGCCACGCCGATTACGTCAAGAACATGATTACCGGTGCCGCTCAGATGGACGGAGCCATTCTCGTCGTGTCTGGGGCTGATGGTCCCATGCCTCAGACCAAGGAGCACATTCTTCTGGCCAAGCAGGTAATACCATGCTTTCGATTATCCTGTTTGTTATAAAATTTGCCCACAAAGTATTCATTGCCACTATTGTTCTCCCTCACTTGGCTAACTTGACTGAGGGGAATCTTGTCCTCGCAGGTCGGTGTGCCCGCCATGGTGGTGTTCATGAACAAGGAGGATCAGGTCGATGATGCTGAGCTCCTCGAGCTGGTAAGGTTCTCGCGAGGCAGACTTAATGGATACGTGCTACATGCGGGCTAATAAGGCTTTCCGTATCAGCCTCGAGGGGTGCGTAGGGGTTTGGAACTAATCAACGATCAGGGTTCTGGATGTGCAGGTCGAGATGGAGGTTCGCGAGACTCTTTCCAACTACGAGTTCCCCGGTGACGACATCCCCATCACCGCCGGCTCCGCTCTCCTGGCCCTCGAGCACCTCACCGCCAACCCTGGCACCAAGCGCGGCGACAACCCCTGGGTGGACAAGATTCTCACCCTCATGGACACTGTCGACGAGTACATCCCCATTCCCGAGCGCGCTGTCGACAAGCCGTTCCTCATGGCTGTTGAGGACGTGTTCTCCATCACTGGTCGCGGTACCGTCGCCACCGGCAGGGTGGAGCGTGGCATTGTGAAGGTGAGAGCCTGGACAGAATGCTAAGATGAATCAGTTGTGTGCAGTAGAAATAAGAACAGCTGATACTTAACGTGTCATCGTGCGCCAACAAACATGTCATGCCGGAATTTCCTTTGTGTAATGTCTCTCTTGCAGGTTGGTGACACTGTTGAGCTGGTTGGTCTGAAGGAGATGAGGACGCTGACCGTGACTGGTCTGGAGATGTTCCAGAAGATCCTCGACGAGGCCATGGCCGGCGATAACTGCGGCATGCTTCTCCGTGGTATCCAGAAGACCGAAATCCAGGTACCTATTTCTTAATTGTATGTTGATAATCAGGCCTTATGGTGTCGCGTTATGGTGTGTCCCTAACGCTTCATTCCTTGTCCGTGTTTCAGAGAGGGATGGTTCTGTCCAAGCCCGGTTCCATCAAGCCCCACAACTCGTTCGAGGCGTCCGTGTACATCCTGAAGAAGGAGGAGGGTGGCAGGCACTCGCCGTTCTTCGTCGGCTACAAGCCCCAATTCTACATGCGCACAACTGATGTCACTGGCTCCGTCACGAAGGTCCGTGGAGCTTGTGTCATGGTGTTTTTTATCCATGTTGTGTGGACCTGTTTCTTAATTTGACCAATACGTTTTGGTGTGGTGCAGGTGTTGAGCGACAAGGGTGAGGAGACGAAGATGGTTATGCCTGGCGACAGAGTGAAGATGGTTGTGGATCTGCTCGTGCCCGTGGCCATTGAGAAGCAAATGCGCTTCGCCATCCGTGAGGGAGGTCGCACTGTGGGCGCTGGGGTTGTGTCTGAGATCCTTAACTAAGAATGGCATGATTTCAGTCGGCTGATGGGTAGAAGAGACTGTCACCTGTGTCCATCTCCTGCTTCCCTAGGCAGACATGTCAAAATGATGCTGAGATAAATGTAGCTTTCAGTTTTTTCAATCTAAGATTTTCAGTTCCGCACAACATCAGGACAGTGCTGAGATTCGGACATGAAGGGGAGCATGGTGCAGGGCAAATAAGGAGGCAGGAAGAGGGTCGCTACTGATCGTACAATATAACTGCAAGGGTTTGACACACTACTGGCAGTTGTGTGTAAAAATTATGCAGGGATGACTCTAAGGAAGAGTGATATGGTATTTGAAAGTCAGACGTGTGTGACTGCATTCCTTTGTGGTTCGCAAGTACACAAGGAGCTGGTGATCGTAAATGGGGAGAACATACTGTACCCTGATTGCAAAGGTGACCAATATGGCCTACATAACCACATTGACTTGTAATGTGTACTTGGTCACACTGCTTTTGCTTGTCCCTCCATCCCCACCATTCCTTCCTCTACTTCCTGGCTCTCCTCATTCACAAATGAGGGCACCACACCAGACTTGGCAGCAGCTATGGCCTCGTCCATCCTCTCTTCTGATTCCCCTCGCAGCAAACCCCCTGGGAAGAGGACAGAAAGGAGGGGGGTGAAAAGGAATGTGATGATGACATGAAAGTGAGGGAAGCGCAAGGGAGAAGAGGTGAGGAGTGCATGTAAGGTGAGTGAGGGTGAGTGAGAGATGGAGAGAGAGAGAGAGAGAGAGAGAGAGAGAGAGAGAGAGAGAGAGAGAGAGAGAGAGAGAGAGAGAGAGAGAGAGAGAGAGAGAGAGAAAGAGGGGGGGAGGGGGGGAGAGAGGGAGGAGGTGTTTGGTGAAGGAAAGTGCACATATACATGCGTAAGAACGTCTTCTTGTGTGTCTGAGAGTGCACTCGCGTACCAATAAAGCCAAGCTGGCGTCGCCACCCCGTTCTTCCCCCCGCCTTGTGATGACCTGACGGACAGCAACCACGCAAAGCGTGACAGCGGTAGAGATGGGGGGAGCGTGAGAAGCACGAATTGAAAGTGGTTGACGGTTGATGGTTGCTGGCTGGACGGTTGGTTGTTTACCAATGAAGGGAGAGTGGGGGCATGGGAGAAAATGTATATGGGGATAAGTGTGAGTGGGAGAGTATGCATGAGAGAGTGGGCTGGTGAGAATGAGAGAGAGTGGCAGTGTGAGCGAGTGTGTGGGAGGGAGGGAGAGAAAAGAGAGAGAGAGAGAGAGAGAGAGAGAGAGAGAGAGAGAGAGAGAGAGAGAGAGAGAGAGAGAGAGAGAGAGAGACAGAGAGAGAGATGGTACCTGTGCGAGCTGCACTGCCTCCAGCGTTTCCTCGGGAAGATCCATCCACCTGCACAGGGAGAAGAGAGGAGAGGACAGTAGCAAGTGAGAAAGGGAGGGAGGAAAAGGGCGTGCTTGTTGTACATGTGTGTGTGGTTGAGAATGAGAGAGAGGGAGAGAGAGAGAGAGAGAGAGAGAGAGAGAGAGAGAGAGAGAGAGAGAGGGGGAACAGGGACCGGAAAAGGCTAGCGACTTACCGCACGACTCTCTGCAACTCCTTCCCCTTCAGTTCCACTAGCGCCAAACCATAGTCCTTGGCCTTCTTCGCGCTCCGCTTCGCCGCATTGCGCCCCTTCCCCGGCACACCGCGCCTCAGTCCCTCCACCGCAATCCCCCCCTCCGACTCCCCACCCCCCGCTGCGCCAAGCACCTCCGCGGGTCCCCCCATCCCCGCGACTAGCTCCGCGTCGTCCCCGCGCGCCGTGCATTTCGCCGCCTGTCGCGGCCGCGCAGCTCCGCTTCTAGCGCGATTCCCTCCCTAATCTCCTCGTCTGTGAGATTCAGGTCTGACCATCCCGCAGGGGTGGCCCTCGCGGCTATCGTTCCGCGCCCGCTCTTGGCGCGTCGAAACTCGCCGCCGATCGCTTGCGACGACCAATCGGTCGCAGATCGCCATTCGCCCGCGCTCCCCACGACTGCCGCTGAGAGCGTGGGAAGATCTTGGAAAGCCAGGGGACTTGCGGCTATCCATTTGACGCGGCAATTAGGTCGAGGAGATAGTAAACAAGGATGAAGCGTGGGACCGCATGGGATTGTGCTGTCCTGGCGGGTCCAGTCTAAGCTGCCCTGGGACCCCCCCCGTGATACCTCGTGGTTTGTGTCGACGAATCAGCTCTATCCGAAATCTCCCATGGTGGGCTGACATCCAGAGCCTGCAGTGTAGGCGACTGAGTGTTCCTGCCATTGCCAGACCTCTCGCGGGGAGGCGGGGTGGAGCTAAGGAGGTTTAGAGCCGCGGTGTTGCACACTAGTTTCCTCGGTCGGATGGAATGAGGAAAAATAATTCCTCTGGCCGAGGAAAGCCCTGCTGTGGTAGTGTAGAAGGTAACGACTATACCGACGAATGCAAAAGCGAAAAGGAGGCGAAACCTGACACTCTTTTCTGGGCTTGCTTTAGTTCGAGTGTAGTTTGTTTGTTATCCCAAAACGTTCACGTTAAACCCCAAACCTTGGTATCCGATTCTTGCATTTCAGGTTGGAATTTTTGCATATCTCTGGCTCAGGACATCTCTGGGTATGATTTGCATGGAAATTCAAAACCATCCCCGCCATTTTCTTCCATGAAACTATGCATGGGTACATTTCCCATACATTTGAATGAAGCTGTTATTATCATTCTTGTTAACAAAGCAAAACCCTACGCAAATACTCTTGTATGGGGATCCACAACGCTAACGTGTGGTCACGAGTGCCTATGTGATTACTACCATTGAACCGTGCATCCAAGGTCACAGAGCAGTGTTGATTAGAACGCAGCGGCGCGCCTGCAAACACGCGGTCACAGACAGGCAATTTTGAATCACAATACCAGAATGACACGGAACAACAGAGCGCAAACATGTAGGTATGGCACCAGTCGGGAGCATACGAGAACGAATGCTCAAGAGGCGAAAAGCTCTGAGCTCGCAGAAATGAGACCCGAGCAGTGCAGAAAGCCGCCGCGACTGACCTGAGGGAAGCCCTTTTTGCTGTCGCCATTGTTGAGCCACCCCGTCTGGCTCAGCTGCACGCTGTCGATCCTTATCTGCACGCACTTGCCCTTGAAACTCTGCCACGACCGAGCACGCAGCACATCGCACACCGCACATCGCAGGGGCAACGAGCAAGGCGAATTCAGCATTAACGCCAGCGGTATCAAAGCTGGCTTTATTAAGCCAGCCTAGGCGTTGATGCTGGTGGTGTCTGGAAGGGCGAAGTACTTACGGGAACAAATTGCTTGGGAATCATGCGGCTGGCGATAACGCTCGTCGTGTTCAATTTGGTGTTGCGAGTCATGAAAAAGAAGTAGTTTCCGCACGCGCCCGTCGGCTGTTAGTCACAAACGAACGGCAGGAACCGGCGGATGTTCGATAAGGAAGAATTAACGGAAGGGATTTGATAAGGAATTTGAACGGCACCGCCTGGCTCGCAGCGGGTACTGAACTGTCGGTTTGGCATACCTTCTTTTCGTTCAGGAATGAGCAGAAACTGGAATATGCCGCATTAACTGCCTGTCCGCTCCTGGAACATTGCGCCACGCAAACAAAAGTCTCAAAGGTTCATGAGCTCAAGACAAGACCCCGTGATCAGGTCATTGAGCGAGAAGTGTGAATGAGACGTTGATTGGAGAAGGATGGCGTATCTTACTTGTGCAGTATCGGCGAGTTGGAGAGGATCCGGTTGCCGTTCACGGCCTCCACTGTCATTGTGGGGACGGCGCCCTCGCTGCCCTTCACGACAAAATCGCATTTCTGCCATACATTCGCGCAACATAGATTTAATCCCGTGAAAATCCGTAGGTGTGATCGATTATCCTGTTTGAAAATAGCAATGGCCGCTTACCTTGAGCTGTGCCGGGGTGCAGCGCTCATCGGCACTTGCAGCGGCCCCAACTGCACGAGCAAACACGAGGGTACGTGAAATGGTCCTGCCGAAATTTAGATACTACGAGGAACGCATCTACCCTAAACTTACAAGATAAGATGATCACGGCGACCAGAAACATGTTGAAGGCCATATTGTCCAAGGGATTGTCTGATAGAAAGATACTGCGAAGGTGGTGGTGTCGAGAGCAGAACAAAGTTGTTTTTGGTGCAATGGAAGAGATGTGATATCTGCGTGAAATGGATGTCAAAATGTCAATTTCATGGGCCCCCAATCCCATGGTGGAGGAGGGGTGCCCCAAGACTTGCCTGGGAAGGAAGGCGGTACGAGTCGCGTCGCGGCACCACCAAGGGCGCAATGTGGTACAGGTGCCCAATGCGCAATGCGCAGTTGTACAGTGAGCGAGCTTGTTGCGGGGCGGATGTGGTGGCGTGGTCGCGGAATGACGGAGACGCCCGCGCGAATAGCGCGGAGCACCACCTGCCCAGCCCACTTGACCAAAGCCAACGCACTCCCGCCCTTGGCGCTGACCCCCTTCTGTGCGATGCGAGCCACCGAGTAGTTGGGGCACGAAGCATCTTCTGCGACCAAACCACCCACATCGCAGGCCCACATCACGGTCGCCACGTGGCTGGTTCGCACGAATCCCCACACTGGCTGATCGTCAACAACCACTAGCCATGAGGAATTGCCCCTTGCAAACTCGTGCCAACGAAAGCAAGCCGCGTAGGTGTTTTGTAAGGGAATACACTTTGTCAATATAGTTTTGTGAACAACGAAAGCTTTCCACTTCGAAGTTAACCTCAACGCTCAACACCCTAAATGAATTTTTTTTGGAAGTGTGTTTCTAAAAATGTGTATTGTGAAAGCGCAGCTTACTGTAGCGAAGCAAGGCAACGGCGAATTACTATTCGCCGAGTACATAACGAGGGTTGGAGGCCTTTTGGCCTCCACCCACGTCTTCATTTCGGAACTTTGCAGTTCCATCCTATTCTCGTCCAACCACCTCGTCGTTCCACTTTCTCCTAGCATTCTGGTTCAACTTTCTCATTCGTAGCTCTCTTTTTCTATAAAAGGCGATGGCGCTTTGCACCAGAATGCCGATTTTAAGAGGGCTTATACGCGCCCACAGCTGTACCTTTCTGCCAGCGGGCGCGCGTGACCCAGCGGGCCCTGACTAGGTGACAAAATCGCCTCAGGCGCGCCTGAGACGAGATGGCCAATGGTGCGCCTGAGACGAAATTGCCTGTGGTGCGCTTGAGACGAAATCGCCAGCGTGCCCGAGACAAGATCGCCAGCTCCCCTTAGACGAAATCGCCAACTCCCCTGAGACGAAATCGCCAGCTCCCCTGAGAAGAAATCGCCAGCTCCCTTGAGACGAAATCGGTAGCTACCCGGAGACGAAATCGCCATAGGCACGCCTGACGACAAAAGCGCTAGTGGCGCGCCTGACGACGAAACCGCCAGTGGCGCGCCTGGCGACGAAATTGCCTGAAGAGATTGCCACCAACGAGACTGACAACGAATCGCCACCAACGCGACGGATGACGAAATTGCCACAGTCGAGCCTGACAGATTGCAAGGGCGCGCCTGCAAAAATCGTGGTGTGACAAGGCGAAAACGCCACGGACATGACGGGACGCCTCCGCTACATCAACCGCTGCAACTTCTACCGGCAATGCGGACGTGACGCCTGCACCGTTATTATCATTTTTTATTGCCACACGGGTATGTGTTTCCATTTCTTCAACTTGGTCAATAATTATATGTCTTCTCTGCTCTGGTTTTTTGGATTGTCGCGCGTTTCATTTATCACAGTTTGCAGGAATATCTGCGCACGGACGAGTGTCAACGCTTGGCACATCCCCGCGTCGTTTCCCAAGAGGGGAAGGGGACCGAGGGTCCCGGCTGGCCAGAGGGCCGTTCCCCATGGGGGGAAGGGGACCGAGGGTCCCGGCGGGCGAGAGGGCCGTTCCCCATGGGGGGAAGGGGACCGAGGGTCCCGGCGGGCCAGAGGGCCGTTCCCCATGGGGGGAAGGGGACCGAGGGTCCCGGCGGGCCAGAGGGCCGTTCCCCATGGGGGGAAGGGGACCGAGGGTCCCGGCTGGCCAGAGGGCCGTTCCCCATGGGGGGAAGGGGACCGAGGGTCCCGGCTGGCCAGAGGGCCGTTCCCCATGGGGGGAAGGGGACCGAGGGTCCCGGCTGGCCAGAGGGCCGTTCCCCATGGGGGGAAGGGGACCGAGGGTCCCGGCTGGCCAGAGGGCCGTTCCCCATGGGGGGAAGGGGACCGAGGGTCCCGGCTGGCCAGAGGGCCGTTCCCCATGGGGGGAAGGGGACCGAGGGTCCCGGCTGGCCATAGGGCCGTTCCCCATGGGGGGAAGGGGACCGAGGGTCCCGGCTGGCCAGAGGGCCGTTCCCCATGGGGGGAAGGGGACCGAGGGTCCCGGCTGGCCAGAGGGCCGTTCCCCATGGGGGGAAGGGGACCGAGGGTCCCGGCTGGCCAGAGGGCCGTTCCCCATGGGGGGAAGGGGACCGAGGGTCCCGGCTGGCCAGAGGGCCGTTCCCCATGGGGGGAAGGGGACCGAGGGTCCCGGCTCGTGACATGCGGAGATAGAGAGAGAGAGACACGAGAGCTGGCACACGGGTCATTGCGCTAAGGAAGGAGTATATGCACATTGCGACAAGCTTGTGCTATGTAGAAAAAAGGGGACTTACCGTATGCCATCCTTGGCTGCCGGTATAATGCCTTTCAAAATCTTTTTTGTCCGTACGTGTCCTTGTATGTGCCTTTGTATTTGATTGTTAAAAAATGCTCGAATTGGAAGTCTTGGCTATAAACCACCTTGAACATGGCTTGAGAAAAGATTGTTCTTGTCGAAATGAATCTACAACGGCTTTAAGGCCTTCATATGCTGCCCTCGACGCACACAAGGAACAGAGATACGGTACACCTGCTCTCACATTGAGTCCGAGGTTTGTGATCGCTTATTTCTGCCTTGTTGTGATGTTTCTAGAACTCCCACATTAGATGACCTACTCATGATTGATTCTAGGTGTGATGTATACATAGTACGCAGTTCTGTGAAAGTATCCTGGCTGGAACATTTATTCTTGTACGGGTTTTTATTGCTCAATCATACGGTACATACGATCATTTACCATCCGGCGAACTTCTCAAAGTCCCCAATGGTAATACAAAGCCATACCTCTGCGTTTACACTCCTCCTAATGTTAAACTGTGTTATGTTTGTCAGAAATAACTGAGCAGGAATGAATAAACTAGAACAGAGTTTGGTACAAGTAGTAAACCCTAACTTTGTGTACCCCCTAAGGTGTAACCCACTACAGCCTAGACAATATAAACATGCAATGTTTGACACACCCCCATAGGCGCAGTGGGAGACAACCACAGGGTCACAAGACCAGTCAAAGCAAAGTAAAGCAAGCTCAGGGTGGATCTCAAGGATTCCACACAAATTCCGAGCACAAGCAAGTGGTCTCAAGACCAGTTCACATGCAGGTTTATAACAAAGCAAGAGATACAGTGATCACAACCTAGCAAAAGTAAACAAGTAGGCATATATATATAGTGATCACAGTACAAGCAAGGTCAAGAGGTAAGCAAGTGAGGCCCAGTAGGTACAAGGCCTAGTAGAGTGCAAAAGCGCTGATGGTCACAAGGCTGAAGCGCCTTGGTGAACACATCAGCAGTGTTGGCCTCCGTGGCCACGTAACGCAGACAAAGCTGACCACGCTGCTGCAGCTCTCGAGCAAGGAAGTACCGCAGAGCGATGTGCTTCGTTCTGTGCTCCAGTCTGTGCTCCTCACACAAGGCAATGGCAGCCTTGTTGTCAACGTACAGCACTGGAGGAGAACGAGGCCGCTCTCCGAGGTCGGTCAGCAGGTAGGTCAGCCAGCGTAGCTCCTGAGCAGCCATGGCTGTGGCGTAGATCTCAGCCTCACAACTGGAGCTGAGAACAGAAGAAGAGCGAGTAGAACGCCAAGAAACTGAGCCAGAGCCAAGGCTGAAGGTGTAACCCTGGGACGACCGCTGAGTAGCCTGGTCGTCTGCCCAAGAAGCGTCTGAGTGCCCTGTGAGAACAACCCGGTCTCGCCCTCCAAGCACAAGCCCCATGCCCGACGTACTGCACAAGTAGCGCAACACCCTCTTAGCAGCATCCATGTGCTCCTTCCGGTGACGGCCAGGAGCGACATAGCGTGCTAGGATGCTAAGAGGGTATGCAAGGTCAGGTCGAGTGCAGGTCATCAGGTACATGAGGCAGCCCACAAGCTCTGGATACGGGCCACTCGGCTCTACGGACTCATCCGAAGGCAGAGCTGAGAGCGAGTGACCGGTAGGCAGAGGAGTGGACTGAGGCGAGGAGTACGTGAAGCGGAAGCGCTGGAGAACCTGCTGCACCATGTGTGACTGAGTCAGGGTGATGGTGCGCCGCGCTCTGTCCCGGGTGATCCGCAAGCCAAGATAGCTCGTCAGCTCACCCAGGTCTGTGCACGTGTGTCTCCTCTGCAGCTCCGACTTCACGTGAGCGAGTGCCGCGGTGTCAGCAGTGGCAAAGACCAAGTCGTCGACGTACACGAGGATGTAGAACGGTGGCAGCGAGGTGTCGGTGCGTAGAAACAGCGACGGGTCAGCAGTAGAGGGAGCGAACCCAAGAGCCGCAAGTGTCGTCCTCAGTGTGTCGTGCCACTCACGTGGCGCCTGGCGGAGACCGTAGACCGGCCGCTGAAGCCTCCACTGGGTGCCAGGAGGAAATGACCCAGTGAAGCCAGGGGGGCGGCGCAGCCAGATCTCCTCGTGCAGGCTGCCCTGCAAGAAAGCAGTGCTGAAGTCAAGAGAGTGAAGCTCGTAGTCGCGGTGAGCGGCTATGTGCAGCAGCACCCGAAGAGTAGTCATCTTCGGGGTGGGGGAGAAGGTCTGAAAGAAGTCTACTCCCTCTCGCTGACTGAAGCCTCGAGCCACGTAGCGCGCCTTGAAGACAGGTGGAGAACCCGGTGGCCGCTTCACCCTGAAAATCCACATGCCACTGACGATGTTCGCCCCAGGAGGGGGAACCTCGTCTACGTAGGTGCCTGTGGACTTCCAGGAGGCCATCTCTGCGTCCATGGCTGTCTGCCACTGAGAGGAGTAGGGACCCGCTATCGCCTCAGCGTAAGAGCGTGGGGTCGGGATGTCTGGTGCATCCGGGTCTCCCTCAGGGGCAACTAGCAAGGACACGAGACGGGGCAAAGCAGCAGCAAGGCAGTGGAACTCCTCCTGTCTGTCCTCAAGGACGTCCGTGCCGAGGGCACACTCACCCCCGACGGACGGAGGACAGGCAGACGCAGACTCAGACCTAGCGACAAGGCTGGCAGCGTAGTCTAGGCGACAGCGAGCAGCAAAGTCAACCAACTCAGCGACCAGAGCAGACGCAGCAGAGGACTCAAAGGTCGGGTCAGTGACAACTGTAGCGAGGAGACGCGTAACAGTGGGACTGGCAGCACGACGGGAGTCAGACTCCGGGTCAGGAAGAGTAGGAAGAGAGGACGCAGGAGGAGACGGCAGCGGGACACGCTGCGGAGCAGTGGAGGGACGCAGAGTCATGTAGTGAGTGCCAGGGACAGGAGGAGGACGCTCACGTGGGACACGACGACCAGTGCGAGCAGTACGAACAGGCGACGCAGGACGAGACTCAGGCTCACGACGCTCTGTAAGACCTCCTGTGGGACCAGCGTAAGGGGAGGGAGCAGGGAGAGGCGAGACAGGCGGTAACTGTGACTGCGGCTGGACAGGCAGAGGACACTCGACGGAGGAAGGAGGACAAGGAGGAGGAGCCTGACCAAGAACCTGCTGAAGGAGCGGTACGAAGTACGGTCGCGGCCGCGCAGCGTCTCCAGAAGCAGCAGGGACACCAGTGGCAGCCCCAACGCCCGAGTCCTCAGCACCAGCAGCAGCTCCAACGCCCGAGTCCTCAGCACCAGCAGCAGCACCACCGGTCGGGTCCTCAGCACGAGCAGCAGCTCCAACGCCCGGGTCCTCAGCACCAGCAGCAGGGGCACTGGTCAGGTCCTCAGCACCAGCAGCAGCGCCACCGGTCGGGTCCTCAGCACCAGCAGCAGCTCCAACGCCCGGGTCCTCAGCACCAGCAGCAGCACCACCGCTCAGGTCCGCAGCACCAGGAGCACCACTACGAAGACTGCAGCGCCGCGTGTACCACTCGCGGATCACCTGAATGGGGGGGAGCTCCTGGGTAGGAGGGGAAGTACCAGGACGAGCTCCAGAAGCACCTCTCCGGAGGCGGCAGTACTCGAGGTACCTCTCCTGCAGCTGCTGGGAGGAGAGGGCTCCTCCAGATGGAGTACCCCCAGACTCAGCACCCCCAGACTCAGCACGTCCAAACTCAGCACCACCAGGCTCCGCACCTCCAGGCTCCGCACCTCCAGGCTCAGCACCCCCAGGCTCCGCACCTCCAGGCTCAGTACCTCCAGGCTCCGCACCTCCAGGCTCAGCACCCCCAGGCTCCGCACCTCCAGGCTCAGCACCCCCAGGCTCCGCACCCTCAAACGCAGCACTCCCAGGCTCAGCACCCCCAGACGCAGGACGCGAGTCAACAGCTACCTCGACAGGCTCACCCGGGTCTACCTGGGACACACCTGAGGGAGCGGCACCCTGAGGGGGGAGGGGGTCTGGTACCTCAGCACCTGGAGCGAGGAAGAGAGGCGGGGGGGGGAGCGGGGCAGTGCGGTAGGGGAAGAGGCGGTAGAAGGGGACGGACTCGTCAAAAGTGACGTCCTGAGAGGCCAGAACCCGGCGCGAGGTGACGTGGTAAAACTGCCATCCAGGCGCGTCGGGAACAAAGCCAAGAAAGACACAGGGAACAGTGCGACGCGAGAGCTTGTCCGCGGACGTGTCGCGGACAAAAGCTCGAGATCCCCAGACCCGGAAACGCGACGCATCGCCAACCTCTCCCGTCCACCGTAGAGTCGGGGAAGTCTCCGGCAAGGAGACACGGGGCCAGAGGTTGAGCTGATGCGCTGCGTACCGGACTGCAAACGGCCACAGAAAGTGGGGAGCAGCCGCATGGGTCAGGGAGGTACGAGCTACCTCCATGACTAAGCCAATGCGGCGCTCAGCAACCCCATTCTGCTGTGGAGAGGCCGGAAGCGTGTACGACTGCTCAATGCCGTGCTCAGCACAGTAGGCTGCCAAGAGGTCGGAGGCGAACTCACCACCCCTGTCAGAGTGCAAGCGCAGGACAGGAAAGTCCGAGTGAAAGCGCTCGCCTAGCTGGAGACGGGCTCGGCTGATCCAGGGGATCAAAACACCAGGGACGTCACCCTTGGCGCGCAAGGGGAAGACCGTGGTGTAGCGCGAGTAGTCGTCAACAACTATCAGGAAGTACCTCTCCTGACCCTGACCACGGACGCGGGCTGGGCCCCACACGTCCATGTGGAGCGTCTGCAGGGGAGCGGTCGTCGGGGGAAAGGAGGAGGAGTGAGGAGCGGCGCGCTGCCGCCCCTCGACACAGGGAATGCAGTCAGGAGCAGGGGAGTCAGGAAGGGGAGGGAGCACCCTGGGAAGACCAGCAACAAGGTCCCGTTTGTGCATGGCCCGCAGGCGCTGCACAGACGGGTGACCAAGGCGGTGGTGCCAGAGGACGGTGTCGTTCGCCAGAGAGCGACACGAGCAGGGGGCGGACAGCTGACCTGACGCTGACGCAGACGCAGCTACCTGAGGGGACTCAGTGGTCAGTGTGTACAGGTCAGACCCCGGCTCTCGAGTGAAAGTAGCCAGGTGGCGGCCCGTCCGAGCACACGTGCAGTGAGTCACACGCTCGTAGGCAGGGGTGAACTGGTGAACACCCGAGTCCTGGAGCGCACTACCTGCCACCAAGTTCGTGGAGAACGAGGGGAGGTAGAGACCTGAGAGCTTGCCGGACGGAACCGCTGGACACGGAAGGGTGGTGGAGGAGGTCGCAAGGACCGGACCCCCAGAGGGGTCAGCAAGAGAGACAGCAACCGGCCGAGCTAGAGGCTCAAGGACAGTGCGGTCACGAAAGAAAGAGCGAGAAGCACCTGAGTCAAGTGTGAAGGTGTGCAGTGCTGCAGTCGACTCAGTACCAGGGGGCACAGACGCAGAAGCACCTAGAGCAGCAGCTGCAGTAGTACCTGTGGAAGCAGACACACTAGCACCTAGAGCAGCAGCAGGGCTGGCCTGAATGCCCGGGTCGGGCGGAACACGCAAGTACTGAGCACCCTCTCCACTAATAGACATCGCATACATGGCAGTGAGAATAGCATCAAAGTCAAGTGCCCAAATATCAACACCCTTCCTGAGCAGATCAGCCCAGCGCGGCAGCTCACCCCCACCAGGAAACTGAGTGCGCCACGCATCGTTGAGGCGGGCGAAGCAGCGCTCCGTCTGGTGCGGCCCCCCACACGTCTGGCCAGTGCGGTCACCTGTACGAATAACGTACTGGCAGGTGACGCTGCGCCGCGCATACCACTCACGGGCGGCCTGAAGGGTCGGGGCAGGCTGCTGACTCTGACCGCCCGCCGGGCCTCCACGACCACCACCCCCTCCGCCTCCGCCCCGGCCACCTCCACCCCTGCCGCTGCCACGACCACCTCCGCCTCCGCTGCCACCTCCGCCCCTGTCACCACTCCCAACACCGCTGTCACCTCCACCACCGCCGCCACTAGCCTCTCCAGTCGCACCTCCACCGCCACCACCTCCACCCCCGCCTCCTCCGCCACCACCCCCACTCCTGCCACTCCTGCCCCTGCGTCGTCCGCCTGAAGCAGACGCAGTCCCGACCTTCTCAGCACCAAGGAGGTCGACAGCAGAAGCAGAGGCGACAGAGGGGAGGAGGGGGGAAGGGGAGCACCCCTCGAAGAAGGGGCCGCGGGGGTCGCCACGAGAGGTGCCTACAGCGACGATACTAGCCTCGGCTGCAAGCAGTTCCTTCTCGAGGAGGGCTATGGTGAGCTCAGTGGGGGAGCGAGAGAGGAACTGGTCCCTGACAGGGCGCAGAGAGTCAGGGAGGCGGGTGACAACGTGGTAGAGAGTGATCCAGAGCGGGGGGGGGGTTGCTAGCGAGGAACTCATCAGGCATGGCAGCGCGAAAGCGAGCCTCACTAGTCTTAAGGTGGGTGATGAGGTCTGCGACAGTGTGAAAAGAGGCTAGGTCGGGGAACAGGTAGGGGAGAGTGAGGCGGCCTAGTGTGGCAGAAGCGGGTGAGGAGTAGCGGGCCACTACAGCTGTGTAGAGGTCCTTAGCAGTCTTGCACTGGCCGAAGTGCTCGCGCTCATCTAGCGGCAGGGAGTTGCGAATAGCAAAGCGAGCGTGCGCGTCACGGGTCTGCCACTGTGAGCGCTCAGTTGGGGGGGCAGTAGCGAGTGGGGCGGTCGCATGGCCGAGAGCGTGGTCGTACAGTGTAATATCTTCCTTGGCAGTGAGCTGTAGGAAAAGGTGCAGATCATCTAGCCAGGTTTCGAATTTGACCGGACGGCCCTCGGCGTCGAAAGCTAGAACAGGAGGACTAGCCATAGCGACAGCGGCAGTAGTAGAAGCAGTAAAGTCACTGAACAGGCGTGCGCAGGGTCAGCAGGGCCGGTGGGGCCTACGGACTGTAGTGGCGCACAAGCAGCAGTAGCAGGAAGTGTAGTAGTAGGATCTGCAGTGGTGCACAGGCGCAGCAGGCGGCAGCGAGAGCCGGCGCAGCAGGGGCGGGCTCAGCAGCGGTGATACGCGGGCGGCAGCGGGCGCAGCAGCGGCGGTGCGCGGGCGGCGGCGGGCTCAGCAGCGGCGGTGCGCGGGCGGCGGCGGGCTCAGCAGCGGCGGTGCGCGGGCGGCTGCGGGCTCAGCAGCGGCGGGCCGGGAGCAGTGCGGGCAGCGTGCGGGCCGGCGGCGGTCAGCGCACGAGCCGCGCAGGCTCAGCGCGGGCTGCGCGGGCTGCTCGCGGGCTGCGTAAGCGGGTCGCGGGCGGCTCGCGGGGGTTCGCGGGCAGGTCGCGGGCTGCTCGCGGGCAGTTCGCGGGCTGTGCGCGGGCTGCGCGGGCTGGTCGCGGGCTGCGCAGGCGGGTCGCGGGCTGTGCGCGGGCGGTTCGCGGGCTGTGAGCGCGGCGCGCTGTGCGGTTCGCGGGCGGCGTGACGGGGCCGATCGGGGCGCTAAGGGGCGACGCGACGGGGGCCGTGAGAGGCCGCTAGGGAAAAAAAAAAAAAAAATTTCGACGGGGCCGCAGGGCCGCTAGATCGTGCTAGATCGACGGGGCCAGCGGGGCCGGAAACAAGCGAAGGTAAGCAGGTAGGTAAGTCGGTGGGCCCTAAGAACAGTCCTAGCGAAGGACCTGCTCTGAAACCATGTCAGAAATAACTGAGCAGGAATGAATAAACTAGAACAGAGTTTGGTACAAGTAGTAAACCCTAACTTTGTGTACCCCCTAAGGTGTAACCCACTACAGCCTAGACAATATAAACATGCAATGTTTGACAATGTTGGTAGGCTGTAGTGGGGTAGCCAATATGGGGTACAACCCCAACTAGGGTTTGCTACTTGTACCCAACTCTTCCATTCAATGCATTATTCTTGCCTAGTCTCGTTGATATGGTATTCAGAGCAGGAGGTCCCTAGGACCTACCGACCGTTTTTTTTTTAGGGCCCACCACCGCTCGCATGCGGTTACCACGCTACCCCGTGCCCTAGCCTCGTAGCGCCCTCGTGCGCCCTCGTTAGCGCCCTCGCGCGCCCTCGTTAGCGCCCTCGCGCGCCTCTCGTTAGCGCCCTCGTCGCGCCGCCTGTAGCACTGCCCGCCCGCCCGCCGCGCTGCCCGCTTGCAGCGCTGCCTGCTCGCAGCGTCGCCCGCTCGCAGCGTCGCCCGCCCGCCGTGCTGCCCGCTTGCAGCGCCGCCTGCCCGCCGCGCTGCCCGCTTCCCGGCCCGTCCGCCGCGCTGCCCGCTCGCAGCGCCGCCTGCTCGCAGCGTCGCCCGCTCGCAGCGTCGCCCGCCCGCCGTGCTGCCCGCTTGCAGCGCCGCCTGCCCGCCGCGCTGCCCGCTTCCCGGCCCGTCCGCCGCGCTGCCCGCTCGCAGCGCCGCCTGCTCGCAGCGTCGCCCGCTCGCAGCGTCGCCCGCCCGCCGTGCTGCCCACTTGCAGCGCCGCCTGCCCGCCGCGCTGCCCGCTTCCCGGCCCGTCCGCCGCGCTGCCCGCTCGCAGCGTCGCCCTCCCGTCGCGCTGACCGCTTGCAGCGCCGCCTGCCCGTAGCGCCAGCCTCGCCCGCTGCTCTCTATCCGTGCACAGTCGCCTTCCCCTGCTGCGGCAGCTTGCGTTGCTCTGTCGCACTGTCGCTATGGCTTCCATCCGCGTGCTGTCGTTCGATGCTGAGGGCCGCCCTGTGCGGTTCACCGCTTGGCTAGATGACCTGCAGCTGTTCCTCCTGAGCGATAGCAAGGAGCATGTGTCGCTCTATGATTACGCGTCTGGTGCTGCGCCTGCCCCTCCTGCCACAGCTGAGCTTAGTGTTCGTTCCCACTGGCAGACTCGTGACGCAGCTGCTCGCCTAGCCATTCGCAGTCACCTGCCGTTAGCTGAGCTAGAGCACTTTGGCGACTGCAAATCCGCTAAGGCCCTGTACGACGCTGTCGTTGCTCGCTACTCCTCGCCTGCCACAGCCGAGCTTAGCCGCCTCATGCTGCCTTACCTGTTCCCTGACCTGTCCACCTTTGCTACAGTCGCCGATCTTATCACCCACCTTCGCACTAGTGATGCTCGCCTGCGTGCCGCCCTTCCCACCGAGTTCTGCGCTAAGAACCCCCCTCCACTGTACTGGACACTCCACTTCATAGTCACCCGTCTCCCTGACACCCTCAGCTCAGTTCGAGACCACTTCCTTGCTCGCTGTCCCACTGAGCTCACAGTCGCCCTCCTAGAGGAGCACCTGCTAGCGGCCGAGAAGAGCATTGTAGCTGTCGGTGCTGCTCGTGGCGCTCCTCGCACCCCCATCTTTGAGGGGTGTTCTCCCTCTCCCCTCGCTCCCTCCTACACTACTGCTGCTGCTGTTGACTTCCTTGGTGCTGAGTCTGCTGGCGCTGCTTCTGCTCCTGGTGGGAGGCGCCGCACCGGCAAGGGCAAGGGGGGCAAGGGTGGCGGGGGTGGCGCTGGGGGGGGAGGAGGTGGGGGAGGTGGGGGGGGAGGCGGTGCTGGAGGGAGCGGTGGCGGGAGTGCTGGTGGGAGTGGGGTCGGCAGCGGAGGCGGGGGCGGCGGAGGGAGCAGTGGCAGTAGTGGCGGCGGCGGCGGTGGCGGCGGTGGCGGTGGCGGCGGTGGCGGCGGTGGCGGTCGGAGCGGAGGTAGTGGTGGCGGCGGAGGTCGGAGTGGAGGCACTGGCTCGGGCCAGAGCTCCCACCAGCAGCAGCGTCCCCAGACGACCCAGCAGCTTCGTGAGTGGCTTGCTCAGCGTGGGACGTCGGGGGGCAGTGGCCGCTGTTCCTATGTCATTCGCACAGGTGATCGCAAGGGACAGACGTGTGGGAGGTTCCACACCCCGTACCGCTGCTTCTCCCGCCTTGACGACGCTTGGCGTGAGGAGATGGGCGAGGATGTTGAGCGCCCCCGCTGGGCGGAGCTGATGAGGGCTGGTGTTGATATCTTTGCTCTTGACTATGATGCTATTATTGCTGCCATGTATGCATTGACTGTTAGTGCCGAGGGAGACTGTTACTTGTGTGTGCCGCCTGACCCAGGTATAGAGCCCGCTGCCCTAGGTACTAGTGAGTCTGCTCTCTCTGGTATGGTGCCCTCTGTGGCTGCTCCCTCCGGTACTGTCCCTGCTGCTTGTGAGTCTGCTCTCTCAGGTACAGCACCCACAGAGACTGCTCTCTCAGGTACCGCACCGGCTGAGACCTGTCACACCTTCACCCTTGACTCAGGTGCTTCCCGCTGTTTCTTTCGTGACCGTACTGAGCTCACACCGCTTCCTGCACCGGTCCCAGTCTCCTTGGCTGACCCCTCTGGGGGCCCCGTCCTTGCACGGTCCACCACTGTGCTCCCGTGTCCAGCGGTTCCGTCTGGCTCGTTGTCGGGTTTCCACCTCCCCTCGTTCTCGACGAACCTGGTGAGCAACGCTGTCATCCAGGATCAGTGGGTTGACACCTTTACCCCTGGAGGACAGCGTGTGGCGATCCTCACGTGCTCCAGGACCGGCCGTCACCTGGCTACGTTTACCCGTCAGCCGGGGTCGAGTCTCTACACACTGACCACTGCGTCTCCTCAGGTCGCTGCTGTCGGTCAGGTGTCCGCGTCAGGTCTGGTAGCCCACGCCTGTGAGTGTCGTTCCCTGTCGCACCAGACTCTTCTCTGGCACCACCGCCTGGGTCACCCCTCCTTGCCACGCCTCCGTGGCATGCACCGTCGCCTCCTTGTGTCTGGTCTTCCCAGGTCCCTCCCTCCCCTCCCTGCCTCGCCTGCGCCGCCTTGCCTTCCTTGCGTCGAGGGGCGGCAGCGCGCCGCTCCTCACTCCTCCTCGTTCCCCCCGACAGAGGCTCCTCTGCAGACCCTCCACCTGGACGTGTGGGGCCCAGCCCGCGTTCGTGGTCAGGGCGGTGAGCGGTACTTTTTGCTGGTCGTCGACGACTACTCGCGTTACACCACGGTCTTCCCCTTGCGCACCAAGGGTGAGGTCCCTGCTGTTCTGATCCCTTGGATCCGCACAGTTCGTCTCCAGCTCCGCCGCCGTTTCCGGACGGATCTTCCTGTCCTGCGTCTGCACTCTGACAGAGGTGGTGAGTTTTCCTCCGACCTCTTGAGGACCTTCTGTCAGGCGGAGGGCATCGAGCAGACCTTCACGCTTCCGGACTCCCCACAGCAGAATGGGGTTGCTGAGCGCCGCATTGGCCTGGTCATGGAGGTCGCTCGTACCTCCTTGGTCCACGCGGCGGCTCCCCATTTTCTGTGGCCGTTTGCTGTCCGGTACGCCGCGCATCAGCTCAACCTCTGGCCCCGTGTCTCCTTGCCGGAGACCTCGCCCACACTGCGTTGGACGGGGGAGGTTGGCGATGCGTCGCGCTTCCGGGTGTGGGGTGCTCGTGCCCTTGTCCGCGATACGTCCGCGGACAAGCTCTCCTCCCGCACGCTTCCCTGTGTCTTCCTTGGCTTTGTCCCTGACGCGCCTGGCTGGCAGTTTTACCACCCCACCTCGCGCCGGGTCTTCGCCTCTCAGGACGTCACCTTTGACGAGTCGGTCCCTTTTTACCGTCTCTTCCCCTACCGCACTGCCCCTCTCCCTCCCCCGCCGCTTTTCCTCGCTCCTGGTCCCCCTCCGGTAGACCCCCTTCCCCCTCAGGGTCCTGCTCCTTCCGGTGTCTCTCAGGTAGACCCTCCTCCCGTCGCTGAGCCTGTCGAGGTCACAGGTGACTCAGGTGCTGCTGCAGGTGGTGCTGCTGGGAGTGCTGAGCCTGGGGGTGCTGAGCCTGCGGGTGCTGGGCCTGGGAGTGCTGGGGCTGCGGGTGCTGGGACTGCGGGTGCTGGAGCTGAGGGTACTGTGCCTGAGAGTTCGGCGCCTGGGGGTGCTGAGCCTGGGGGTGCTGCGACTGGGGGTGCTGAGCCTGGGGGTGCTGCGACTGGGGGTGCTGAGCCTGGGGGTGCTGCGCCTGAGGGTACTGAGCCTGGGGGTGCTGCTACTGAGCCTACGGAGCCTGGGGTTGCTGCGTCTGGGGGTGCTCCGGTTCGGGGTGCTGAGCAGTCTCTCACACCGCAGCAGCTTCGTGACTGGTACGTCCGGCGCTTTCACCGTCCTCGTGGCTCTGCTGGAGTTGGGGGTGCTGGAGCTGCTCGTCCTGGAGGTGCTCGTACTGGGGGTACTGGAGCTGCCGGGACTGGTTGTTCTGGGAGCACTGAGACTGGAGCTGCTGGAGCTGGGGACTCTGGAGCTGGCGGTGCTAGCGGAGTTGGAGCTGCCGGCTCTGGGGGTGCTCTTCCTGGCGGTACTGGAGCTGCTGGAGCTGACGACACTGGAGCTAACGGTTCTGGACACGGTGGTCCTACTGGTTCTGGAGGTGCTGGCGGGGAGAGGTCTGACGCTGCTGGGGCCTCTGGTGCTGACGTCGCCGACTCGGGGGGTGCTGCGGCGGAGGGTGCTGGTCCTGGTGCTTCTGGTGCTGCGGGTGCTGGAGGTGCTGGCGGAGCTCCGCCGTCGCGCCTGTTCTTCGCTCCTCCATCGCCGTCGGCTTTGCCGCCGCCTGACACGGTGCTTCGCCAGGTTCTTTCCCTCCCGTCTTCCACTGGCCTTCCCCTCCAGCCTGGCTCCCCCCTCCCTGCTCCTGTGCCTTACACTGCACAGCCGGACTCGCTTACGGAGCGTCGTGAGCCTGCGTCTCGTCCTGCCTCGCCTGTTCGCGCTGCTCGCACTGCTCGCACTGTTCCCCCTGGCCGTCGTGTCGCGCGTCCGCGTCCTCCTCCTGTTCCTGGCACGCACATTATGGCACTTCGTCCTTCCACTGGTCCACAGCGTGTCCCCCTACCGTCTCCTCCTGCGTCTTCTCTTCCTGACGTTTCCGAACCTGAGTCTGACAGTGTTCGTGCTGCCCACCCTACTGTTACGCGTCTTCTCGCCACTGTTGTCACTGACCCGTCGTTTGAGTCTTCTACTACGTCTGCCCTGGTCGCTGAGCTTGTCGACTTTGCTGCTGCCTGTCGCCTAGACTACGCCACCAGTCTTGTTGCTGAGTCTGAGTCTGTCTGTCCTCCGTCCGTCGGGGGTGAGTGTGCTCTTGGCACGGACGTCCTTGAGGACAGGCAGGAGGACTTTGACTCTCTTGCGGCTGCTGTACCTCATCTCGTGGCCTGGTTGCTTGCCCCTGAGGGAGACCCGGATGCACCAGACATCCCCACTCCGCGCACTTACGCAGAGGCGATCTCGGGTCCCTACTCCTCTCAGTGGCAGACAGCCATGGACGCAGAGATGGCATCCTGGAAGTCTACAGGCACCTACGTCGACGAGGTTCCCCCTCCTGGGGCGAACATCGTCGATGGCATGTGGATTTTCAGGGTGAAGCGGCCGCCAGGTTCTCCACCTGTCTTCAAGGCTCGTTACGTTGCTAGAGGCTTCAGTCAGCGTCAGGGGGTCGACTTCTTCCAGACCTTCTCCCCCACCCCGAAGATGACCACTCTTCGGGTTCTGCTGCACGTTGCTGCTCAGCGTGACTACGAGCTTCACTCTCTTGACTTCAGCACAGCGTTCCTGCAGGGCAGCCTGCACGAGGAGATCTGGCTGCGCCGCCCTCCTGGCTTTACTGGGTCGTTTCCTCCTGGTACCCAGTGGAGCCTCCGCCGGCCAGTCTACGGTCTCCGCCAGGCGCCACGTGAGTGGCACGACACACTGAGGACTACACTTGCGGCTCTTGGGTTCGCGCCGTCTACTGCTGACCCGTCGCTGTTTCTGCGCACAGACACGTCGCTGCCGCCGTTCTACATTCTCGTGTACGTCGACGACTTGGTCTTTGCTACTGCTGACACTGAGGCACTCGCTCGTGTGAAGTCGGAGCTGCAGAAGAGACACATCTGCACTGACCTGGGTGAGCTGCGTAGCTACCTTGGCTTGCAGATCACCCGGGACAGAGCACGCCGCACCATTACCCTGACTCAGTCACACATGGTGCAGCAGGTCCTTCAGCGCTTCGGCTTCCAGTTCTCCTCACCACAGGCCACACCTCTGGCTACCAGTCACTCGCTCTGAGCTCCACCTTCGGACGAGTCCGTAGAGCCGAGTGGCCCGTACCCAGAGCTTGTAGGCTGCCTCATGTACCTGATGACTTGCACGCGACCTGACCTCGCGTACCCTCTTAGCATCCTTGCTCGTTACGTTGCGCCTGGGAGACACAGGCGAGAGCACTAGGAGGCTGCTAAGAGGGTGCTGCGTTACTTGTGCAGCACATCAGGCATGGGGCTGGTGCTTGGAGGACGCGACAGAGTTGTCCTCACTGGTCACTCAGACGCTTCTTGGGTGGACGACCTGGCTACGCAGCGGTCATCACAGGGTTACACCTTCAGCCTTGGCTCTGGTTCTGTCTCGTGGCGGTCCACCCGCTCTTCTTCTGTTCTCGGCTCTAGTTGTGAGGCTGAGATCTACGCCACAGCCATGGCTGCACAGGAGCTACGCTGGCTCACCTACCTGCTGACTGACTTGGGAGAGCGGCCTAGTTCTCCTCCAGTTCTGTACGGCGACAACAAGGCGGCCCTTGCCTTGTGTCAAGAGCACAGACTGGAGCACAGGACGAAGCACATTGCTCTTCGTTACTTTCTTGCTCGAGAGCTGCAGCAGCGAGGTCAGCTTCGGCTTGTGTACGTGGACTCGAAGGCCAACACTGCTGATATCTTCACCAAGGCGCTCCCGCCTAGTGATCATCAGCGGCACTGTACTTCCTTAGGCCTTGTGTCCACATTCCCTCATTTGCTTACTGCTTGACTTTCTTTGTACTGTCCTTTATATATATCTTGTTGCTTGCTTGCTAGGTCTTGATCACTGTGTTGCTTGTCTTGTACTATATCTAGCACTGCATGTGAACTGGCCTTGTGGCCTTTGCTTGTGCTCGGAGTGTGGTGACGTTGTGATCCACCCTGGGCTTGCTTTGCTTTGCTGGACTGGTCTTGCGACCCTTTGTTCTCCCCCACTTTGCCTATGGGGGTGTGTTAAACTGTGTTATGTTGGTAGGCTGTAGTGGGGTAGCCAATATGGGGTACAACCCCAACTAGGGTTTGCTACTTGTACCCAACTCTTCCATTCAATGCATTATTCTTGCCTAGTCTCGTTGATACCTAATGCGGCTCTCGCGCCTCATGCACCCATCCCAAGCCATCCCGCCTGCTAATCCACTTGGTGATTTCATTCTAACGATCGTATGCCAGTCACGAGGCTTCATTGGCAATCTTGGCCTCTCGTGTGCTCTCGCGGACAATCGCGAACGTGAAAAGCAGCTCTTGACAATAATTCTAGAGTAGTCGCTAACTCCGTCATACAAAAATCACTTGCATGCAATGTCGCTCTGTTATCCACACGTCAATCACGCGGCATCATCGGGAGACGTCAACATCCACGCCCTCGGCAGCTAACATCAACCACCAGTTTCAACCACACTCTTCTGCTGCGCCAACAACCAGGGACATCTACATAAATGGAACGAGCAACCGTCATACACAACATTCCGAAACCCACCGGCATGGCGATCGCATCGCAACCAACCAACGCCACCTCTCTCAGCAATTCGTCGA
This sequence comes from Closterium sp. Yama58-4, assembly GCA_947470075.1. Classification (NCBI taxonomy): domain Eukaryota; kingdom Viridiplantae; phylum Streptophyta; class Zygnematophyceae; order Desmidiales; family Closteriaceae; genus Closterium; species Closterium sp. Yama58-4. Next base: position 210,088 of record CANIUD010000225.1, on the reverse strand, counting down.
GGCCATCAACCTTAACAAGACTTAGCACGCCTTCACCGCTCCTAACTGCACATGTCTCAGTAAACCCAACTGTAATGAAGCACGTTGCCATTGCAAGAGCAGAAAGCAAGCTTTCTCAATTTAAGGTAGGCCCTATTTCCTTGCCCCAACAGACAAATGCCACCAGTTAATTATATTCATACACTGCACATTCAAACACATCACATCATACAGTAGCATCAACCTCTCAAGCCTAGCGCAGCCAATTCTTGGACTCACTGCTTCTTCCCACTTCTCCCTAAACTGAACCCCGAAGCCGAGGAAGATTTGGAAGAGCTGCTTGACGAGACGGGCGCAGGGTCTGAGGATCGAACGGCCACCCCTACCACATGACGGTCCACATTCGGCAGCACATAATCATAATTCACCTGCTCGTATAGGGGCAGCACCGCCTGGCATGGAAAGACCCGGGAAGATGGGGAACAAGGGAGTTGAATGAGGTGTTGCTGTGCAGGTGGAAAAGGGTTCTGGCGTTGGACTTAAGAGTTTGGATGGAGAGGTGGTGGGTGTGGTGTGTATTGGTGGATGGAAGTGTGGAATGGGCGAGAAAGTGCGGCTGTGGTCTGAATGACAGCATGGTAGTTGTATGGGCCGGTAAAAGGTCGCCGGGCGGGCAGGCAGGCAGGCAGGAATTTGGGAGAAGAAGAGGACTGCAGTGTAGCAGATGATTTCTGGAGCGTATCTGAGAACTCATGCCGGGTGTGCCGTGCATGCATGCAAAGAATTGATGGCAGCACAGCACAGAAACACTAAGGGGGGGCAGAGAGCACTCACATCGGGGAGGAAGGAGAAGGACGGGTGCGACGTGTCCTTGACTTCTGGGCTGCCACTCCCACATGCCTCCACAAATATCAGCGGCTGATGAGAGGGCAAGGGGGAGGGAGGAAGTGTGGAAGTGAGTGAGGTGACTTTTGAGTCAACTCAAAAGACTTCTGGGCTGCCACTCCCACATGCCTACACAAATATCAGCGGCTGTCACCAGGTCAGCACGGGGCAGGGCGGAAGGGTGGATGTGGAAGAGGAGTGGCACACGAGGGGGGAAATGAGGGGGGAAATGACGGGGGAAGTGGGGAGGGGAGTGGGGTGGGGAGGGAAGGGGAAGAAAGAACTGGAAACGAGAGGGTGTGGTAAGGTGGTTAGTGAGGAGGGGTATGAATAGGTGCAGGAGGGTTCAGTTGTGAAGTAGGAAAATGAGTCAGTGGTGGTATGCAGTGCCGTGGATACATGCAGCCGTGCACAACCACAATGGTAATCTTGTGGGGCAGTGCAACAGCGCATGCAACAGCAAATGCAGCAGCACCTGCAGCAGCACATGCAACGACACATGCAAGATGAGCAACGAATGTGTCTTGCACAGCGGAAGTGCAGGTGGGATGGTGGAAGCAAGGCATGGCTGGAGCGCGTACTCTGCTTGGCTTGAGGACCCGAGCGATGCCTGCTGCAGCCGCGGTGGCCTCTGAGGGCGTGAGACGCTTAAAGCCATCCACTGTGATCTGATCATGTTGACATTGTGTTTAGAAGCGCACAGGAGCGCACAGGAGCGCAGAGGAGTGCAGACGAGAGCACAGGAGCGCAGAGGAGCGCACAGGAGCGCGTGCAGGAACGCAGACAGGAGGAAAGATAGACATGCAGGCACAGGAACTCGGGCAGAAAAGTGAACCGCAATTCACCCCATGACAAGCATACACAGCAGCATGCACACACACAGAAGAAGGCAGGTGAGGGAGGGGGAAGTGACACAGTGGTAAGCAGGTGGCAGAGAGCAGAGAGCAGAGAGCAGAGAGCAGATGGACGGACACGGACCGAGTTGCAGTGCTTACCACGGCGTCGACCGAGGCCGATTCAATGCGGTTGAGTGCGGTGAGGCCATCTGGCAGCACGTCAATGGGCACACCTTCTGACAAGGCTGTGACAGGGACAGGAACAGGACGCGGGGTGAAGGGGGTCAGTCAGGGGCACTTTTTGAGTTTTGAGTTGTTTTGAGACGCCTCAAAACAAGGCTGTGACAGGGACAGAACGCGGGGTGAAGGGAGTCAGTCAGAGCAGAGGCACTATTTGAGTTGCCTCACAATTTCTCAAAAGTATACCAATTGTTCCGCACCCCTTGCCCCCTTCACCTTGACTGCATGACTGACTGCATGGCCAGCGGGGGGACCCATACCCCCTCCCATCACACCTCCCCACCTTGCTGTCCCTCTCCCCCCACTCCCTCCCCCTTCTCCCGCCTCTCCCCCTCCCACCCTCCTCGCCTCCCTTCACTCCGCGCTCACCCTGCTGCTTCAGCAGGCTGGGCTGCACGTCTGACTGCATGGCCAGCAGCTTGCCCACATCACCAACCAGGACTCATGCGGAGAACAGTTGCTCCTTGCCCTCACCCATCTCCCTCCTCTCTCCCCCAGTCCCCACCCTCTCCTCTTCCGCGCTCACCCTGCTGCTTGAGCAGGCTGGGTTGCACGTCGGCCTGCATGGCCAGAAGCTTGCTGAGGTCGTTAGGCACGTAGTAGAGGTTCCTGCCGCTGCCCGCGCGGAAATCCAGCACTACCGCGCCGCCACGTGGCACGTGCCGGCCCACAAAACGCGCCACTAAGAACTGGAACAGGGGGGTGGGGGGGGGGGAAGGGGGTGGGGGAGGGGAGGGGAGGGGAGAGGTCTAGTTTTGAGGCGCCTCAAAACTACACGTGCCGGCCCACGAAACGCGCCACTAGGAAATGGAACAGGGAGGGGGGGGGGGGAGTGGTGGTGGGGAGGCGGCGGAGGGAAAGGGGAAGGCGATGGACAGCAGTCTGACAAACTCGTGGAGGGGGGAGAGGGGGGACGGGGGGAGGGGGGCCGGGGAGACTGGAGGAAGGGAGAGGGAGAGTTGGGGTGTGATGTGAGGATGGTGGCGGACAAGGATGCAGCACAACGAAATGCAGCGATCATGAGTGCATGCAGCACAACGAAATGCAGCGATCATGAGTGCATGCAGCACAACGAAATGCAGCGATCATGAGTGCATGCAGCAGCCCATGGTGATGATGGTTTCGCTGGCTAGCATGCATACATGCATATGCATGCCTTTGAATAGGGGTGATCATGCAAGCATGGTGCTGTGCGGTGATGCAAGGTGCTGTGTGGTGGTGCATGCACATGGGCTTTAAGATGTGTGCACTTGTGGCCATGCCACGTTGGAAAGACTCCCAAACCGCCACCTCGCAACCTGGCCGAAACTCCTCCCGCACCTCCTGCCGAACCTCCTCCCGTACTTCCTCCCGTACCTCCAGCCGTGCCTTCACTTCACCTAGTATCCATTCATTTCCCAACCCCTTTCCACCTGCGCCAGCACACACATGGCCGCGTCGAACCATGAATGACCGCACTGGACCGCACCTGCAGTCGAAAGTGCGCGTAAGCCTTCACTGCCGCGAACACCGCCCCCGCGCCAGCCACCGCCCCCACTGCGACCACGACCGCGGAAATGCCTTCCGCGCCGCCCGCTTCCGCCGCCCCCGCAGCATCCTCCGCGATGTCCGCAAGCGCGGGTAGGGCGGGAAGCAGCGCGGCGGAGAGTGCCGCTAATGGGGCGCGCAGAGCGGGGGGGGGGCGGAGCGGAGAGGGGGAAGGGGACGCTTCGCGAGGCTGGCACTGGCGCAAAGGGGAGTCGGGGGAAGATTTGGCGGAGACCGCGGGGGCTGTCAGGGGGGCGTTAACGTGCAATGTCGCGACAGCGGCGGAGCGATGGCGGAGGACGGCGGGAGAAGCGGATGGGGCAACGCGGGCCGGAGAAAGAGCAAGGGAGAGAGAAGCCATCGGCGCGTGGGGGTTTTGTGGCACGGAGTGCGCGGAAGCGCGTCGCGATATCCCCGACTTCGGCGGGAACGGCGTTATTGGGTGAGCGAGCAAAGGAAGGAGAGTGGCAGCAAGGGTGCAGATGCGATTTGGCTTGGCGCGCAGTGAATGTGAAGGGGATTGGTTCGGATTGGATTGTGGATAGAAAAAGGGGGCAAATGTGGTTCGTCTTATATAGAGTATACCCGGGCGGGGAGAATCTGTTCGAATTTGCTTCTAGAAGAACACGCATTTCGAATTTGTTTCGAATTTGTTGAAGACAAGTTTGGCCATACATAAGTGGTCCAGAAATTTAAAAGCAAGACACACTGGACCAAGAAATACTACGTTATCGATTATGAAATGTATTACAAGACGAGGGCTTGATAGCTCACTATTATCCCTCTACTACAGATATGCAAAACAACCAGATTAGAAAGCATTAGAGTTAAAAAGAAAGGATTAGCTTGGTAAAGGCAGAAGCTAGTAAAAGTACCGGTAGACCAGCACAACAAACCTAACCAGAGCAATTCCGTTCCAAGCCAATGGAACAGAATCAAATCAAAACAAGTCCGTGCCCTGCCCACACACACAGCCCCAAAGACAGCCACCATGCCACATTCAGCCACACCGCACCGCACTAAACCACACCAGCACCCATAACCTATCATGGGTCAACCAGGAGCCATGCACCCCATCTGCCATGTCACAGTCAGGTAGAGGTAGCCAATCCAGTTGTCGCCATTACCAAAACAGGAGGTTAGCCTTGTGAACAAAGCTTCGCCTTGCTTTGCTCCCGCCAGTGCAGTTCAGAGACATTCAGTTGTGCTGACGGTTCCACAGATGCGGATGCCAGCGCAGAGCTACCTGCCGAAACAGCCCCACGTGAGTGTGGGACGGGACGGCATTTGGTACACACATTGAACAACCAATATCCGAGTGTCAGGGTGCCTTGGAAACTTCAGTCTGACGGCGTAGGGCGTGCTTCCACAGTGATAGAGAAAGGACAAACAACGCGGCAAAGTTACAGTAAGGTACAGGTGGGGGGGAGAAGGTTAAAGGAAAAGGTACAAGGTATACAAACAGGGTGAGAGGCAAGGGTAGTGTGTGGCATACTGCATAATGAGCTATGTTGGAAAAGAAGTACGATGAGGGAGAGGAGGGACGAACTAACGAACGAGAGCTGGTGCAAGCAGGTAATCAAGCTGGTTGTTGAGAATTCTCGAAGTCAACAGTGCCTTCCAGTGCATTAAAGTTTCATTCATCAGTACCTTCCATTCTCGTCCGCCGCTCACAGCACCTTCTCATGCCCCTCCTCCTCTCCACCCTTCCCCCCATCTCCATCCTCATCAACACCCCCCTCCTTCTCCACACCAGACACCAGATCCGCGATCGCACAGAGCAGCTTGCGGCGCGCCCCAAGCGCCACACCCATATCCTTCAAATCATCAGCAGTGAGCACAGTGGCCGCCTCAACATCCACCTCGTTCTCCTCAAACGTCCCGCTGTATCGGGCCAAACCGAGGGACCCAAGCCACGCGCCCACGCCCCCCACTGCCTCGATCCGCTCCCGCCCACGCCTCATGCGATCTAGGTATCCCAGTTTTGTTTCTGCTGCGCCCGGGCTTGCGCCTGCACCTCCTGTGCCTGCTGCGCCAGCGTCCTCCTTGCCCCCGTGAGCCTCTGCTTGAGCCGCCTTCTTACCGCTCTTCCCATCGCTCTTCCCACGACCTGCGCCTGCATTGGCCCCTGCCTTAGCAGCTGCTGCCCCTCGTTCACCACCCCCCAGGGGCACAGAAGCAGCAGCACCAGCGGCAGAAGCAGCATGGTCTGTTCTGGCTCGCTTGGCCGCAGGGACAGAGGTTCTCTTTCCTTGAGTCACTGCTGCCCTCTCCCCCCCTGCCCCGTCTCCCTTCCTTCCATTACCCACCGCAACCCCCGTCTTTCCTTGTCCCTTCCTCGCCCCCTTCCCATAATCCTCGTCTGAACTGTAACCCTCCTCCTCTTCTTCCCCTTCCTCCTCTTCCTTCTCCTCCTTCTCCTCCTCGTCCTCGTCCTCCTCCCATGTCTTTCTTTTCCCACCGGTAGCAGCACTACCTCCGCTCCTTGTACCAATCGTTTGTCTGCTCCTGTTCCATCCCATCTCCTGCTTCTGCTCCGGAACTGCCTTACCACCACCCCTCCGCGCCCCACTCACTACCCCACTTTCCTTGCTCTTGCCTACACTCCCACTCTTCGCCACGCCGCCCCCTCCCGCTCCCCCCTGTGCTGCAGATTTCGCTACAGCCTCCCCTCCCCTCTGCTCCGCGCCCTTCCCCCTCGCCCCAGTCACAGCCGCCCCTGCTGCCGCCCTCCCCCACGTACCACCTGCCCCTGCAGCCCTGCTCCTGTCCCTGCTGTCCCTGCCACCCGCACTCCCCCCAGCAGCCTTACCATCAGCCGCTACAGCCTTCCCCCCTTTGCCTATCCCAGCAGCTGCTGCTACAGCCGCCTTCCCCCTTGCGCCCCCCTCTTTCCCCCCAAAACCTCTGCTGTCCTGCGGAATAGGACGGATCTTAGGAGTGGGGGACTTGCGCGCAGGAGAATATTTCTTATCCTCCCCCTTCCCATGCTCCCCTGCTCCCCCTTTCTTCCCCACATCCCCCTGCTTCCCCCCCTTCCCCTGCGTCTGCTTTCCCCCATCCTTCCCCTTAGCCCCACCCACCTCCTTACCCCCCGCCGCCTTTCCCCCAGACCTCTGCGCCCCCTTCTTCTCCGCCCCCTCCCCCTCCTTACTCTTCCCCCCCCCAGGAGTCTGACCACCCGCAGTCTTAGCTCGCTTCCCTGCAGGAGAAGCAGCACTCTCTTTCCCCGCCCCTGCTGCTCCTCCCGATGCGGCAACAGCAGCAGCAACAGCGGCAGAGGAGCCAAGGCGGGCACTCGCGGAAATAAGCTCCCCCAGACGCACATTAGGCTTGCGCTGCCTCTTCCCCAGCACCACCCCCTCCGCCTCACTCTCCCCCGCGCCCTCCGCGCCCCCCGCGCCCCTGCTCCCCCCACGCTGCCACGCCTTCCGCCCATGGCCCTGCCCCCGTCTCTTGCGCCCTTGCCTGCAATTGAGCCCACAGAGGCCCTTCTCGCCTGTGCTGGTTTCTTCTCTTCCTCCTCCGATTCCTCCTCTGACTCCTCCTTTCCCTCGTCGCCCTCCTCGTCCTCATCATCTTGCTCCTCCTCCTCCTCTTCTTCCTCCTCTTCCTCCTCCTCTTCCTCCTCCTCTTCCTCTTCTGATTCAAGCTCCTCCTCCTCCTCCTCCTCCTCCTCCTTCTCCTCCTCCTCCTCCGCCTTCCTCTTCTTTGCAACATCCACACTTGCCTTCTCGCCCTTCTCACCCTTCTTACCCTTCTCCTCCTCTCCTCCTTCCCTCCCATCCTCATCCATATCATCTCCTTCCTCTTTCTCCTCTTCCTCCTCTTCCACCTGCTGTCCTTTCCCTTTTCCCTGCTTCCCGTCTTTCTCTCCTTCCACCTTTCCAGATTCGACTCCTCGTGCCCCTTCCTTCCTTACCTCTTCATCCTTCTTCCCTGTCTCGTCCGACCCTGCATCCTTCGCCTTCCCTTCACTCTCCCTTTCTCCGGTTGCTTGCTCATCTTCCTTCTCTTCCTCCTCCTTTGCTGCTCCCTTCTTCTCTTCTCCCTTCTCCTCTTCCCCTTTCTTCTCTTCTCCCTCCTTCTCTTCTCCCTTCTTCTCCTCTCCTTTCTCCTCCTCTCCCTTCTCCTTTCCCTTCTTCTCCTCGCCCTTCTTCTCGTCCCCTTTGTTTTCCGCAACCTTCTTCTCCACATCTTTCTCTGGACCTGCAGAAGCTGAACCTACATTTCCCTTCCCTTCCACACTTCCTTCTCCCACCTTTCCTCCCTTCCCTTCCACCTTCACTCCCGCCTTTCCTTCTTCCTTCTTTTCCCCTGTCTCTCCCTTCTTTTCTCCCTTCTCTTCTCCCTTCTTCTCTCCCAACTCGTCTCCTTTCGCTTCTCCCTTACAGACTGCACCGCCTTCTAGGCTCTTCCCACCCTCTCCCTCTCTCCCCTCCGCCCTCCCCCCTACAACTACCTCTGTGCTCTGCTCCCCCTTCTTCGCCCCATCCCCTTTCACCTCAACTCCCTTACTCCCATCCCCCTTCTCTCCTTTACCCGTCCCATCGTCTCCCTTACCCACTTGCCCACTCCCATCCTTCTCCTTGTCCTTACCACCTCCAGCGCTCTCACTAGCTTTACCCGTAGCCTCACCACCACTCGTCTTCGCTTGCCCTCCTTTCTCCCCCGCCACTGCTCCCGCATTTCCGCCCCCTCCGGCTCCGCTTCCGCCCGTAGCAGCGCCTGTAATTGCGCCTGCAATTGCGCCTGCAATTGCGCCTGCAGTTGCGCCCGTAGTTGCGCCCGTAGTTGCGCTCTTAGTTACGCCCTTCGTTGCGCCCGTGATTGCGCCTGCAGCTGCGCCTGCAGCTGCGCCCGTAGCTGCGCCGGTGGTTGCGCCTGCTGGAGCTGAAGAACTGGCTTTCCCCGCGGCTGGTTGCGTTGTTTTCCCCGCTGCCGCAGCAGCGGGCGCGCCAACCTTTACCCCGCCATCCGCTTTTGGCTCAGCGCCAGTCCCCCCTTCCGCCTTCCCCAGGGCGGGCGCAGAAATCGCAGCAGCAGCGGGTTTTCCTCCGCCGGGAGGCGCAGCACCAGCTTTCACTGCAGGGGGTGACGTGGCTCTCGCTTTCGCTACAGGCGGTGACGTGGCTCTCGCTTTCGCTGCAGGAGGTGACGTGGCTCTCGGTTTCGTCACTGAGGCTGTCGCAGGAGGCGTCTTTGTCGCAGAAACCGTCGCAACGGGCGACGCCTTCGTCACTAACGCGGGTGCCACGAGAGCTTTCACCGTCGGGATTCCCATCGCAGCAGCAGGCTTCGTCGCAGAGGCATTTGTCGCAGGAGCGTTCGTCACAGGGGCGTTCGTCGCAGAGGCGTTCGTCGCAGGAGCGTTTGCCGCAGGAGCGCTCGCCGCAGGAGCGTTCGTCGCAGGGGCGATCGTCGGGCCAGCCTTCACTCCTGACGACGTCGCAATGGTCGCTTTCGCGACTGGAGCCGTCGCAACGACCGGTTTCGCCGCTCCCGCCACAGGCGCGGCTGGCTTCGGCGACGGAACAGCTTTCGTCGTTGCCCCCACCGCTGCTCCCGCCGCTGCCCCCGCCACTGCTCCTGCAGGCGCAGGTCCGCCGGCTGAACTCGCAGTAGCTGGTTTACCTTGCGCTCCTGCGGGCTTTGCGCCAGCCGTAGCAGGCGCAGCAGCTTTGGTTGCTGCCGTGGTTGGCGCTGCTTTCGCGGGTTGAGCCGAGACAACTCGAGTCTCTGCTGCTTGACTAGACGCCGCTTGGGTGCCTGCTGCTTGAGCGGCCGCTGCAGGTTTGACCGTTGGAGCCGTCGAGCCCGCCTTTGCCGACGACGCGGGAATCGCTCCTCCTCCTCCTCCTCCGCCGGCCGTTGCTGGTTTCGTTACTGCGCCGGCAGCTGCTGCGGCTGTTGCTGTTGCTGCGGGTTTCGCGACCGAAGCGGCAGTCGTTGCTCCGGGCGCCTTCGTCGCCTCCGTCGCCACGCCCGGAGGCTTCGCTGCAGCTGTTGTCGCAGCCGAGGGCTTCACCGGAGCTGGTGTCGCAGACGAGGGTTTCGTCGCAGGGGCCGTCGCAGGAGCGGGCTTCGTCGCAGAAGATAACGCCGTTGATGCTTTTGCTAGGACCGTTGCTGATATCGTGGTTGCCGCCGGCTTCGCAGCGGGAGGCGCAGAAGCTCCCGCCTGCGCTGCCGCTTTTCCGCCAGTCGCGCCGGCTTTAACCACCGCATTCGACGGCGCCGGAGCTGGTTCAGATTTTGGCGCTGCAGCGCCTGCCGCGGACGCCGCCCCTCCCGCAGTTGATTTTGCCTCCGCGGGCTTGGCGGAAGCGGATTGAGCGGCGGAAGGTTCGCCCCGCTTGGGGCCCTCAGGATCAGCGGGCATGGCGCACCGGATGTTAATTAACTGCTGAGACTCAGGATAATCAGAAACAAAACGCCTTTAGGGATGTATGAAACGCTACTAACTCTGGTTCCACGCACGAAAATCACCGCGCGCAACACGTCAAGCAGCTGGAAAGCGGCCGAGCCGCTGCTTTAGCCTAAATTTATCGGGGTCCGAGGATGAAACGGCAGGCTGGCTTCAGGTTGCATGAGGAACTGGCTCAAACTGTCGAGAGCAAAGGGTGAGCGAGAAAAGCCGCTTCTGCTGGTCCACGCGACAGGGGCAAGCAGGGCGAGTGAGAGAGTGAGTGAGGGAGCAAGTGTAGGAGCAGTGAGGGGAGGGGGTGAGAAGCAAATGAGAGGGAACGGCGGCGAAGCGGGGAAAATTCAAGTGCTTGAAAGTACAAATCGAAGAGGTTGAGTTGGGGCTCGCGACAGGGTTTTGTTGGCGAAATCACATTCTGCGAATTAAACGAATTTCCTCGAGGAGTTCATCCCTGTCAATTGCTCTAACGAGAGTATGCTGTTACATCCATGCGAGGCTGTTGCTGAAAAGGTGTGGGTTAGGCAAAACTCATGACACCTGCAAATAATAACGATGCAACTGATAGAGATCGAGCACAATATATAGCTTTAGGGCGCGTCTTTTGAAATCTAGGCCAAAGTTCATGTTTTTAGGTCGAATTTTTGCAAATGAACACAGGTCGACCAGTAGTCGACTATCTCGTCATTCATTTGTCGAGTCGCGTGTTCACCTTGACGAGGAGTACATGGCACAAGAAATGCTCGACTTTCAGAGGTCGAATTTGTACAGTAAAACCCGAGTCGCGCCCAGCTTTCGTATGTTACCCTGTCTATACAGTGGAGTTCGCTAACACTTTCAGCTTTGGTAACCTGGCGCGACGTTGTTCGTAACCATCGCGAAGCTCGCAGCTTCTTCGTGCGTGGGCAGAAGAACACACGATTGGAGAAAAGTGCTCGGGGATAGTCGAATGCGAGGTCGACCCTAGTTCAGTGTCCTTCTGTTTCGGCAACTTTGAGCTTGGACACACGATCGTCGTCAACAGCTCTTAACGAAATTGGCGAAGATGGTTACCAGCAAAAGTTCGCCTTTTTTTTTGAACTTCTACACCAAAAGACAAGCGCCCTTATCATAAGTAGTAATTCCACTTGCTCGTATAAGGTAGTAACTCAGGACACACTCAATACGTATTTGGCTATTGGCCCCTCCTATTACATCCTAAGGATAGGAGACACTGCCTTTTAAGTAAAAACAGTAACAAGAAAAGAACAAAAAACCTGCACAGCAAGAAGAAAAATGGGCACAATCAGCCACCTAACCCTCCCCACCCACAAACACTCTGTGACAAGTTCCCACCCTCATCCCACCCAGCCTCTCACACAATCACGTCACCATCACCACCACTGTCGGGCTAATGCTACCTTGCTGTGGCTTTCCCCCATCCCTAGATGTGCACCAAATTGCACCAAATGCCTGTTGCTTGTTACCGCGCTCTGCTCCTTTACCGTCCGCTTCCGTTGTAACCACAACTTAACCACGACGACGCGGATCGAACTGTGTGGGAATGAGAGGAAGCCCAGCCAGTGAGGTGTGCTCCACCCTCAACTCACAGCCCCCTCCCCACCCCCTCTCCCCTCATCCTCTTTGCTGTTAATCCACACACCCAGGCGCATGGGGCACATGCTACAACTCCCACCTGCATTATTCTGACTCTCCTCCCCTTACTCCTCTCCCTCCCTCTTTCCCGTGCTCTAACCGAGCACCAACAGTCACTCAACAGCACCTAGCAGCAGCAGAAGAACGACGAGGAGGAGGAGCGAGGGGAGTGGGAGGCAGTAGCGAAGGAGGAGGAAGAAGCAGAGGCGGGGGCGCGGTGCGAGGCCTGGCGTGGGAGCGCGTTGGGGTCGCGGGAGAGGGCCTCCTGCATGGCCTCCAGCTGCTGCACCACGTACGTGAAGGGCGGGCGCCGGTCGGGGTTGCTGTGCCAGCACGCCTGCATGAGCTCGGCTAGAGGGAGTGGGACGTTTGCTGGTATGTCCGGCCGCGTGCCCTGGGATGGATGGGATGATGGGAGAGGGGAAGAGGGGACTTTTGAGGCGCCTCAAATGCACCACGTACGTGAGGGGCGGGCGGCGGTCCGGGTTGCTGTGCCAGCACGCCTGCATGAGCTCTGGTAGCGGGAGCGGGACGTCAGGCCGGGTGCCCTGATGGGATGGGCGAGAGGGTGGGCGAGGGGATGGGAGGTGAGGGGGAGATGCGGGAGGGGGGATTGGAGGGGGAAGGTGGGATGGAAAAGGGGGATGGAGGGAATGTGTGACCATGTGCGATCACATTGTGTGAGAGGGAGGCACTCCTACAATCACACTGTTCTCTCTAGCAACCCTTGTTGATTTCACAGCCCCTCACAGACTCCTTTCTTTTCCCCATTTCTTCAGCACACCAGACGACCACGACCCCCACTATATCTGTCCCCATTCCCCCCCAATCGCCCTCTCAGTCATCGCACAAACCCTCTCCACTCCCTCTCTTTCCTCTCGCGTCTCCCCTCTCCCCTCTCTCTCCCATATGCCCCCTTCTCCCCACCGTTTTCCCTGCAAAACAGACCATTTTACTCCCTCCACTTTCCCTTCTCACCCACCTCCCAACCCAGTCCCACCCTAAACTTCCACTCCACCCTCCACCCCCTTTTCCTCCTCCTCCCCCCCTTTCCACCCACCCGATTAACCACGGCGAACGCAGCCTGCATGGCGGTCATGCCCGCAAACGGCAGCTGCACGGTGCAGAGCTCCCACAGGACAATCCCGAAGCTGTACACGTCCACGTTCTTGGTGTACGGCCGGTGGTCCACCACCTCCGGCGCCATCCACCGGTACGTGCCCGTCTCGGCGGTCATCATGGACGTGTCGGCTTCGAGACGGGCCACGCCGAAGTCGGTGATTTTGACGACGTTGTCTGTCGTGAGGACGAGGTTGTCGGGCTTTAAGTCCCGGTGCACCACGCCCTGGGGTGGGGGGTTGCGGGGGGGGGGAGAGGGGAGGGGAGAGGAAGGGAGCAGGGTGCGGGGAGAGGGAGTGGGTGGAGGCAGGGTTTGTCTTGAAGTCTCTGGGGGTGGGTGGGGGCGAGAGTGATGTGACAGGAGCTGTGTAAGGATCACTTGGAAGAATTCTCGAGAAAGCAAAGCGCAAGTGTGAAGAGCTGTTGAGCCGCGTTGGTGTTCCTAGGCCTCCACATCTCGTTCAAAACCATGCAGATAGGTTGGCTGGTGAGAATCACTTCCGGCGGCGAATTGAGGTGGTGGGGAAGGGAACAGACAACCAACCAAACAAATTCAACACCCCCAATCCCTGGCCCCTTGCATCTGCACATAGTATCTGCACGTGCGCGCCCCAAGCACACACATGCATTCTCTCGCACACACCCACACTCCCCCCCTTCCCCCCCTCCCTCCGTTCGCCCCGCACACACGCGCGCACCCTCTTCGCCTGATTCCAATTTCCTCCCCCCCCCCCCCCTCTTCCCCTCACCCCCCCACCCCCGCGCCTCTCACCTCCGCGCGCAGGTGCGCCATGTCGCGCGCGACAGCACCTGCACGTCCTCTACACACACGCACGCACCCCCAATCCGCTCTACCCCCCATCCCCCTCTCCCCCCGCCTCCCCCAACTCCCTCTTCTCACCTCTGCGTGCAGGCAGGTGCTCCATGCCGCGCGCGAATGCACCTGCGCGTGGCCCCACACACGCGCGCGCACCCTCTTCCCCCCCCCCTCGCCCCCGTCCCCCCACTTCTCTCACCTCCGCGTGCAGGTACGCCATGCCGCACGCGATATCCAGCACATGCGCGCGCGCACCCTCCTACCCCACTCACCCCGCTTCCTCTCCCTCCCCCTCCCCCCCCCCCCCCTCACCTCCGCGTGCAGGTACGCCATGCCGCGCGCGATATCGAGCGCCAGGCGCACCACCTCTTGCAGCGGGAGCAGCTGCCCCTCGCGCTTCTGCAGGAACGCGCGCAGGCTCCCCCCGCCCAGGTACTCCGTCAAAATACACCACGTGGGCGGGCGCTGGCACGCGCCAATAAACCGCACCACGTTCGGGTGGTCTAAGCGCGCGAGGAGGTCTACTTCTTGCTTGAACTGATGCGCGAGTTTCTCCGCTTCGCCCTCGCTGTCTGGTGGCCGTAGGATCTTAATCGCCACGTCCTGCCCTTCGTACAGGCCCTGGTAAAGCCGTCCGTATGTGCCGGTCGCGAATTTCGGCCCTACGAATAGCCGTTGCAGCTCCACGAATTTGTCCTCGTGGCCTTCCAGCGCGCGCCACGTGTTTTCCGCGCCGCCAGCCCCGCCCCCCGCGCCGCCGCCTCTCCCGGACCTGCTTCCCTCGCTCCGGCGCCGCCCCGTCGTGCCTTCCGCAGCGGTTCCGCCGTCCCCGCCGTCCGCCGCTGCCGCGCTGTCCTTCCGCCTCCTCCGCCGCCGCTTCTGCTGCGCCTTGTCCCCTGGCGCTGACCCCCCTTCCTCCCCATCCGCCTCCCCCCCGGCGCCCTCCTCCCCGTCTTCAACATCCTCCCAATCCTCGTCATCATCCCCCACTTCCACGTCCTCCTCCACGTCATCTTCCGCCTCTAGCGGCACGTTCAGCAGCCACACGAACGACCGCTCCCCGTCTGCCGTGCGCCGCGACGACTCGCTCCCGGAGCACTCCCCGCCCGCGTTCCCCTTCGCGCCGCCATCCGCGGAAGGATCCTCCGCGGACTCCGCTGCCTTCTCGTCCCGGAGCGCTTTCTCCTCGTCTACCCATATTCCGTTTCCGCTCCTATCGTACCCTTCTCCGCGTTCCTCCTCCGCTTTGTCGTTTTCCGCCCGGATCAACTCTTCCGCCTCCCCTCCCCCTCTCCCCGCATCCCCGCCGCCTATTTCCGCCGAATTTCCCCCCTCGGCTTCCCCCGCGCCTCCGCCAGCAGATCCCGGACGGCCAGTTTCCGCGCATCCATTGGCGTCCGCGCTAGCTCCGCCGCCGCGCAATCTCTCCGCTCCCCCAAGGTCTCCGTCTCCGCGCACCTCGCGCGCAGCTGTGCCCTCCTCGTGGCGCAACTCCCCCTGGCTTCCCCCTTTGCGCAAAGAATCATCCCATCCATTCTCCAAGCTCGCGCTGGTCCTTTGCGCCTGCCCTTCCGCCCACGCGCCTACTTCGCGCTCTGATGGCGCAATCAGCGGGCGCTCATCCTCCGCCGACCGGCCTCCGCTCGAAACATCTTCCGCCGAAGCCTCCGCCACAGATCCGCCAAGCGCGCCAGCGCCCATCTCTAACCTTCCGCGGAAGCGATGGTCTACGGGGTCCCCCGCGGAGCCTTCCCCTTCCGCTAGGGGGGAAAAGGTACCGCCGTTCATTGCGTTTCCGCCAAATCCGCCCAGCGCCGTGAATGGCGCCAGACGCCACGACGCGCGATCTCTGCCGCCCTGCTTCCGCTCCCACCACGCTAACTTCGGCACGCTAAGGAACGGGCGGAAGGGCTTTCTAGAATCCGTGTCTCGAACTGTGCGCTGCGTCTTTTGCCGTACCGCAAGTGCGCGGGAGTGGCGGAGAGCGGAAAGTGGAAAACGGGGAGCAGAATGCGGAAAGCGGAAATGGGAGAGCGGAGAACCGAGGCGGAGAAAGGAGCGGCGGCGAGACTTCGAAGAGATAATTTGTACTTGTTGCTTCTGCAGAGGCGCTAGGGACTAACTTCTAAGAATTCTCCAAAGAGACTCCGTGAAACCGGACGGTGCGGAACAGCCTCGTATATCTCAACGGAATCTGGGGTGACGCTCCGAAAAAATGTGTTAGTTACTACGAAAATTATTGGAGTGAGGTGCAGCCGAGGAAGGCGAAGCACCACCCGGTTGACCAGCCTTAAATGGCTTTCAAATGGGCGTGCCCGCCCAGGAGGAAACACAAGAGCTCGCTATTGCGAGAATATGCGCCGCAAGGGAACATGCAAACGAGGCCGGAAAAGGCGGGCGCACAGGGCAGTGCAGCGCACAGGCGCCTTCGCTTGCGAACGATGGCTTGTTCTGTGCCTGTCTGAGCTGGGGTCGTGTCATGAGCGACAAGAATTTTGGGAGTTGGAAACATTACTTTAACACAGGTTATTTTGGCAAAAGGCTCCCCTTTTCCTGATAGTCCTGGGTACTACCTGCTAAGAGCGAAGAACTAGAGTCGGTCCCCTTTCGAGGCTTCGTCACAAGAAATGTGGATATTTCGTTCCCAATATTCCCTCCAGTAGGGAGGAACCCTAGGGAGCTTCGATACGCGGTCGGGTGTCAGAAGTTCGGGTGCGAAAACCTTCAAATGAATGAAGCAGTATGCGATAAATGGTTGGGGGTGTTGGGCGGGCTATGGTTCCATTCCATGTCAGCTTTCAGACACTCGGCGTGTGAGGAGAAATGCAGAAGTGCATGGAGGAGAGTGCAGCGAAGTCGGCGCTTCCTCTGCCAACAGTCATAAATCCTTGGATCTAGTTGGATTAATGAATAGTGTCAGAAAACAAACATGAGGCAACCCTCAACTTCAGGTGTAGTTCAAAGTGCATGAGCAGTAACATGAGCCAGTTTAATTCTCTAAAAGCTTTCCGATGATTTTAAACTTGTGACAAATCCACTTCGAATATGCAAAACATCTGCTCCACCGCATTTAGCTGGGCTCTAGCTATGCCCGTATTCAGTTCCGTGATCTGAACTGGAAATAGTGATACAGTCGATGCCCAACCCATGCACGCGAAATTGCCTTGCACGTTCCAGAAACCTTGCACCCGTGGGTTTCTTGCCGCGAAGTTGCACCTACGTTACAAGCACGTCGACCAATAAGAGCCACAGAAACGGAAGTCTGACTGATGAGACTGCAGTCAAACAGTCAACGGTGAGTTACAAAATTTTTATATAAGCCCTTTTTGCCCGACGCGAATTGACGAAACCACCGCGAAATGCAGAATCACTTATACGCACATGGGGTAGGCCAAAGTTGGGGGACTCAACCGGGCATCATGTGTATACTATCATAGAACCCCGAAATAGGGTGCATCGACAAATCGCCGTCTAAGCACAGAACGATGTTCCACAAGCAGCCAGCAATTCCCCGTGGCCAGACGTTCTGCGATTCCATTGCTTTTCGGACCCTCGTGTGACCACGTGAGACGTCGCAACCAGTCGTGACCACACCTCAAAACTTGATGGTTTTCCTTCCCTAAAGGGGACAACCCTATTCGTCGAACGCTGGCCTCTGCTGCTGGCGGCTGGCCTGGGGGTTTCTGTTGGGCGCGTACACTTGTTGCTTGAAAGAGTCGAACAAACATGCTGGTTTTGGGGGCTTCAACAGTGAAAGATCTCTCGTCTGCGTTCGCCACAAGCACCAATTTGACTCCCTACGTAGTAACATGCGTAACCTCGGTACCCCAAGTGTTTGGGCGGCGGCACTTGTTCTGCCTGTGCAAAATTGCAGCTGGTTCTGTCCCTGGTGACTTCTGTTCATTTAGGGTCGACTGTACAGTATGGTTCAGTCACCACCTCGGGTTTACTGCAATCCGAAGGTACGAGGTTCGATCAACAGCAGGAAAAGCGCTTGAACTTGGCAACAGATGTAGCCGGCTCCTCGCCCGATAGCGAGAGTTGAATGTGTGGTGTGGTACTGTATGTCGAAATCGAAACACTGTGCTAGGGGGTTTACAGTTTCATTTCATCCCATGCTACAGACGATTATGGGGCTCTACCTATCTTATTTTCGGGGTGCCCGTCTACCACACATGAGGAGCCTCTCAGTATACACATATATTTCACTTTTGCGCCACTCTCTGTCTGGCTATACATGATTTGTTCAGCTCGAAGTTCTGGCTATTACGGTCTCAAGAAATACACTTAGATGAGGATGGTGGCTTCAACGTATGCTGCAAACGCACGCATTCCATACATGCGTTATTTCATCATTTCCATTATATACTCAACCTAATACACAACTTAGCTTAGTAGCCATCGACCCTACCGCAGTTGGTATACCAGTAAGGCAGCTGCTGCTTCCTCTATCTGAACCATAACTGAAATTTGTAGAATAATAATTATGCTGCAGTGTAAGGGCTCTGTGCCGGCACGGGTTGTGCCACATAGAGGCTGCAGAGGTACAGCAGGGGGACAGGTACAAGAATAGGGGGGGGGGGGGGGGGGGGGGGGGGGGGAAGGGGGGGGGGGGGTTAATTATATATGGGAGGGGACATTGTTGGGCTCTTGAGACAGGCAGGATGAGAGGAAAAGGGAGTAGATTGCGTGGGATGGAAAAGGATGCACTCTCGAACGCACTCAACGTCAGTCTCACCCTTCGGCCTTCCCGTAAGGAGCAAGGCGTGTGGCGCGGAAGGCATAGGTGGGCATGGAGGCACAGAAGAGCATGCAGGCGAGGCCCACAATGAGAAACCCAATCCACAGCAACTGCAAGTTGCTCTCCAGCTTGAACGCCTGGTCTATAATAAACTGGTGGATGGGGCCGGTGGGAAATTGAGATTTGGGACGTCTCAAAACCCAAATTTACCACGATCAGGAATCCGATTCACAGCAAGTTGCTTTCCAGCTTGAACGCTTGGCCTATAGTGAACTGGTGGGTGGGAGAGGAGGGGAAGGTGAACATGTGGGCTGTGGTGTACATGAGTTTTCTCCAGATAATGCGGTGGTTCTATGAGGATTATTAGAGGGAGGGGAAGGTGGGGGAAACAGGGGCTTGATTGGACAAGCGCAGCGGTAATTGTGATTAGGATGGGTGGGGAGGGGTGGTTGAGTGTGGAGAGAGGGATGGAGCGGCAGGACAGCACGACACAGCACAGGACAGCGTTGTTTATATGGTAGTAGCTGAGGCGCCCTTGTTAACGTACACACATTCAAGATTGCCCCCCTTTTTTCTTGACATGATGGCATGGCACGGAACGGCATGGCACGGCATGACATGGCATATCGCACCTGGGCAACGTTCTTGACATAGGCACAGTCAATGATGGTCTTGATGCCCTCAATAGCATTCTCCAATCGGTCGGTGCTGACCAAGACTGCACTCATGTCTGACAATACCTCCGGTGGCATGCCTGCGTTCCCTGTGTCCCCTGACTGGTTCAGTTTCTGTGGTTGGGGGCAGGAAGAGGGTGGATGGAAAGGGTGATTTGGGAAAGGGGAAGGTGAAGGAGATGGAGAAGGAGAAAGATTGACACAGGCAGCAGGATGGTGCAGGGCGGTGCTGTGAAGTTCACAGAGGTGCAAAGCGGTGCAGGGTGGCACAGGGCACCTGAAAGAGCTGCGAGAGCGTGAGGGAGCCTGGCGTGCAGATGGAGACATTGAGGGCGTACTGGGGAGGGGCGTACGGCACACACACTGCCGTCGCCCCTGCTGCTTGCAGGACCTGTGGTGGTGGGAGGAGAAGGGGAAGGGGAGAGAGAAGGAAAGGGGAGAGAGGGAGAGGGGAGGGAAAGGAAAGCAAGGGAAAGGGAGGTGAGAAAGAAAAGACGAGTGCGTGGGATAAAGGGCGAGAGCAGGGACGCTAGCAGTGGCACTTACCACTTATCATCATTACCGCAGTAATTACCCCCTACCTACCACTAGCAATCAGGGCAGTGCAGGAAGGATTGGCCGCACCTGAGGCTATTCCTGCTCCAGTGCATTCGTGACAAAGGTCTGCAATGTCAAGATTGTGGAGTAACGATGGGAGGAAGGTTCGAGATGACCTCTGAGTCGACTCAAGCGTTTTGGAAATGGGAGGCTGGGAGGCCGTACCTGAGGGTATTCCTATTCCAGTGTGTTCTTGACAAAGGTCTGCGATGTGAAGATGGCGGAGTGACGAGGTGCCTTTTGAGTCGACTCAAGCGTTTTGGTAATGGGAGGCTGGGAGGCCGTACCTGAGGGTACTCCTTTTCCAGAGCATTCTTGACAAAGGTCTGTGATGTGAAGATGGCGGAGTGTGCGATGGTCACCACGGCCTGCATCTGGTCCTGCTTGGCGCACGGAAGGTACTGGCTCATTGCGCTGTTGACGGTGGGGTTGTGCATGACCTGCTGTAATGCTGCCACTGAGTCACCCTCCACCCTGAGATGGGAGGCGAGGGAAAGAGATGGGGCCGGGGAGATGGGGGAGGAGAGGTGGAGAGAGGGGGACGAGAGAAGGGGGAGGAGATGGAAGGGCAAAAGAGAGGGGAGGAGATGGAAGGGCAAAAGAGAGGGGAGGAGATGGGGTTGGGAGAGAGAGGGCAGGAGAGAGGGGCAAGAGACAGAGTGAGAAGGGGAGGGGTGACAATGTGTTGCGGCGTCTCAGAAGTGACACATTCTCAGAATGCACTGAACTCACAGCACAGGTAGGTGGCGTAGACTACGCCGATGGCGACCCAGGCCCAAACAACTTTTATGAGACGTGTCAAAAATACATTGTACACACCAGGCCACACAACTTTTGAGATGTTGCAAGACTCTTTTGAGACGGCAGGATGCACTGCACTCACAGGTAGGTGGCGTAGAATATGCCTACGCCGACCCAGGCCCACACGACCAAGATCCACAGGAAGACGAGGATACTGGCATGCATTCATGAGATGGCATGGCATGGCATGGCATGGCATGAGATGAGCGCGTGGGGAAGGGCGGTGGGGAAGGAGAGGAGGCGGGAGGGAGCGGAGGAGGTAATGGGGGAGGGGAGAGGGAATGGGATGGACGTGAGGGGATGGGATGGGAGGAGGAGATAGTTAGGGAGCTTAAGTGGGGAATGCGAGGGAAAAGGAGGGGAGGTGATGCGTATGGGTGATGCATGGGTGCATGGGGAAAAGCATGGGTGGATGGGGAAACGAATGGGTGCAGTGTGATGCACGGGTGCATGAGGTGATGCATGGATGCATGAGGTGATGCATGGATGCATGGGGTGATGCATGGATGCATGGGGTGATGCATGGATGCATGGGGTGATGCATGGATGCATGGGGTGATGCATGGATGCATGGGGTGATGCATGGATGCATGGGGTGATGCATGGATGCATGGGGTGATGCATGGATGCATGGGGTGATGCATGGATGAATGGGGTGATGCATGGGTTAATGGATTCGCTTACACGTTTGTTACAGCCACTAGGTGACAGAGAGCAAACACTGCAGGCAACGAGGATGAGGGATCAGAGGAAGAGGGGAGAAGAGGGGAGAAGAGGGGAGAAGTGGGGAGAAGTGGGGAGAAGAGGGGAGAGAGAGAGGGGAGAAGTGGGGAGAAGTGGGGAGAAGTGGGGAGAAGTGGGGAGAAGTGGGGAGAAGTGGGGAGACGTGGGGAGAGTGGGGAGACGTGGGGAGACGTGGGGAGACGTGGGGAGACGTGGGGAGACGTGGGGAGACGTGGGGAGACGTGGGGAGACGTGGGGAGAAGTGGGGAGAAGTGGGGAGACGTGGGGAGACGTGGGGAGACGTGGGGAGACGTGGGGAGACGTGGGGAGACGTGGGGAGACGTGGGGAGACGTGGGGAGACGTGGGGAGACGTGGGGAGAAGTGGGGAGAAGTGGGGAGACGTGGGGAGACGTGGGGAGACGTGGGGAGACGTGGGGAGACGTGGGGAGACGTGGGGAGACGTGGGGAGACGTGGGGAGACGTGGGGAGACGTGGGGAGAAGTGGGGAGACGTGGGGAGACGTGGGGAGACGTGGGGAGACGTGGGGAGAAGTGGGGAGAAGTGGGGAGACGTGGGGAGACGTGGGGAGACGTGGGGAGACGTGGGGAGACGTGGGGAGACGTGGGGAGACGTGGGGAGACGTGGGGAGACGTGGGGAGACGTGGGGAGAAGTGGGGAGAAGTGGGGAGACGTGGGGAGACGTGGGGAGACGTGGGGAGACGTGGGGAGACGTGGGGAGACGTGGGGAGACGTGGGGAGACGTGGGGAGACGTGGGGAGACGTGGGGAGACGTGGGGAGACGTGGGGAGACGTGGGGAGACGTGGGGAGACGTGGGGAGACGTGGGGAGACGTGGGGAGACGTGGGGAGACGTGGGGAGACGTGGGGAGACGTGGGGAGACGTGGGGAGACGTGGGGAGACGTGGGGAGACGTGGGGAGACGTGGGGAGACGTGGGGAGACGTGGGGAGACGTGGGGAGACGTGGGGAGACGTGGGGAGACGTGGGGAGACGTGGGGAGACGTGGGGAGACGTGGGGAGACGTGGGGAGAAGTGGGGAGAAGTGGGGAGACGTGGGGAGACGTGGGGAGACGTGGGGAGACGTGGGGAGACGTGGGGAGACGTGGGGAGACGTGGGGAGACGTGGGGAGACGTGGGGAGAAGTGGGGAGAAGTGGGGAGGTGGGGAGACGTGGGGAGACGTGGGGAGACGTGGGGAGACGTGGGGAGACGTGGGGAGACGTGGGGAGACGTGGGGAGACGTGGGGAGACGTGGGGAGACGTGGGGAGACGTGGGGAGACGTGGGGAGACGTGGGGAGACGTGGGGAGACGTGGGGAGACGTGGGGAGACGTGGGGAGACGTGGGGAGACGTGGGGAGACGTGGGGAGACGTGGGGAGACGTGGGGAGACGTGGGGAGACGTGGGGAGACGTGGGGAGACGTGGGGAGACGTGGGGAGACGTGGGGAGACGTGGGGAGACGTGGGGAGACGTGGGGAGACGTGGGGAGACGTGGGGAGACGTGGGAGACGTGGGGAGACGTGGGGAGACGTGGGGAGACGTGGGGAGACGTGGGGAGACGTGGGGAGACGTGGGGAGACGTGGGGAGACGTGGGGAGACGTGGGGAGACGTGGGGAGAAGTGGGGAGAAGTGGGGAGACGTGGGGAGACGTGGGTGAAGGGGGGCGAAGACAGAGCGATGGAGAAGTTAGAAGTTATGATCATCTGGTGAAAAGGAAGATATAGGAATAACTCGTTTGAACAAAGGGGTGGAGAAGGGCAGAGGGAATACAAGAAAGGGAACAAATGGGGTAGAACGAGGAGAAGAAGTGGGGAGAAGAGCATGGGGACAAAAAAAAACAAGATAGAGCATGGCGAGGGGGAACAGATACGAGAAAGGGCGGCAGATGGGAGTGAGAAGAGGTAAGGAGGGGCGGGTCAAGCAGAGGGCTATTGGGGCAGCACTGACCGAATCCGAGAATGCAGAGCAGCACTATGGTCATACCCACTCCGAACATGAAGCGATAACTGGCATGGTATGGCGCACATGGGGCATGGGGTTGGCATGCATGGGGAGAGGAGGGGAAGTGCAGGGGGAGAGGTGGGAGGAGGGAGAGAGGGGGAGGTGCCAACGAACAAGAGTTAGACAAGGTGAACATGATATGATGTGGGAGGAGGAGGAGGAGGTAGAGTGCAACATGTGTCATTTCCACACCCTGGCGGTGTTAGCATACGGAAGAAGTCTGAGTGGGCAATAGCCGTTAAATAAGCAGGGGAAGAAAGAGGAGATGGTACGAGATGTAGTAGGTGTGGTGTGGAAGAGGAAGCGTAAGAGAAGACTGTGAGTGACTGTGAGTGAGTGTGAATGAGTGTGAGTCACTGTGAGTGAGTGTGAGTGAGTGTGAGTGACTGTGAGTGTGAATCACTGTGAGTGACTGTGAGTGACTGTGAGTGACTGTGGGTGAGTGTGAGTGTCTTCTCACAGTGATCACATCCCCACACACCCCTCGCCCAGTCTCCCCCGTTTCCCCAAACCCCTCTTCTCCCCTCAACTCCCCCATTTTTCCCTCCTGCCTCACATGAGCAGCACGAATGCGTTCACGAGCACAGTGCCCTTGTCCGCCAGGCCCTGCACCGCTGCCCTGTTCCCCCGAACCCGTTTCCCCGGTCCCCTCACGGCCCTTTTCCCCCCGTTTCCCCTCTCCCACAGTCCCTCCCCCCTCCTCCTGCCTCACATGAGCAGCACGGACGCGTTCACGAGCACAGTGCCCTTATCCGCCAGGCCCTGCAGCTGCAATCCCTTCCCCCCCACCCTCCTCTCTCCCCCAACCCCCTTTCCTCACCCCCCTCCCACGCCATCTCACATGAGCAGCACGGACGCGTTGACGAGCACAGTGCCCTTGTCCGCCAGGCCCTGCAGCTCCACCGCCGTCTGATTCACATCTGCCGCTAACACTGATACCCTCGCTGTCGCGTTCGCTGGTGGGAGGGTAAGAGGGGAGGGCAGGAAGGGGCGAAAGGCGAGGAGGAGGAGGGGGAGGAGGAGGAGGAGGAGGAGGAGGAGGAGGAGGAGGAGGAGGAGGAGGAGGAGGAGGGGGGAGAAAGGAGGGGAAGATTATCAAGTGTCGTTCACCTACATAAATCCTGCAGAAAGGAGGGGAAGGCTCGTGGATCAACCCCCAGTCACAGTTTTTTTTGGGAAAGCGGAGCAGAGTGGAGTGGAGCGGAGAAAAGGGCGTGCTGGGCGAAAAGCATATCCGGAGAATTCTCAGGAGAAGGAGAGGGAGAGAGAAGAGGGAGAGAGAAGAGGGAGAGAGAAGAGGGAGAGGGCGCACTGGGCAGCGCAGCGTTGGCGACGTGCGTGTGGGAGAGCGCAGCGACGGCGGTGGAGACGTTGGTGACGATGGCAGCGGCGCGGTTGACCTGGTCCATGGCGTAATCCGTTATGGCGTGCATGTTGCTGCGGAACATGATGCCCCCCGCTAGCATCACCGCCAGACCCGCGCTGCGATGAGGTGGGAGAGTGGGATGGGAGGGAGGGGGGAGGGAGGGAGAGCAGGAGGGGGCAAGAGGTGAATGGCGACATGTGAGAAGGAAGACTGCCGAGGAACGAGAGAGGTGCCGTGGCGCGTGGGTGCTCACAGGAGGGCGAGGATGGCAAGGATCATGACGAGCAGTGGTCAGTAACGGACAGGTGGGCTGCGGAGGCCTTACTTCCATCAACTTGTGTGGTTCTTAGAAAAGAGCAGGGGCTTACAGGAGCGCGAGGATGGCAAGGATCATGACGAGCAGCGGGAGCGTGAGGTCGCGCTTGGAGTAAGGGCGGAAATCGTCGCTGCGCATGCGGGTCCAGCGCTCGTGGCAGCAGCAGCACGTGCAGCAGATGCCCGCGAGTATGCCCAGCCCCAGCAGCAGCCACGCCACGCCCACTATCGGCCCGAACGACGCCGTCATCCCCACCGACTGCCGCGCGCGGAGGGGAGGCGGCGGGGGGAAGGGGGGAGGGGGGGGGAAAGGGGGAGGGGGAAAAGGGGGAAAGGGGGAGGGGGAAAAGGGGGAAATTGGGGAAGGAGGCGTTGGGAGAGAGAGGGAAAGGGTGAGCGAAGGAGACGTTGGGTGTCGAACGTCGAATTGAACGTAGTAGTTACTTCCCGACTCTCCTCCGTATCACACACACAGCGGAGCGTTGACGAAGTCCTCGCGGCGCGTAATATTACAATACATCAGGCAGGTCCCACCTCCCCCGCGCGTACCGCCCAGTAGTGCTGGTCGGCGGGGTTCCATCCTCCAGTGTACGGCCGCAGACCATTCATCGGGTCTCTCCTGGCCGTCCGATCCGGCACCAGGAGAATCGTCTCGTTGTTCACCACGATCGTCCCCAGCATGCCCCGACGACGCGTCGCCGCGGCTCCCGATTGGGCAGCCGCGCCGCGGGATAATCCCAGTGCCGGGAAGTCGTAGAGAACGGTGGATTGGAGCCGGCGGGAGAGGGAGCGGTGATGCATCGGCGCGACGGCGGCGGCGGCGGCGGCGGGGATGGCGGCGCGGCAAGGAAGGGGCATGAGAGCAAGCGCCGCGACGGCGAAGATGACAAATTCGAGAGCGAAGGCACGCCCCGTCATGGCCCCGGCGCGGCGACTCCAAGGGGGCGTCGCGCCGAGGGGTTTTTGCAAGATGTGGGATGATGCAAAGAGGCGGAAGGGGCACGTTCGGGCGGAGGAGGAGGAGGAGGAGGAAGAGGAAGAGTAAGAAGAGGAGGAAGTGGAGAAAGAGGAGGAGGAGGAAGGGGAGGGGAAAGCCTTGAGAAGCACTGTCATGGCGGGGTGGGGAAGGGGGGGAGAGGGGGGCTACTCCGCAGTCCGTCAGAGTACGTCCGACGACGCTTGATGGACGGGACGCACGCAGAGTGCAGAGACGAGACGACTAGGGGCCCGCTGCTGCTCCTTGGTGTGCGAGATTCAGCGGCAAGGTAGAGAGGTCCGGGCTTCTTGGGAGCTGGAGGGCGCGGGAGGCGGCGGGAGGGCGCAGGAAGGCTCGAGAGGACACAAGCTGTGTACATATGTCCCAAGCCGATTCTATGTCGCTTCGAGGACGAGGCTGCGACCAGTAATGTCGATAGAGGAGGCAGATTCAATGCAAGAGCCAGATTCGACCTAGATGCATGCTACAGCTCAATACGGGCCGCGGCAATCAGCGTCGGCGCCTGGAAAAGAACGTTATATAATCTGTTAGGACGTGGCAGCTACGTAATGTTCCGTTTCAAAATAACCTCCGGCACAAGTGTGTCTGGGGCTATACTGCACCATTATCAGCGCGACGCGGAAAATTGCACACCTTCGTAGGATGCTAACGAGTGCCAATAAGCGCCCCTGCTCGTCACTTCATTTCTGCGCTGCTTGAAGCTGCTGAACTCGGTTGGGCTTTGCATTTGAACACAATTATCGAAGCGCGGCGTGGGTAGCGTGGAATATTTTTTTTTTGGGCCGTGAAAAAAAAATCGAGTCAAGGCCTGTGGTGCGGATGGGTTGACCACGGCGTCTGCCTGTAGTCGTGGACGAACCGACCAACCAGATTGCAGTGCAGTACGGTTCCACCACAACCGACTGCCCGTGGGGGTAAGCGTGACGTTCTCAGGGGGGTGGAAAGGAACGACCCGCAGCCATCGGGCAGGCGAAAGTCGGTTTGATGTGATGTGACCCAACAACAAATGTCACCTGCTCGCCAACAACTCAGGGGCACATCTTTGCAAGTTGGTTCACATGCCACGGGCAGCCCACCGCAAAAGCACTCCCTCAATACGTACCTGATGCGCCACGCAACGACCCAAGGGTGTGTCAGGACAGCCCGTTAACAGCTCACGCACAATTATCTTGCTGCCGTTGAGTACGTTTGAACGTGGTGAAGTGAGAAGATGAGTGGTGTAAAGGGGTAGAGTGCACAAGATTGCACTCAACTGTTTCGACTCAAATATGCCTGGGCTTTGGTCATATTTCTTCGTTGTTCTGTTTTACGCGTTTTAAAACGGTCAAGCACGTCTAAGAGCGGTTCTGGACTTTCACAGTTGTGAGTTTACAGTTCATGTATTGGGCTGGCGAGTTGCGAGCGGTTAAAAGCGGTGAAGTAAACAAAAAAATTTCAACATTGTTACTTCATAACATAACCCTGTGTGAAAGCTGTTGGGGCGAGATATTTATATGCAATCTTCACAATATAACCCAAAGAGCACCCGTTTAAGTAATTTTTAGCAAATTTGTGAACAAATAGCTGAGGACGATGCTATTCACGCTTTTTTTGCAAGATATTGAGTTTTGTTATGAGTGTGGAACCAGCCGTAAAATCGAAATGTAACTTCCAATATAACGCACAAACGCACGGTGACGTACCGAGTACAACGCACCACCCCAGCACGTGTGCGTTCGCTGTGCAACCAGGTTCGGGCAAGCTGGTTTCCACAGCAATCAAGTGCGAGGAAATCTCTAGGTAGCGTGTGAGGCAGTTCCAAGGTCGGAAGTTCGATTTGTTCGAACGCCAGTCTGAATCAAACGCAACAGCAAATTCCCAGATTCGCTTGGGCAGGCCAATAAGCAGCAAACTAGGCGTCGACTTCTCAACTGGAATTCGTAGTTGCCTCAAGTGAGAAGAGCAGAAACAGTTCTTGTCAGCACGGCGTGCGCTTCAGGGTAGTTGCACTGTGCTTCTAATCCAGCGCAGACGTGTGCACTTGTTCGAGCTCCATCTCGCCGCTGCGCTAGACTCGTATCTGTCAGGCGAACCGTCGATCTGCGGGTCGCGCGTTTGGGTCTCCGCCGTCGCTCTGCACCGCTCTTTGCCGATATCCTTTTAGTGCAGCGATTTTTTGCGTTAGTACAAGTCGCTCTCTGCGTGAGATTTGGATTTCAGGGACATTTGACCCATCTTGCCAGAGATTCGACGCGACGAGTATGGCGGATCAGGAGAAGAAGGGAGATACGCTGGTGCAGCAGGCCGATAAGAAGCTTAAGGGATGGGCCTTTTTTGGCGGGAAATACGACGAGGCTGCAGAGCTATTGGAGAAAGCCGCGACATCGTACAAGGTCGCTAAAGCGTGTAAGTCCATTCATCCGTCGCATGCGAAAGGCGTGCGACGTTACCGGCAGGCGACATCCTTTCGCACGGGTTGGCGAACTTGGCGACAAATTCTATTGTGATCGCATGATCGCGAGCGATTGCCATGACGTCTTAATTTTAGGCGCTTCGTGATGTACGAGTCATGTCCGAAGACAATGGTCTCTCCTTATCTGGATGTTCTCCAAACATAATCAGATCTCAGGGACGTGATCTGCAACATCAGAAATTGCTTGTGTTTCGTATCACGATGTTGGACGTGTTCCTGACTTTGATTGTGTTTTGTCCTCATTTTTCTGGCGTTCTTACCAAATTTCGACATCTGGCAGCATTTTTTTTATACATTTTTTCACTCATCTTCCCCTGACATATATCCCTGTGTTCATGTTTGCATGCGCACATGACTAAATGCCTGCGTGTGTGCGCGTCTGCATGTGTTCATGCGTGCATGTCGGCATGCATGCATGTCCCTTTGTCATCATGCTGCATCTCCGCGTGTCCGTATGTTCGCATGCTTGCACACCCGCGTGCGTGGTGCATGCTGGCAGGGGACAAAGCGGCGGATGTATACTGCCGTCTATCAGAAATTCAGCTCAAGGTGCGAAGATCGAACGGACCCTGCAACTGCTGTAGCAAGTCCCGTCTTATCCTTCCCTCTCTCCGCGCCTCTCCTTTTGATCCGTGCCTCCTCCGCCACTCCATCGCCCATCTAGAATCCTCGTCGTCCATCCCTTCTCGCCGCGATGGCTATCCATCACGCTTTCTAATCTCAAGTTTTTGCAACGATCTCCTTCTTCCTCTTCATCTTCCTCGCGGATCGCATCCATTGTCTCAACCTGCCACCCGATCCCATGCGTCACTTCTGAAACCACGTGGCGTCTTCTCACCAGCGCAACCCCCTTGCGTCATCCCCCTGCGTCACCCCCCTGCGTCATCCCCCTGCATCACCCCCCTGTGTCACGCCCCGTGCGTCAATGATTCCCCCACGTCACCCTCCCCCCGGCCGCGGCAGCACCTGGACAGCTCGCACGAGGCGGCGTCCGCGCTCATCGAGGCCAGTAACGCGCTCAAGAAGACCAGACCCGCCGGTGAGGGGGGCGTTGCGCCTGTCTGGGAGGAACTGTGCCGGTCAGGGGGGCATTGCGTCGGTTAGGGGGGCATTGCGCCGGTCAGGGGGGCACTGCGCGGGTTATGGGGCATTGACGCAATGAGGAGGGCAGTGCGATAGCCAGGTTGGGCACTGCCGCGGTAGGGGGGGCACTGCCGCGGAGAGGGGGACGATGCGCTGGTCATGGGGGCACAACGGCAGTGAAGGGGGCACTGTGGCGGTCAGGGGGCAAGGATGGGGTGCTTCTTGCAGTGTGAAGGGTGGCCCAGCGGTTAGGCAGTGGTTTGCAGGATGTGGGAGGGTGTCTGCATCAAAACAACAGCAGCCGTCGCGCCCTGACTGTTTGCCAATTTTTGAGTCGACTCAAAAATACGCCCTGTCTGTTTGCCACCCATGCCAGTGCCTGTGTGCCTGTAAAGTTTCTGAATATGTGTCTTTACATAGCTGATCCTTACAGGGATGGCTGCGTCAACCTGTGGCTTTGACTCCCATCTTCTGTTTCTTCGCATGATCGCATGCAGAACATGCATATGCATGTGTACCCATCTACATACTGAATATTACTGGTTCTTCCTGTCACATCCGCACACATGCCTGCCCATCCCTGCATATGCATGCATGCACACCGATCCACATCCATGCACATGCTCACACATCCATGCACATCCATGCACATGCTCACACATTTATGCACATCCATGCACATGCTCACACATCCATGCACATCCATGCACATACACACACATACACACACATGCATACACATGCGTGCGCAACAGCGGCGAAGGAGCGGCTGAAGGAGGCCATAGACCTGTTCATTGACAACGGCAGGCTCAGCATGGCAGCACGCCACTGCAAGGTGACACACCACTGCCAATCTCTTCCTCTTTCTCCCCGCCATTCCCTCGTATATCTCTTGCACCCAGCAGTTGAATCTTGATGCCTGACTGGTGCACACTGGTGCGCACACACCCCCTCCACTGACCTTCACTTCCGCCCAGTCAGTGTCAATCAAGCATTGCAACATGGCTTGCTTTGAGCTCGTATACCCCCTCCTTTTTCCGCCCATTCCCTGCACCTCACTCCTTGGCCCCCCCTTTCCCCCCCTTCTCCTAGGTCCTCAGGACCTGGCAGAGATGTAAGAGAAGGAGGAGGACGCGGCAAACGCGGTGATCTGGTGTTGAGGTGCTAGACAATCAGCTTTCTCCCTCTCCCCTCGCCCCCACTTCTCCCCCCATCCCGTTCACACCCTCCCCCCAGGACCTGGCGGAGATGTACGAGAAGGAGGAGGACGCGGCGAACGCAGTGATCTGGTTTGGGCGTGCGGCTGACTTCTATCAGACGGAGAACGCCAACACGAGCGTGAACCAGATGAAGCTCAAGGTCGCCGAGTACTCTGCCCTCAATGCTGAGTACGTAGGGGCGGAGAGAGGGACGGTGGGGTGAGGGGCTTTGGGGAAAGAGGGGGGGGGAGGGGTGAGAAGGGGTGAGGAGAGGGACGGGGGTTGAGGGAGGGGGGATGTGAAGGGGAGGTGAGGGATGAAGGGTGCATGGGAGGGGGATATGGGAGAGGAGTATTTTTAGGATTTAGTTGAACAAAACACATCGGCACATTTCTAACCCCCACACACGCGCTTGTCCAACCCTCACACTGCAATTCAACGTGGCCCTACCCCACTCTCCACCCCATACAAACCCCACCTCCAGCCGGTCCCCCTATCCCGCCTCCCACACCACCCCCATCCTGCACCATGGCCCCTGCACCCCCGACTCCCCTATCCTCACTCCCCTCTCCCCGCTCCCCACTTCTCAACTCCACACCCACTCCCCACCCCCACCCCCACCCCCTCCGTCCGCCCTTCAGCTACGCAGCAGCGATAGAGATCTACGAGCAGGTGGCGCGGGACTCACTGAGCAGCAACCTGCTCAAGTACAGCGTGAAGAACTACCTCCTCAACGCCGGCATCTGCCAGCTCTGCCGCGCCGACACCGTTGCTGTCAACAACGCCCTCGACAAGTACCAGGTGCAGTGCGGTGGAGTGAGGTGGGGTGAGGTATGGGCTGCTGCTGCCCTTGCTTCTGTGTTAGTCTGTCTATGCCAACTTTTTGCTTCTCTCCTCCATCCTTTGCCCACCCCATTGCCACTTCGCCCTCCCACAAGGCCTTGCATTGCTCTGTGTGTGTGTATGTGCCCTGTCATGCTTCGAACAGGAGATGGACCCGACTTTTTCCGACACAAGGGAGTTTAAACTGCTATCAGTAAGCTGCCAATGCCTCTCTTACTTCTCTCGCTCCTTTCTCCCTTCTCCTTCCATCCGCATCTCTCCCCTCCTTCCTCTCCCTCATTCTATTCCTTCATTATGTTTCCAATATCCCTCCTTTTGTCCGCTTGTTTTCCTCCTCTCCCTCTCCTCTCGCTCCTCTGTCTATTCTCCATCTCCCATCAACACTATAAGCCCCCATCGACCACCAGCTGACCAGAATTCAGTGGTTTTCCATGTTTTGGTGCTCTGACCATGCCTGCCGCACACCACAGTAGTGCTTTTTTCATTTCCCTTTCTCTCTGCTCGTTCACCTTTCTCCCTCCCCACTCCCTCTCCGTCCACCCCCTACCCTTTTCACTGTCTGTGCTGTCTGCCAGAGCCTAGCACAGGCAGCGGAGGAAGGGGATGCAGAGGCGTTCACAGATGCTATCAAGGAGTTTGACAACATTACGCGCCTCGTAAGCCCTGCTGCCTGGATACCCTCAATGCTGCCCTTGCACACCCACATACGTTTATAGCCTGACGCCCAACCTGTCTGCCCACATGCCTCCGTGTCAATACGTCCATATTTTGAGATGCCCATATGCTCTTATGTCATCCCTTACAAGGCATTGGCCTGACTTGTTCCCTCCATGACTCTTTCCTTGCACCTTCACTGCTTCAAGAGCTTTCGCCCTTTCCACAAATTAACGAGTGTTTCTGCTGTTTGCTGGAAGAGCTCTATTCCTGCTCTCTTCATATTATCGTTGTATTGCATGTTTTGAATTTCCCCCTCCAGGACTCCTGGAAGACAACACTGCTACTGCGAGCGAAGAATTCAGTGAAGGATGAAGAACCTCTTACATAAGCTGTCAGCGTGTCGCATTAGTTTTGTCAAGTTCCTGCTCTTGTGACATTGGAGAACATGTTAGAGTGGATTCGTTTCTGTCCATATCCACGCGTTCTCTCCTGATCAGATGTGGGTTGTGTGCTGCTAGTGCGCTCTTGTTAAAAGTAGAAGGTATGGAATTTCATGAAGGCAGTCTTAGTAATGCTGCTCAGTGTATGAATATTGCTTTTAGAATGTCATCCTGATATGCTGTACGAGTAGCCCAAAAAGATCCGGTTCCCTTCCCAGATATGGTTGGGTGAGTGCTCTCCAACTTATCATGACGTGGCAGGTGAAAGTTCCTTCTGGCATGGCAGGGCAGGGCACCACCTAACCGAAGCGGGCCGAAAAGTGCCCTGCCCCGCAGCAGCACAGCACACCACCGCGTCAGACAACGAGCTGACTGACCAGGCAAGGGACACGCGGCACGTTGCGCAAGCAAGGAAGAATTCTTCCCGCGCCAACTTTCTCTCCCTCCCCCAACCCCCACCCACCGAACCCCGCATCATCCCCCAAGCCCCCATGTTTCTCCGCCTCCCTTTCACGCGCTTCACCCCGTTTCTCCTGAGCATCCGCCCCATCTCCGCGTTCTTTCCGCTCATCACATCTCGGGTCGGGCTGCGACTCCCCCTTTTTCTCTCCCCCGCCCTTCCCCATCGCACCCCGCCCCGCACACCACCACCAACATATAAAACCACATGTGCAAATTCACATCACATTGACACCCACCCGCCAGATCTTGCATTTTGGAACCTCGCATTAGCGCCCCTCCCTCTAGCCAAGAGCCTCTTTCGTTGTTCTCCTGAACCGAACCGCTCTTGGTTTCTTGCATGCAACATCGGCAAGGGCTTGACACGTGCCTGTCTCCGTCCACAAACCAACGCCACGAACCGCTTCTCGCCTGACGAAAAGCGCCGCGTTCGTGCTCTGGGTACAGAGCGAGAGGCAGGGCTTTTCCCTCCGCGGAATCATCAGCTCCGCGCGACCGCGCGCCAGCCCGCCAGCCACCACGGCGTCTTCCGCGCTCTCCGCGGCAGCAGCAGGGGCCCGCGTGGCCTCTGCTGCCCCTTCTGCGACTTTCAGGCATACTTTGCGCGATGGAGCTACAAGTGTCACCTGCGCGAATGCGAGTGTTAGTGCGAGCTTTACAAGTTCGACGCTTTCGGCGAGTTCGACGAGATTGCTGCATCGAGGGGAGTTCTTGAACGGGCGACGACTGGCCATGGCGAGCGCAGCTGTTGTTCCGACGGGAGGCGCGCAGGAGGAGGCAGGCTTAGGGAAAGCAGCAGAGACAACACACGTTGTTCCAGGTGAGGTGGATTTCCAAGAAAGAACACGTACGCATGGACTACTGAAGAACGCGTCTTGACTCTTGAGATTAGGAAGTGTGATAGGGAACAGCATGCCGGCTGAGATTTCGCGACGGTCATTCCTATGATCGTATTTGAGTCGCCGCCTTCCGTGGCATCGAAGCCACCGCAGCGTTCCAAGTATTTCAGATCGTATTGAGTGCGCCATCGTTGCCGCGCCCGTGTTTCTCGCTCAAAAGCACCCGTGTTTGCATCAGTTTCGCGCAGCAGGCTTCCTTCTCGTGCCGCTTATTTGTCCGCCGCTTTCCCGTCCGCTGCTTTTCGTTGCCCACTTCTCTTTCCCCCTCCCCCCTTCCCCCATCCCCCCCTCCTTTTCCCCCGCCTCCCCTGTCTGTCATGTCAGTGCAAGCAACGGCGATCCATGACACCCACAAGATCCACGTGGCATCGCCGGACGACGCGGCGCATCGCCCGGCGGTGCCCGTGCGGTCGCACGACATGCTCGCGCCGTTCACCGCGGCGCACCAGTTCACCGACGCGCACCCGCTCGTTATAGTCAAGTCCGAGGGCGTGTACATCTGGGACAGCGACGGGCGGCGGTATTTGGACGGACTCGCGGGGCTGTGGAGCACGGCGCTGGGCGGCAACGAGCAGCGGCTGATCGACGCGGCGGACGCGCAGATGAAGAAGCTTCCGTTCTACCACTCCTTCTGGAATCGCGCCACGGAGCCCGCCATGGAGCTCGCTAAGGTGCGGCGCGTCGCGCTTAGGACGTGTCGCTGTTGGTGTATCTCCCATCCGTTCCCCGTTAACGACGCCTTCGCTCTCACCTCTTCTTGCTGCAACTTTTATGCAATACATCACCCCAAATATTCCCGCCCCCTTTCCCTTTTCCCTCTCCCTTCCCCCACTCTCCCCTCTCCGCTCTCAAAAACTCTTTAAGTCAGAATAAAAACATGTTCTCCTCTCCCGTCTCCCCCTACCGCCGGCTGCGCAGGAGCTGACGGGCATGTTCACAGCGGAGCGCATGGGGCAGGTGTTCTTCACCAACAGCGGCTCCGATGCTAATGACACCCAGGTGAGGTTTGAGACGTCTCAAAAGGCAGGTGTTCTTCACCAACAGCGGCTC
Source organism: Closterium sp. Yama58-4 (assembly GCA_947470075.1). Taxonomy (NCBI): domain Eukaryota; kingdom Viridiplantae; phylum Streptophyta; class Zygnematophyceae; order Desmidiales; family Closteriaceae; genus Closterium; species Closterium sp. Yama58-4. The sequence continues at coordinate 175,309 of CANIUD010000225.1, read as the reverse complement.
CGATGCTAATGACACCCAGGTGGGCTGCTAGGCTGCTGTGCGCTGATCAGGTGGGCTCAGGTGGGCTTCTTAGAACTCTCAAACGCAGCATTGGCTGCGCGCTGTTTAGGTGTGCGGCGGACCTTCGGCTTCAACTTTATAGGCGCAAGAAAAGGGAAGAAGGAGATGGAGAAGAGGAAGGGAAAAAAGCATCAGAGACACCCCCTTCCACCCCACCTCCTCTCCAAGAGCTGCTGTTTTTTTTAGAACGAACTACAACAACACTTCACGAAACCCGACCAACATGCCGCCATCCCCCTCCTCCACTCCCCCCATCCCCGTATCCCCCTCTCCTGCCTGCAGGTGAAGCTAGTGTGGTACTACAACAACGCGTTGGGGCGGCCGAACAAGAAGAAGTTCATTGCGCGCGACAAGGCGTACCACGGCTCCACCCTCGTCTCCGCCAGCCTCACGGGGCTCTCCCCGCTGCACAAGAGGTTGGTGTTTTGTGGGAAAGGGGGGTGTTGGGCAGGACTAGATGGGGGATGGGAAAGGGGGGACAAGGGGTATCACGGCTCCACTCTCGTGTCTGCCAGCCTCACGGGGCTCTCCCCGCTGCACAAGAGGTGCGCGGGCAGGGGCGGGTGGGGAGACGGGTAGGGGTGCACCGGATGGGACAGGGGTGAGGGAAGAGGGCACAAGGCGTACCACGGCTCCACTCTTCGTCTCCGAACCAGCCTCCCCGCTGCACAAGAGGTGCGGGGGCATAGCTGGGGATATGGGCGTGCGGGGGGATGGCCGGGGAGAGGGAAGGGGGGGGCTATGCGACAGATTAGATGGGACAGAGTGCACACGCGTATCAAATCTCCGAGCCTGTATCACCACCCCCTATCCCTCTGGTCCTGTCTCCCGCTCCCATACTTTGTACTCCCTAAAGACTCCCCGTTTTACAATCATACAACTCTTCCCGTTTCTCTCCCCCCACCCTCCCTCCCGCTTCTCCTCCCCTCGCTCCCCCTGCAGCTTCGACCTGCCAGTGGACTTTGTACTCCATACAGACTGCCCCCACTACTGGCGCTACGGCCGCCCAGGAGAAACCGAGCAGGAGTACAGCACTCGCCTGGCCGAGAGCCTAGAAGCTCTCATAGAGCGCGAGGGCGCTGATACCATCGCAGCCTTTATCGCCGAGCCAGTCATGGGCGCAGGGGGCGTCATCCCCCCGCCCGCAGGGTACTTTGAGAAAGTCCAGGCGATTCTGCGCAAGCACGATATCCTCTTTATAGTCGACGAGGTGGTGTGCGGGTTCGGGCGCCTGGGGACCATGTTCGGCAGCGACCTCTACGACTTAAAGCCCGACCTCGTGACTCTCGCCAAGGCGCTTTCGTCTGCGTACATGCCGATCGGCGCGGTGATGATCAGTCAGAGGATTGCGCACGAGGTGGCGGCGCATAGCAACAAGATGGGGAGCTTTGCGCACGGGTTCACTTACTCGGGCCACCCTGTGGCGTGTGCTGTGGCGCTGGAGGCCGTGAGGATCTACCAGGAGATGGATGTGGCGTCGGTTGTTCAGGCTGCTGAGCCGCTCTTCCAGGTGAGCAGAGGGGGGAGGGGAGGTGGGGGAGGGGAAGGGGAAGAATGGGGGAGGGGGGAGGGGGAGTGGGTGGTGTTGGGCCGTTTGTTTTAGTGTGCGTGTGCCGTGTTTATTGTGTCCTCATCCTCCTCGCCTTCCCTTTTCCACCCCCTCACACCCCATTCCACCATGTCCCCTTATCCTCACTCCCTCTCCTCCCCCACACACAAATACAGGGAGGCATAAGGCACATCTGCCGCAACAGCCCCATAGTGGGGGAGGTGCGAGGGCAGGGCCTCATACTCGCTATAGAGCTCGCAGACCCCATCACCAAGGAGTCCTTCCCATCGTCGTGGGCCGTGGGGCCCTTCTTTGGGCAGTGTGCGGCAGCGCACGGATTGATTGTGCGCACCATTGGCGATGTCATTGCCATGTCGCCCGCTCTCGTCATTACTCCCGGGGAGATTCAGGTGCGGAGGGGAGTGAAAGGTCGGGTAAACTGATAGGTGGCTTACCGTTTCGTTCTTGTGGGGAAAGCGAGGGGGGCGGATGTTGGAGAGGAGTGTGAGTGGGGAGAGGGTGGGGGGAAGGGTGAGGGGAGATGGGGCTCTGGGTGCAGGGTGCTGATTGTGCTTGTGCGTGCATGTGCGTGTCTTTCTTGCCAGCATCTCCCTCTGTGTGTGCTCACGCTGTGTGCTTGCACGTGTGTGATGTATCGTGTCCACAGGAGCTCCTGTCTGTCATCCGCCTTGCACTCAAGGAGACAGAGGCCTACGTGCAATCCAAACTGGACATGGACTGACACATCAGCTGCTGTGAAATTGACAATCATGGATGTGGAGTGGTAATGAGTGGATTTGACAAGGACACTGTTGGAATTACAGCCGTGTTACCGGTGCCACCAGTGCTTTAGGACCACTGCCAGATGCACCCTGTTTTGCGTGCCTTGTTAGGACATGCTTTGCGTACATGCGTGCTGCTCATGTTCGATAGGTTTGAAGCACTGAGCAATGTTGCGCCACCTTGGTTACTTGCTGAAATGTTGAATGTATGTACCGTACACAAAGATGATGGTTGCTGGGAATGGCCCTCGCATGGAAACTCTCCAACATACCGTGTGGTTGATGTTAATTGAAATTGCAGTATCATAAACAAAGTAGGCTAGTACATCCAATACTATCCCTGGTGTATAGTCATTACATGCGTTAAACCTACCTGAACAAACCAAAACCCCTACCAAATCCCACAAAAATTGCACAACCCCTGCTGTTGGAATGTGCTTTGAAGCCGAGCTGTACATGAGCTTGCGATGCGACAGGCCCCAGCAAGCAGGCAGGCAGGGCGGCAATTCAATGCAAACCACTCACACACCACCTCGCAGGTTGTGTCGTGGTTCTCTCTGTCCTTGCCTCTTCCTCTGCCTCTGCAAGCCACGACAGAACCTGCCTGCAGCTAGCAGCACACTGCGCCTCACCTGCACGTCTGACGCATGCACATGCACATGCACTTGCACATGCACATGCACTTGCACACAAACCCTCAACATGCTTGTCATTCACACTCCCCTTGCCCACACCCTCTGCTCACCCTCCCCTCTCATCTTCACACCCCTCCTTCATTCCTCCCCACTTGACCCCCCTTTTTCCTCACATTACTCGAGCCATGGAGCGTCATCACATTACCTACCTCGAGGAGCCATCATGCTACTCTTGAAAAGAGAGTGCTTGCCGCACAAGCGACATCTGAGATGACGACACACCACCCACACCACCCACACCACCCACACCACCACAACCAACACCCTCGCCCTCTGATTTGCTTCCTCCTCCCGCACCTCCCTTTTCACTGCCCTTGGTGGCCCCACCACTGCTCCTGCCACTCCCGCAACTCCTGCCACCTCTCCTGCTCCCACTCCTGCTGCTCCTGCTGGTGCTGCCACCACTGCTAGAACTGGTACTGCCTGAGCCCTTGAGCCTAGGCACAGGGAACGCCCGCTGGAAGAAGGTGGTCAGCACAGGAGAGTGCGTACCCAGGGCGACCAGGCACTTGGCTGCAGAGAGGGACGTGGATCGGGTCTGCTGGTTCCCTGCCGCACTCCCTGCTCTCTCCTGTGCTTTCTCCCCTGCCGTGTGTGACACCTCAACCACCATGGGTGCTTCAGTTAATCCCAGGGCACTTGCGACTTGGCTGCTGGCAGATCTGGCTCGTGTTGTCTCTAGGGTCTCTAGGCCTTTCGCGCTGCCCAAAACTGCTGCGTCCTCACAATCCTCCCCTGCAGAGCCTTGCTTCTCGTCTCCTCCTTCAATAGGCACCAGGGGTGGTGTCAGGAAGACCTGTTTCCCATCCACAGCAACAGCCAACGCAGTTGCTTCAGCAGCAGCAGCCGCAGCAGCGTCACTGCTGCAGGTGCCAGCAATCTGCTTCCTGGTCTGCCGTTTGCTGCAGCCACTGTTGCGGCTCTTGACACTCTTGCCACTCATGCCGCTGCCACAGGTGCTTGAGCTGTTGCATCGCTTACGCCTCCCTCCACCCATGCTCGCTCTGCTGCCTTGCAGTGAGTCACCGGCAGCCTTCGTTCCACCCTCACCATTACCATCATCAGGAACAGCAGCGTCAGTGGGAACAACAGCAGCGGCAGCGACAGGGGGAGCAGCAACGGTAGCCGCAGGGGGAGCAGCAGCAGCAGCCACAGGGGGAGCAGCAGCAGCAGCAGCAGCAGAGGAAGTAGCAGGGGCAGCAACAGCAGCAAAAGCAGCAGCCCCATCGGCAGAAGCATCAGCAGCAGCCGCCGCAGCAGCAGCCACAGCAGCAGCAGCAGCAACATCAACCAACAGCGGTCCATCAGATTCCCCAACCGGCTCCACTCTTCTGCTCAGACCTTCGCTGCATCCTTCCCCTTCCTCCCTCTCCTCCCCTTCCCCGTCCCCATGCCCTGCACTCTTCCGCGTCTTACTCCGAGTCATCCTCCCTGACTCATAACTCCTTCCCTGGCTCTCCCCTGCTCTCTTCCGTCCCTTGCGCTCCGCTCCTGGTCTTCCCGATTCAACCAGCCCCTCCCTCTCACTCATACCACTATCACACATACCCTTGCTCCTGCTCCTGCTCCTGCCACTCCTCATCCCTGCAGCAGTATCACCAGCCCCAGCAGCATAGGCACCAGCATGTGAGCCGTCATCATCACCACCATCACCACCACCACCACCGCCGCTGCCGCCGTCGCCACCACCGCCAGTTGCAGCACCGGCATCACTGACAAGTCCGTTACCCTCCGCAACCCCCACTCCCGCATCTCTCGTTGGCGCAGCGCCTTCGCCTTCTTCGTCCGCGCGCCTCTCCGCCTGCGCTTGCGTCAGCGCGCGGAGGCTACGCGCGCGCAGCCTCTGAATCATGTCCAGCAAGTCGACGCCGCTTCCACCACCTGCACTGCTCTGCTCTCGGACTCTTCCGCCATCCGCGCTGCTCTCCTCCCGGCCTTTCCCGCCATCTGCACTTTGCTCCTCTAAGCGTCCTTCCCCGCATGCGCCCATCCCCCTCCCGCCTCCTCCATCCTCACCCCCCGTCACAATGTTCTCTGCGAAGTTTCTACCCGAAGTTTCATGTCCTAATCCAGCCCCCTCTTCTTCTTTTGCACCGATCACTCGGCTACGCACTGCCACGGTTGCACTCTCTCCCCCACTCTCGCCGCCCACAGAGTTGTTGCCCTTGGTGATGGTTGCGCCAGGGGCCAGCGATTTGGGATGATTGTTGTTTGAACTTTGGGAGCAAACAGTCGCGGCGCATTGCACGGGGACAGAGGCATGTGAGCTGGATTGGGAAGATATTGTAATTGCTGTTGCTGCTTGTGGTGGTGACGCTGTTGCTGCGGGCGCACTTAAAGCTGCTACTTGTTCTGCTTCTTCCTTCCTTTCTTCTTCTTCCACCCCTGCTGATTGGGAAGATATTGTTATTGCTGTTGCTGCTTGTGGTGGTGACGCTGTTGCTGCTGGCGCACTTAAAGCTGGTCCTTGTTCTGCTTCCTTCCTTTCTACTTCTTCCGCCGCAGCTGATGGTGATGCTGCTGCTGGCGCTGCTGCTGCAAGTTCTGCTGAAGCTGCCTTCCCTTCTTCTGCTGCTGCTACCGATGGTGGCGCTGCTGCGGATGCTGCTGTTTCTTCTTGAAGTGATTCTGCTGCAACTGCTGCTGCTGGTGCGATTACTGCTTTCTCCTCGTTTACTGAATCATCACCTCTCGCTTCTGCTGCTGCTGCTGCTGCTGATGGTGCTCCTGATAGCAGCACTGGTGATGCGGGTTCTGCTGGTTCCACTCCAGCGTCTACAGGCCAGTGAGTGATGGAGATGCTGGGAACAGCAGGAGGCGGCGAAGCACAAGGGCCGGGGCCCAAATTCATAGCACCTTCCTGGCCATTTCCTTGAGTGCAACCCTTCATCGCATCTGTGCAATCCCCCCGTGCCTCCTCTGCCGAAGCCTGACCCGAACCAGCCGCGGCAGCAGCAGCAGCAACAGTTTCAGTGGCAGCCGGAGGAGCAGAAGAAGGTAGCGGCGCCGTTTCAGCGGGTTCGCAGGCGGAAGGCGCGGGGGGGAGCGCCACGGAGGTGGATGGGGGAGCGGACTCGTCAGCGTGGCGGCGGAGGGAGTCGAGGATCTGGCGGAGGAGCGCTCGCCCCGCCTACGATGAAAAGGGGAGCGGGAACGGAGAGGGGAAGGGGGAAGAGGAGGATGGCGGGGAGAGGGGGAGGAGGGGGAGGGGGGCATGAGGAGGAAACGGACAAGCGCGCAACGCAACGACGTAGCATGGCAAAGGAAGGAAATAGACGGTTTTCTTACGCAAGATTTGTCAGTTCGCAGTGACCGTTCATCAATCAATCAATCCTGTACCCTCTATCCTCCGTCAATCGACCAAGCAGTCATGCTCACCTCGTCTATCACAGTGTGCTCGAAGCACCGCAGCATGTCCCTCAGCTTCTCATTCTCCTGCCGCACATCTTCCGCCACCGCCTCCGCGCGCTTCTTCTCCTCCTCCGCAAGCCGCCGCTTCTCCGCCGCCTCTCGCGCAACTCGCCTCCACTCCTCCGCCCCGGGTGGGCCGGCGCCTCCGCAACGCTCTTCCGCCGACTGCTGCCCACCTCCCACCGCCAACACCCGCGCATCTACCTCATCTGGCTGGATCCTTGCAGAGCGGTTTTCTTGATCAGGCATCAAGCCTCGACCGGTGCCTGAGTCCAAGTCCAGCCTGACTGCCATATCGCCCTTCACGACCTCATCATCTGCCACTGCTGGACACAAATCAGCGGTATCGCATGCGGGAACGGTTGCTGTAGGCAGAGGTGTGCGGGGCAGCAGGTGCCGCGCGGGCGGAGGAATCGCCAGCGCAGCCTGGAGCATAGCGTCGTCGTCGTGCGATGGCACCGTCGCACAGTTCGCAGGAGACGGCGTCGCTATGTTCGTAGGGATGTTCAAGCTCCTCGCTGGCGAGCTAAGGGCGACAGGGTGCTCTCCGTACTCAATGGGCAACGCCGCCTGCTCGCTCGGCGCGCATTTAGCATCATTCGTCTCTCCCGGTTCCCCTCCTTCCACTCGGTTACGTTCCTGATTCCCTTTCGATCCGGCCACTCCAACCGATTCCTCTTTCTCCTCCGCCTTATGCGTCGAAACCCGAGGGGATTTTCCTTGCACGACAATCACTGGGGGTTCGCTTAACACAGCCTCCACTCCTTCGTTTGCAAGCACAACCTGTCTCTTGATCAGTTCGCCAAGGCTCTCCACACAGCGTTGTCGGTCCCGCTTGGCCTGAATCTGCAACCGCCAACAATAGTGGGGAACGAGAGGCGAGTTTAGCGGTAGAGGGGTCTCCACAAAACCCATTTGACGAAGAAAAAGGCGAGAAAACAAAACGGCGCAGTAAATTTCTCCGGGAAGTCATTGACAACAAGATTGTGTAACGAGTGAGGCTGCCGTGCCTGGCAGCGAGGAGCGACGCACCTTGCTAAATTCGGCTCGGAGCTGCTGGATTGCTAGCTTCCGAGATAGTAGTTTTTTCCTTGCGTCTGCTGCGGCTGATCGACGATGAAATGGCATGTCGTGAAGAGGATGAAGCCCGATGGACAAAGATCCGTGAAGAGGACAACCAACAAGACCGTCAAAAGGTTAGGCAGATTATCTGGAAACCAGGGTGAAACGCCAAGCGTTTAATCATCCAACAGAGAGTGCTGGAAACAACGCATCAGCTATTTTTCTTCGGTGCCTAATTTAATCCACCACCTGACTCACAATCAACTCTGCAGAAAACTTCCAAGACCAAGTGAATCTTGGCGAAATCTCTCACCTAATTCTCCCTTCTTGGCAACCAGTCTGAGCTTATGGACCCCGTCTTCCACGGCCGAATAGGCATCTTCAACATGCCTAGCCAAAGCCTCCAGAGAGCTCCGCTTGCTGGCCTGTCGCACGGGCAAAAGAATCACGTCAGTTCATCCACTTTAGTAGCGTAATTTTCCACGTTCTATTAATAATAGACGAACTCCCGCATAATACAAAGAGGTATGGCAAGCATACACGATTGATTTCAATATCCCACCTGCTCCCACTGTCTTTCGCGAGATTGGCCTTCCACTTGCATCGCTCGCTGTACCGCCGCTCCCGCGAGGCTGACGGACATAGCATGCTGCAAAAGGAGCTCCTGCTGTCGAATGAGCTCCTTTGTATGTTCGCTCACCGCTGCTCCTGCCTGCTTAGCAGACTGTCGGCTCCAGAAGTCGGCCCTCGAACGTTTCTTCGGCAGGCGAATTCCCAGTTCTCGGCACTGTCTCGAAAAAGGGCTATCCATGGCTGCACTGATGCGCTGCGGATGCTGGCTGGTTTCTGTCATGCTCGAGACTCTTATTCTGCTAGATCCTTAAGATACGTAACTGAACGTGTCAGGTGAGTACCCGTCAAATACAGGCTTCCAATCTTTCCACCCAATGCCAAGATGAAAATGTTACTAGCAAGGTTTCTTTCTACAACTGCATCGCGGATGATTAGAGCTGCCTCGCTTGATTGTCGCTCCTGGTCCCACAGTTTGGTCTTCTCGAGGTTGGAGTCTTCGAGGCTTGAAATTTGCTATGCAACAGACATCGAGGTTATCACAGAAATGCTTCTTTCCAACCTTGGGAGTGGCCTCAATGATGCTTGAACAGCAAATATTGCATCCCAGTGCAGCAATCACCTGTCGCAGCGCGTCAAACTCCAAGGAATTTCGCGCGGAACACTGGCACGCGGTCCGAGACCAACCCAGTCAGTCCTCGAGGAAAATGCTTCGGAAGGGAAAAATGCTTTACAGTGTCAAGTCTAAGCCACATTCATTTGGCTCCTCAAGATGTTAAATGCTTCACATATAATCATAACTTAGGAGACTGAATCTGAGTCCATTTGCTTTTGATGGGTCGTCACCAGCCATAGTACGGTAGAAACATCTCCATAGGAGGGACACTAGGCAAATCGGACAATGTGATATAAACCAAAAGAACACGAAGGCATTACAGGCACATCACATCCTCTGAACAAATGGCCTACAACCCAGCACCCACCCCAACCCTATCACCCACCGCCACTGCTCTTTCCTCAGCTGAGCAGTAGGGACAAGCTTGTATCCCCAGCCTGTATTCCCAGCAGCAACCTTCGTTGTCCAGTGTCTACTTGCTCTTCCTAGTGGTGCCCTTGGGCAGCACCTGCTTGAAGTTCACCTTGGAGCTGTACAGCCCAGCGGCCTTCCAGTTGGGGGGAATCACTTTGTCGAGGGTGATCTTCTCGAGCGTGTGCGGCGCCGTGAGGCGAACGCTCATGGCCTTCTTGGCACCCACCACCTGCTTGGCGTTCGCGCCCTCCACGACCCACACGGCTTTGATGCCGTCGCGCGTGAGGTTCACCCACTTGCTGCCGTCCGCGCTCAGCTCCACCTGCGACAGCGTGCCGGGGCCCGCTAGCCCCACCAGCTGGATCTTGAACTTGTCGGCCGTCGCGTCGCGTCGCACGCGCACGGCGGAGCCCACGGTAGACACGCACGACGTGCGCTTGTACGTGATGTTCACGGGGCTCGCCTCGTCGCCCTTCACGATCTTGCCCCACGCCACCCGCGACAGCGACAGCTGCTTCGCCGCCTTGCTCTCGCCCACCACGCGCACCGTCACCGCCGCCTTGTCTCCGTGGCACCGCTTCGTGTCGTTGGCGCACTTGACGAGGTAGCACGCGCCGCACCGCTTGAACCACGTCTCGGGCGGCAGCGTGGCGGTGAGCCCCTTGCCGAAGTACGGGTTGCTGGTGTAGTTGCCGTAATACTCGCACGACGTCGCGTTCCCCACGCCCCCGCTCTTGCTCAGCTTCGCCGTTCCCGCCAGAGCCTCTTTCCCATGCCCGGCAGTCGCGTTGCCAGCAGTCGCGTTGCCGGCAGTCGCGGTCGCGTTTGCGGGTTTCGCAGCAGTTGCGTTAGCAGGCTTGGCAGCAGTGGCGTTAGCGGGTTTCGCTGTCGAGTTTCCAGCACTGGCGTTGGCGGGTTTCGCAGCGTCGGCAGCCGCGGCGGCCCCGCGCGCAGGGGCGGAGAGCAGCAGCGCAGCTGCGATGCAGGCGAGGAGGAATAAGGCCTTGGCGGCGCTGTCGCTGAGACGAGCCATGGCGATCAGATCGAGAGTCGCGGAGAGAACCGGTAACGTTAAGTTGTGCTGATGTGAGAGGATTTTAGAATCGGGGCAGTAGTATTGCTACTCGTTGTATTGGTGATGAAACAAGCAGCATTGCGGTGATTTTATATCGTTTGCACCACCGACGGCTTTGGGCTCGTTCGTGATGTCGAGTCGGGCCATCGTCGATTTCCGCGCTTCGGTCGTGATTATCGCTCGTATGGAAGGCTCGCCGTGAGTAGCGGCTGTACGAGGTTGCTGTTGCGTGTCCTGCTCTGCCGTCGACTCTTCGGCGATTATGGGCTCCAAGGGATTTCGCGCAGCTTGACTGTTCCGTCAGTCTGGTCTGTATGGGAATAATGTTGGCGTGAGGAGAGTAAAGCATGGGCTCTCACACACACTGGCCCACCCCCACTCGTTCCCGTTGCGAATTGGCAGCTTGTTTGTTTTGGCCGCCACACACGGCGATAAATTATTTGCGACAGCGTGTCTGCGTTACTATCAAAACATTGGAGAGTGTACAGAAACTGGAAAGGGATGCGGCAATGTACATTCTTCAAAACGTTATTTTCAAACCAATTTTGAGAACTGTGATATTCCAATCTCACAAACGCAGACAGCTGGGAAGATTGTGGCACCAGGAACACTGGCAGGTAGCAGGGATAGACGGAACTTTCTCTACCTAGGTCTGCCATTGGTAAGGAAGGTAAATGTATAAACAATTGACTAGATAATGTACACAAAACGACATGCCCAATGTACATGCCAGGAATTGCTCTCTACTAGGGGCACGGCTGTACCCATCACGGTATCACTCCACATATTCCACGGGGAGATTCGCTTTGAGGTAGTCATACACCCCACCCTCAATGTGGCGAACATTCTTATATCCGTTCTTCACGAGTACATTAGCCGCGTTTAAAGACCTGCACATGCGAGCAGATAGTGAAGGTGTCATGGTATGATGTGTGTGCGACAAAACCGGAAACGGTGAATATAGACTGTATTTATCGAATTGCATTGCATGCATCTCGGGGGCAATCATGTTGCACACATACACACCTCGATTCCTTGCCATATGGGAAGTTCTGAGTGGGCTTTAGTGTGCCGCCCGGCATGCACGCCAGGATGATGGGGGTCTCTTTGTCTGGTACCGCTGCCTGCACCTCTGCTTGCACCAGGGGAGTTTTAAGATGAGGAGCGGGGTCAGGGGAGTGGGAACGGGAGGGAGGTAAGAGGAAGGGGGATTGGGAGGACGAGGGTGGCTGGGAGGGAGGAGAACTGAATGACGGCAATTTGATATTCTCCTCCCGTCCTTCCACGCTATTTACGCTTCCCAACCCCTCACGCCACCCATATCCACACAACCCGCCGCAGAACACATCCCTCCTCCAAACCCCTTACCCTCTCCCTTCCTCTCCCACCCGCCCTCCGTCTTTCACACCAAGCTGCAGCATGCACACAACTCACCAAGTTCTAAGCCTCGCGATCCCCCCTATCCCATTCTCCTTCGTCGAGGCTGCGGTGCGCTTCTCTCCCTCTGGTTCCCCATCCGCCCTCCTCCGCTTTCCACACCCCACAGCGACGTGCAGCGAGCAGCAGAGCGTGCACAACTCGCGCGCAGGGAGTGTGTTGCATATGCATGACTTTCATGCATGAATTAGGACATGCCAGGACTCACGCGCGAGGAAGTCGGGGTTCTCCTCGGTGCCGTTGAGCACGCCAAAGAAGGCGAAGGCGGCGCGGCGCAGCACATGGTACGGCGTCCACTCCTTGATCAGCCGGTAGAATTCCACACCCACCGCGCCCTCGGGGTGCACCTACACGGACGAGGGAAGCCCGTGGTAAGGGGAAAAACAATGAGCATGCAAGAGGCAGCACGGGATACGACTCGTTTCTTTCGAATCCAGAAAGGACCAACTTCTTGATCGGCCAGTAGAATTCCACGCCCACCGCGCCCTCGGGGTGCACCTGCGCGCATGCGCATGGACACGCGCAGTTTGGGGGAACGGGGGGGTTGGGGAGGGCGAAGGTGACGGAGAGAGAGGGGTGGGAGCAGGTAAAGGGCGGGGGCGGGGATGGAAAGGTTGGGGGGGCGCAGGTGAGAGGTGAGCGGGTAAGGGCGGGAGGAGAAGAGGTGGCTAAGGAGGGGTAGAGGAGGGGAAGCTCGAGTAGACTGGAGGAAGTAATATGAACAGGTAGAGTGCTAAAGATGCTTCATCCACGCTTCATCCACGCTTCATCATACCAACAACAAGAGCCCTCTCCAGCCCCTTGATTCCCCCTTCCCCCTCCTCCCCGATCTCCACTCTCGCCCCGCATGCCCCACCCCACCTCGTTGTATTCCGCCACCGTTCTGACGTCAATGATGACGTGGCCCTCCTCCTTCGCCAGGCGCACGGCTTCCGCGGGCGACACGCCAACCACCTGGGGGAAGGGGACGGGAAACGGGTGAGAAAGCAAGGGAGAGGGGACGGGTGGGCGGAGGGAAGAGTGACGGGGAGGAGGAGGGATTGTTTGAGGCAACGTGAGTGCGTGGTCCGTGCTTGCTCCGTCCGTGCTTGCTCCGTGCTTGCTCACAGCAGGGCACCACGGCACAGAGGCTCTTTCGCGTGGCTCGTTCAACGAGTGTTCCTACGAGTTTACGACTTGTACCGTTTTACCGTAAGCTTGCATGGTTACGGCGCCGCATACGCTCGCTGGGTGGGCACACTGGTCAGGCGTTTTAACAAGTGCACCCAACGGAACTATTTCCATTTGCTGGAATATCTGCATCTTTGGGGTTCACTCGTTCGCTTTTCCTTCACAAGCATTACTGAATTTACGGACGTCACGTTACCAATGCGGAGTACGTACCTTGTTCTTCACAAGGAAGCTTCGCTTGTTTATCCACTCAAGCTTCCCTGCGCGCCACGAAGAGCAGAAGAGCGAGTCGGGATGGAAAGGAGTGGAAGGGAGTGAAAGGGGGTTGAGGAGATTTGAGGGAAAACTTGGAACGGACACACGAAATTCATTCAACACCCAGGCTCACGACACAGTAGCGCCATAAGATAAAGATGGGAAATCTTGAGGCGTCTAAAGAATCAGCACCGGAGGCCCGTAAGGATGTGTAGAAGTGGATAGGAGAGGAATGACACTAGTCTGGCTGCCACTCACGGGCGTGACAAACGAGAGCACTAGTGCCCAAGCGCGCTTCGCGCCTCCCAACTCGCGCCTCGTAAATCTCGCGCCTCACAGCAAACGAGGAACCACGCACCTGAAGTCTTCGTCTCAGTAGCTGCCGACGCCACCACCAGCAGCGGCCTCGCCGCCACTGATCGTCTACTTGCCACACGCGGGGCGCTAGCGATTCGGAAAGGCGCGATGCCAAGATGTGGCCGAACGGACGTGGCCAGTCTGCGATATCAAGGGGAATTGGCATGCGGTGACGGAAATAAGGCTTGCTATTGAACCAACGACGAGGTAAGGTGAAAAGCATAGGGAAATCGCAGCAAGGCGACACTCAGAACAGGAACAAAAATCGAAGCAGAAAAAGTTACCTCGCTGCGCGAACGTGTTCATGGGAAGCCGTGATGCCAGAAGCGGTGGGTAGATAACAAGAAACTGAAGCCATGACCTGAAGCTAAGTGCACATACAGGAACAATGCGGCCAACGCAAGTTTTTCGGACTAGTAATGAGAACAATTGCAGGACGAAAGATTAACTACAGAGTTTTCGAGAGAACAGGAGCAGAGCGGAGTTTCTATGCGAGGAATTTGGACATGTGCTCACACCAAAGCTTCCCCCTGTTCTCTGAAGAAGGCGCGGAACATCACGGGTTGCAATTTGCCAGCAAACGAAACTAGATTTTGATGTTACCTATCGTCGTCACAAGAGAATTAGGTCTCGTCGGGCTCTGTAACCCGCCCGACATTCTCAAGACTATCCCCGTTCCGAAATAGGTGTATATAACTCGAAGTCGAATCTTACGCTTACCACGTGGCAGGGTATCACTGCTTGGAAGCGCGACTCGCCCCTAAGGGTACAGCACAATGAACCTCGAAGATTTGCCAGCTAACTTCGGGTGCTGTGAGTGGAGAAAATGAGCATTAGATCCACGTGTCGGGAAAGTACGGATGACACATATCAATGCTTGCCTCGAAAATCTGCGGAAAGTTCTCCACATAAAAGAATATAAGCTCTTCATCAAAGCGTGTACTACACCACTGGTAGCTCTCAATGAGCTATAGAGCAGTTTAAATCCTGTACGACCCATGAGGTAACAAATCAAGAGCAGCCTATTCACAAGGCCTGATTTCTTCCATCTTGCAATAAGATAGTATGGTACGATTTTGGGTTGACCAACGTGTAGCAGTCGCTACCATTTGCCACATAGAGCATCTAGCTTTCAGCACAGGCACTTTTACGGCAGAATCTAGGAAAGGTAAAGCACGCCCCGTTGTCCTCTCACGTAACTGGGACATCCACTGCAAAGGCTTGCATTCCCAGAATGTACCTACCAGCAACTTAACAAAACGGTGTGGTACACTCCTGTTCTGTGATGTCCCTAAGCGATGAGCTTGCCTCAGACCATTCGGCTCTTACAGTAACACTCACTTAGGAGCATTTGTTTTATTGTGGCTGGCCAAGCCAAGAATGATGGCAAAAATATGTTAAAGTTTTCAGCATATTGGAGCAACCCTGTCCACCTGCTGCAGCTGCTGCTGCTCCTTCCACTTGACCAGCTTCTGCAGAAACTCCATCACCTGGTGTGGCAGTACGGACAAAGAGAGAGAGGGAGAGGAGAGTGAGGAGGGAGACGGGCGAGAGGCGGGAGGGACGGGAGGGAGAGGACGGACACGATATACAGAAAGTTGCCTATTTGCGATTGGTAAACTTACCAGTCAATTTTTACTGCCACACAAAAACAGAGACAGAAGGCCCCTTCAAATGACGGGGCGGCCTGATGTGCACAGCATGCGAGGGCAAGACATGATTCTTGTAAAGTCCCACAACATTTGTCCCAGCACTCCATCAATCCCAACCCTACCACACCCTTCCCACCCCTCTCCACCGCTCCACCCTAGCGCACCCCGCCCCACCACAGCAGTGCCCACCACTCCCCACCCCTCCCTGCACGGTGTGCTTCACCTCAGAGGGGTCTCTAAGAGAGAAAGTGGCAGCAGAGGGCTTGGGTGCTGCTGACACTATGATGCCACACCCCGACCCCCGCTCCTGTAGCATCTGGTGCACGGGGGGAAGAGAGGAGGTGGGGGGAAAGGGGGGAGATGAGGGGGATGGGATGATAGGGGGAGACAGGGGGAGAGATGGGGGGAAAAGGGGAAATATGGCACATGGCTTGGGGGGGAGGAGGGGGGGCGAGAGTAAATGACGAGGGTTCCGAGGCAGTTTCCCTGTCGAAATCACCCCCACCCCGCTACAACCAAAAGCGGGAAACTTTGGGAGCAGGGGCGGAAGGTGCCGACGGTAAATGACACATTTACCTGCACAATTTCGCGCCCAATAGGCAGGGGTATATCGAATCCATCGAACCCACAGAGGAGGGTAAAAGTTTGCACGAGGGGGTTCATCTGTGAAAAAACGAAATACAAACCTCTCGGCTGTGAGAGGCAGGCTAGGGTTTGGTCTGTTCGAGCAAGATGGTTGGACCTTTTTTTCATCGAGCGGGTTGTGCTTTACTGCGTGGGTTTCGCGCAGCATTTGTGCATGCTTTTCTAGGGTAGAAGATGGGTGTCCCCACCCCCTGTACATCCCTCCCATGTCTCTCGTCACGCCCTGAAAAAGCGGGTTCCGTAGGGCGGGTCGAGTGACTTGACTTTTGCCAGAGGAGGAAGGTGGAGAGGGGACATAGGCAGCTTCCGATGGGCCAAAACCCACGAGGTAAATGGCTGTTCTGTAGCCATTTCCCCCCGAACAGGTTCGGAGGGGAAATGGCTGGCTCGGCAACGTTTTGCGGGCTGACCGCCTTCCGAACCCAAAAAACGCAGTGGGGGGAAGCTACCTATTTCCCCTCGCCCCCCCACCGCCAGGGCCTACAGAACAGAGCCATTCTGTTTGAAGGGGAGCGCAGCAACTAAGAGGAGACATCCCATGTGGCAGGCAGGCACCAGCATGCTAGGTGGCAGCGCAGGCAAGAGCAAGGCAAGGCAGCGCAGCGATGTAAGAGCGCACGCACCTTAAAGGCGTCCTCATCGGTGCGGTCATCCCCAATGTACACCGGCAGCACTGAGTCGTCCCCACTCAGCCCTGCCACACATGATGCCGCGGGCAGGGGCGTGATGGCAGGGGATGCATGGGGTGAAAAGGAGGACAGGAGGGGAGAGGAGATGAGAGGACGAAGAGGTTGGTTGGGACGGCATTTTCAAGAAAGGGCGGTGACGAGAGGGTTGAAGGGAGAGGGAGGGTGAGGGGAAGGGGATGGAGGGAGCCAGATGGTTGAGTCTGTCAGATGAGATTAGTCGAGGGACTGTTGAGAAGCTAATGAAACGAAATGAAAGAGGGCGGAGGTGAAAATCGATGCATGTACGAGCAAAGAAACGTCGATACTGGGGAACGGGCTGAAAGCAAGGGAGAGCAAGGGAAGGGGCTGGCAAGGGAGAAGGCAGGAGTTACCAAGGGTGGTGAGAAGGTAGGCGACGGCCTTGCCCTTGTCCCAGTCCACCACTGGCCGGATCTCCAACACCTGTTGCCCCGCGGCATGTGTGCCGGTGTCGTGCGTGTGTGGGATGGGATGAATGGCAATGCACGTGGCAAGGAGAGGAGTGGAGTGGGGAGGAGAGGGGGTGAAAGTTGCAGGTTTTGTAAGAGGGCGGGGAGATTGTAGAGTGCAAGAGTACCGAGACCTTGTGGGTGAGACTGTGTGCGCTGTGAGTGGATGGTGCAGTCAGAGCATGAGCATGAGCATGAGCATGAGCATGGGCCCATGCTCATGAGCATGGGTGAAATAGCATGCTTCTGGATGATAGGGAAGGAACGCTAACACAACCACCACAGCCCCCCTACTGCCGTGCCGTGCTTCTCCTTTCGCCACAGTGCAGTCAACGCAATCAATTCAATCAGCCCAGTCAGCGCAGTCAATGCAGGCAACTGGTTCCGGAGCGGCGGTTGCTGTGTGTGGTGTTGCAGTCCACCCGGAGGCCCGGCCCACCTTCCTGCCATGGCTGGTGCGCAGCTCTGGGTGCTGTGCCACGACTTGCGTCACCACCTCCGCCTGCTGCTCCCATAGCTGCCGTGCCATGCCATGCCATGCCATCCACCATTGCACCAACGCCACCGCCGCCATTGTCCCCATGCGAACGGAAGGGAACCGCCACCATTGTTCCGATGCCAGCACAGCAGACCACATGACAGAAGGGGGATGGAACGGAACAGTGGACAGATGAGGGCGTGGCATGTAAGGGCCCTCTGAAGGGAGGGCAGCACGGGGAGCAATGGGCTGGTCACAGCAGTGCGTGATTATCAGCACATCAGCAAGAGCCATGCACGAGCGGTGCGAGTGGGGGCAAGGTGTGTTGTTGAGTGTTGAGGAGGTCAGAACTCATAGAGACTGTTCAACGCATGTGGACTGGTGAATCCTACTGAGAAGCAGCGTCTCCTGCTGTGGGGCACTGCGATATGTTTTCAAACCAACCATCCCCCTCTTCCCTCCCCTCCCCTCCCGTCTCACCCCCACCGTTCAGGCGTACCGCATACAAAAACAAACACACTGATTCAGGTGCACACGCACACACACACCCGCCCACACATCCCCATACAAACACATACCCGCCCCCTCCCTCCTCCCTTCTCCCCCAACCCACGCACCCATGTCTGTGTACGAATGTGTGCGTGCACACGGCACACGCCCAACCCGTTCCCTCACCTCCTCAGGCACGCGCCTGAAATGCACGCTGACACAGAACTTGTTGTTCTCCACGTGCGCCCCCTGCACCGCTTTCAACCGCTCCCTCAGCTCATCGCACACCTGCGCACCACTCCAAACCACACACCACCACACAGAATCGTGTTGGTGAGGACGGCGGTACGCCCCATGCCCATGCCCATGCCCCATGCCCCATACCCCATGCCCCATGCCCCATGCTCCATGCCCCATGCCCCATGCCCATGCCCCGTGCCCCATGCCCCATGCCCATGCCCCATGCCCCATGCACCCTGCCCCATGCCCCATGCCCCATGCCCCATGCCCCATGCCCCATGCCCATGCCCATGCCCATGCCCATGCCCGTGCCCGTGCCCATGCCCCATGCACCCTGCCCCATGCCCCATGCCCCATGCCCCATGCCCCATGCCCCATGCCCCATGCCCATGCCCCGTGCCCCGTGCCCCATGCCCATGCCCCCTGCCCCATACCCCAAGCCCCCTGCCCTGTGGCCCCTGTCCCATGACTCCATGTCTCATGCCCTGCATCCCATGCTGATGTGGCAACCCACCTGGCTACCAAAATACCAATTGCAAGCACGATTTTGATTCAGCTTTCAAACGAAACCTCGGCGACACAATCCCTAAAACACACTAAACCAAAGAACGCTTGTGCAAAAAATCCACTACACTCACATTCTCACCAGCCAGGTCAATTCGAGTTTCGAGACGTCTCGAATTTCTCGACCGGCTGAATCGAATCCGATCCGACCGTTCGCACCTGATTCATGAGGCCTGCGAACCGGCTGGCGGGTTGAAACAGCACCACTTGATGCCCCTTCTCGTCCACGCTCTGCGCCCCCTGCACGCGCACGCCCTTGCTCCCGCCTCCGTTCCCCCTTCTGCCATCTTCCCCTGCGCCTGCCCCGTCCCCTTCCGCGTCCCCGCCCTCTTCCCCTTCTCCGTTCGCCTCTCCCTCCTCTCCCTTTTTGCACGCGGGCAGCATGATGTCCATTCCGTGGCTGCCCGCGTAGTAAAGCTCGGGCAGCTGAACGAACGAGAGCACCTTCTCGCGCCCGCGCCCGCTGATGATCGCCGCGGGGAAATGCGCCGCCACGCCGCGCACTGCCGCGCGCATCTGACACGAGGAAAGGGCGCGGAAAAGGAGGGGGGAGGCCCGCGTTAGGGTTGGGGAGGCGGCGGTAAAGCGGGGAAAGGGGAGGCGAGAGGGTAGAATATGGGTGGGGAAGGGTGGGAGAGGGGACGGGAGGGAGATTTAACGAGATAGGAGAGTGAGCAGGTGAAGGAAGAAGAGCGCGGCTTAGAAGCAAGGAAAGGAGATGAGGTGGTTCAGATGCGTTCGGAAACACATGCAAGGGTGCGGCATTCCATGCACGCTAAAAGTGAAGGGGAGTGGAAGGGGAAAAGGGGAAAGAGGCGGGAAAGAGCGGGGGGGAGAGCGATTGGGGGGACAGCCAGTCCGTCAGTCCGTCCGCCAGCCTTTCAGTCCGCCAGCCCGCCTGTGCCCCCATCCGCCTGTCAGCGCTGACGCGACGAGCCGCAAAGGCAAGAGAGTTCGCGATCAAGCATGGCCTTCTGCTGCGGCGTCGTACCGCGGAGCTCATATAGGCCTTATCGGGGTCGTCCACTATCGGGGACAGCGTTCCGTCGTAATCGAGGAACACCGCGACCTGCCGCCCCTCCATTAGCGCCGCTAGGCGGTCGAAACTCACGAGCGCGGAAGGGTGCTTCAGCTGCGGGGAGACAGGGGGGGAGGAGGAGGAGCGGAGGACGGCGGAGAGGCGCGAGGACAAGGGGAGGAGAGAAGGGGAGGACGGGAAGGGGGGAACCACTGAATGGGCGGAAGACGTGAAACGCGGATGATTTGTTAACAGAGAAACGGGTGATTGCACGCGCCCAGCTGGGACGAAGGGCCGGCGAGAGGCGAAACGAGGAGGTCTGAAGCAAGTATGATGAGCGGAGAGGGGAGAAACAAGGAGGGAGAGGGGTATGGGGGAGGCAACGCCGACGGCAGGGAATTGGCGGAAAGCAGATAGCTCACCATCCATGCATCGTATTGAGCCGCTTTCAACCGCTCTACATCTACCACCACTCCGTTTCCCACCATCACCACTCCCCCTCCCTCTGCTTCGTTCCCCAGCTCCCCCGCTCCCCCCCGATCCCCTCCGCCGACCTGCTCCGAACCCGCGCTGTGGCGCAGCAGCGCGTCGTCTGAGCAGGAAGCGCGCGGGGGGGAAAGAGCGCGCATTTCCGCCAGGCAGGTGCTGCTGGCTGCGCCATGCCCGAGCGCGGACAACCGCTGCTGGAGGCGGGATGGCACCGTGGGCGGAAGCGCGGGAACGGGATCGGCGCGATCGGCGGAGGGAGCTACGGCGGGTGGAAGGGCAGCGGAGATGATTGGCATGGCGGCCAGTGCGGGGCAGTGGTGTGGGGCGGGGGAGGGGGTGACTAGCGGCAAGGGGTCTGGGATATCCCCCATAATACAAATGAGAATATAACACAGGAGAATGGAGTGGATACGACCAGGCGTAAAAAGAGCCGTGCACGGAGGTCTGAGGTGGAAACGAGGGTAGGGTGGCCTTAATTAGCGAGTAAAACGCGGGTTCGGCTGTCGCAGAATAGCCCGCGCACTGCTCCGGCGGCCCTTTCGCGCTATTACTAAGGACAATGGGTGCGTGTTTGGTGGCCGCCGCTCGATATGCTTGCGCACCGACTAGCTGTAATGGGAGCAGGACCAGCTGAGTGAGGTCGCATGCGCGAGGGTCATAGGCTGTGTGCTGCGGACCGAAACAGCGAAGAGTGCGCTGTGAAAACTTGCCTGTGCTTGTCTACGCAACGAGCAAGTGTGTGGTGGGGCGCATCGGCAGCATCTTTTCACGACAAATGGCGGGTCAGCGCAAGTGTGAGGCAGTGACCGATAACTCAAGTGTGCACACACTCTAGTGGAATACAGCTGATGCTCACCCCATGCACGCGAATTTGCCTTGCGCCGGATGGATACGCTGCACCCGAGGTTGTTTCCCCAGCTTCATGCACCTACATTACAAGCGCGTCGCGTGGTTATCAACCAGTAGTAACGAACAGACCGACGTCAAACTAGGTACAGACCGAAGTCAAGCAGAGGAGACTGAAGTCAAACTAGGTTACAGATCTTGTTTATAAGCACATGCGAATCATTTTTAGCTAGCTGCGAATTGCCGAAACTTATGCGAAATGCTCGTGACAGCTTATACGCCCCCTTCGTAAGGCAACCGGGAGGGGCTCAAACAGGCATCAGGTGTAGACATGGACGCGCATTGGTCGTCCCGGCACAGCGGAACTAACGACAAGGGTAGAACGTCCGAAGCGATGGTGACATTGGTGTGTTCTCACCAGACACCCGTGCTGCAATATAATCTGGAGGAAAGGTCAGCAAGAACGCCTTTGCCCGATCATCCTGCCTGACATTTGCACTGCAATTCCAACCGAACCTGCGTGGTGGGGTAGCGAGTCTGGGTCTTTAGAGGAAACAATTGAAGTTGATTAAGGAGTAATTCTGAGAATAACTCAACGTGTTACATTTAATACTAGTTTACAATGCTTAAGCGTGACAATTTTTTACGGCAGTCGCAAGTCAGGTTGAATGTGAAAAGACCATAGTCATCACATCGTTTTCCTCTAAGTGCGGTATGATAAGACGATCCCTGGTGTCGTTCCTTGCAATGCCTTCCAAGACTGGCGAATGTACCGAGATCCGGGGTAAGGCACGAGTGGTTGGAGGAGGTTGTGCGGGATCTGACAATTCTGTAGCAGCTGAACTGTTGAGGGAGAATTGCAGACTGCCCAGGAAAGAAAGGAGTACGTGTGCTGGAGCACCACCGTGAGGGGTGAATTGGCGGGAAGACAAAAAGAAATGGCTGGATAACTGTCCCACTTCAGCGTGATTGGCGTAAAGGTTGGGTTGAAGGAAATGGTTGTGTGGAAGTTGATGTGGAGAGCGGCAAAATGCGCTTCGGGATTCGCAGAGGGGTTGTGGCTGCTAGTAGTCGTCATTTCTGTAACCATGAAGTCGCTCAGCTCGCAAAGCATCGTAAGCCCTTTGTCCTACGACAAGTCAGAAGCGGATGAGGTGAGGTGGGACGGTGCGACCGCGTCTTGGTACACTCGTTGAGGTGTCGCTGATTTGGGACCAGTAGTTGCGAAATTTGCTGAGGTGGCGACAGGTCAGCGAACACGCAGAAATTGGATGGGTCTCGATAGCCAATCTGAAACGGATGAGATGTACGCCATGTGGGATGACAGAGGACACTGGCTGGATAACGCCTGACACAATTATTACTGCTCTGTCATCATCGGCTCCCTTTTACAGAACAAACATGTTCTTTCAGCTACACTCTGCTTTGAAATTGATCATCATCAGATTCCTACGTCTTTCTACTAAACAAGCTAAGTTGTAAGATGTGATGTTTAACCATTCAATTTTATTTCTAATTTGTCATCCTTTGCTTGAGTATAATCTATTCCGAATGGCTATGGGACAGGCCTGCTTTTGGGATGGGCTGTTGGGACGGGCCTGCTTTTTGAAGTGGCTGTTGGGACGGGCCTGCTTTTCAAAGTTGTGAACTATAAGTAATGGATGAAAAGTGCTACACTTTTTTCTCGATAATTGCACACCTCCTACTCCTTTTTTTCCTGGGTACCCTTCACGCGATTTGACGTGATGCGACGGACACCCAGAAATTGAGGGACTATTA